>JAIUZE010045413.1:0-350495 GCA_022085475.1 Heliosperma pusillum | reverse complement strand
ATTCATGTTTTGGATATATGATATTTCATTCGCTTGTATCACATGTTTTGTGACGGTTTTTGCTATGTCCCACTTTGAGTCGGTTTTTTTACAAATGATACGGTTTGAGCACTATTTTGTCTTGTGCTTTGTTTTCTCATTCCCTTGGCTACCTTCCCGTTCGTAAGGCTGGAATGTCGGAACGGAGAGGTATCCTACTGCTTAAATGCATGTGTTAGTGGGCATACGACGACGTTGTTGGGAGTTGAACGCTATGCGTTGATCGACCCGGCCGTCAAATGTTGTGTACTTTCGAGGTGGTGTTATTTGCATGTAGCGTACCGCATGTTATGAGGCTTGAGCTCGTTTTCCGCCTCTTTCGTGAATTGATCTACCGAGAATGGGGGTACTCGGCGTTTTATTTGTAAGACCGAGTCTTGGATGCGAAACGTCATCGCATGTCGAATCGGAAAATGTGATTCCGAGAATCTGGCCAGGTTTAGATTAGGAGCCGTTTAATTATCGTTCCTACCAGGAGGAAATTAGTCTACATATACGAAATGTAGCATCGTGTATGAGTTCAGGGAAATGCATTATCCCGTGGATGCCTGTTAATCATACTTGCCATGTACACGATGCTAGTGCGTTTCATTTACCGTGAGAGTTGTCGTCTTGTGTCGTCTTTGAATGCGTGATTTCATGATATATTTCATGGTCATTGCATGATTGGACACCGTCAATGTCTTGGTTCGTGAATGGTTGATAATATGTTGGTTTTAATGTGATCATCGCATGACTTGACTTGGTTTGTCTGTCGAGTCTCAATCTTATCAATCTTATACCGCTAACGGTGAGATGCAAGCCCTAGTGAGCGTATTCGGTTGCCTAAGAGTGTCTTCCCTGAGTCTTTGAATAACATGATGGTTACGGATTTGATTTCTACATGATCTTATCATTATATATTGGATTGCCTATCTATTCTTATTGTAACTCACATGTATATCTATATATGCATGATTTTACTTTTGTATTTCCTTATATGTACGTTTAAGGTGATATGGCTGGGAGAACCCGGAGTTACTCCCCACTGATTGTGGCGTTCATGTTTTTCATGAATGAACAGGTTGCTTGCATGGATGGCTTTTTGCTTATGCTATTTGGGGTTCGGGTGTGAGCTAGCGGGCGTGTGTCCCTGGATGAAAATCTTCTAGACGTTGTTTAGAGCTAGTTTCTAATTACTTGTCTTTTGTTAACACTTTGAGAGACTACGTCTCTTGTGGTAATTTTTCTTAGTTTGGAATATTTTGACACTCCTCGTTTTATTTAACTTGCATGTATAAAAGTTTTTAAAACTTCACATTTCCGCTATATATTTCACATGCTTGTTTGTTTTATATTTCCGCATTAATTCGCGATGGTTTGCCAACAGTTGCTTCACTTTGGTTCATACAAATTTAGTCTTTTATAACTCAACGATGATGAAAGCATACGAATTGATGAATTATAATTGCTACAATGAAATAGATAAACACACAAAAGATTCATTCATCTAATCTAGCAATGGTTAATTAACTAATGACAACTAGTTGATCATTTTAGGTGCATAATTAACAAACCAACAATAATGCAAACTAAATTTGATACTCTAAAAATGAAATAGAATTAGAATAAGAGTCTTACAATTCAAACTAACTTGGCTTCAAGAACTTGTTCCAAGAGGTAGAACTTAGCCTTCCATACAAAATAACTAAAACAAACTAGAAATTTAAAGTATTTTCTATGTAATATGATGATTAAAAGATGGAAGAAGATATGTCTAAAGTGATCAACAATCCCTCCTTTAATAGGTCTTCAAAGAGCATCTTCATAAATCCTCATAAAACCTCATAAAGTATGAGCATAATGGCTGAATTAAAGAGGAATTAGAAGAGTCGTCGGAATCTAATGCTCAGCCTCTCCACGCAGCTAGCCTCTCCACGCAGCTAGCTAGTAGCCGCGCCACGCAGCTAGCCGCTCCTCGCAGCCTGCTTTTCTTCTCTTTTACGCATTTTGACTCATTGTTTTGTGCTTTGACTTGCTTCAAAATCAACACTCTCATGACATCCTTAGCCCAATACTAACCTCTAAAGAATCCCTTCTCCACTCATAGCAAGAAATCAATCCAATTACCCCATTAAAACACACAAGTCCATTACCAAACCAACACTCAAGACATAAGCACTAAAATCCCCAAATATGCTTCTTAACCCATCATTTAATCATCAAAATAACCTTATTAACCCCTACTAAACTAGACTATTCATTGTCATTTCATGGTTTAATTCTTATTGTTGAGTGAGATTGTGTTGAGAATTGATCATTTTCTCATCAATTCATTTAACAAAGTGCAATCTTTGAAGAGGATGGTTTAATTCTCTTTGGTTGTTGAAGCAAATTTGTAAAGATACAATCTTGATTTAAAGGTTGTGTCTTTATGATATGAAATGACATGTATATTGAGTATAGCGTGGTTTAATCTAGATCTTGGTGTATCTTGGTCTCTTGTACTTAGCTTGTGCTTAATCACCTTGATAAGACCTTTATAGTGCCTTAGCTATATAGGCTTTGTTTGGGTAGGGTATTCATGCATGGTTCAATATGTGAATACTTTTATTTTGTACTTTGTTATATATTTATTCCATACAAGTTTAAATTTTTATGCTAATGTTCCATTTCAAATCCCAATTTCTCCATTAATGGCATTCTACATGTTTCCCATTATATATATATATATATATATATATATATATATATATATATATCGATTGTTTGTGATCAGTAGAAATTAGTGAGTCTTAATTAGTAATTAGTGTCTTAGCTAATAGTTTAGAGTCTAGCTTTAGTTTAACCGATGTCCTTTAGATCGACCTTACTTCACCTTTACTACCTTTTATTTAGGAAAGCTTAGAGCCAAGTTTGGTTATATAAATTTCTAATTTGTTAGGTTAATTATGGATTTAACGACGTTAATTTTTATCCTACGAAACACTAAAATAATAATATGTAAAACATAATATGTCTAAATTAAATAAATGTTTAAACAATAATAATGAAAATCATGAGTCATCTAGAGTAATCGTAGATTATGGGGCTATAATTCTGTTCTGATGTATGAACATTGACGACGATAGTTTTCGATCAAGAATTCTTGTGTACAATTATTTCACAATTATTATTATAAACTATAAAAATCAAGTGTGCTAAAAAAACCAGAAGTTGATTATGTACACCTCTAGGTTCTCGAAATGTGGCAGAGGAATACTTAACTTGAATACCGTCACTAAAATAACTTCAATTAACATGTCCGATGAGGCATCACAATATTTTGTAGATGATTTTACAGGAGAACGTCTTTTTTCCTAGCTTGTTTTCAGCTCACATTCAGTTTTAGTTCATCTCAGTCAAGTTCAATTAAGTTTATTCACTTCGGGTCAATTAGGCCCCACCGTACTCAATTTGTCTCCAGAGTTTAGGCTCCATTCCGCTCAGCCCAATTGAAATCATCAAAATTAGTTAAAATCATTTCAAAAGAACAAGTCCCTATTTACTATCTATATATCTAGCACAAGAAAGCTATAATAAAGTTAAAATCACTGCAAAAAAAAATGTCAAAGCATAAAATAACTAATCAATCAATCATCACTTCAGTGCACAATTGCGTAAATTAAAATGAATCTACACGTACAAAGCCGAGGACTACAGAAAACAAGTTGTTCCATCTTCTAAGACGACTAATCATCTCTAGAATGAAGATTCTGATTGAACTATTTAATAAAAATGAAAATTCAAAATGCTAAACAAAAGCAAAGGTATTTACAATCACACAACCAAACCCATGAGAACATCACCGCAAGATATTAAATATCATTCCATCTGCGATAGGAGAACCGGTTGTCCCGCCCTATCTTGATCATTGCATCATCAATCGTAACTAAAGGTTGCAGTAACCTGCCAAATATTTTAAGAGCAGACGCAACACGGTGTCGTGCCCACAACTTAATACCAGTGGCAATGTGAAAAATATCGAGCCAATTGTTTCATCGCGTTTTTTTCTCTGAATACCTATGCATTTTCCATGACCAAGCAACCAAAAAGAACAGAACTCCTACGCCAGCAAATGTCCAAAAAATGACCAGCCATTGCGGCATTGGGTTTTGGTATAATCCTGTCATGCAAAAACGACGACATCAAATTGTCCACAATCACGCAAGTTATAAATAGAGAACGGCAAAAAACATAACGAATGTCTCAAAAACATGTAGTAACACAATCCATTAAAAGACACTTGTAACATGGTTGGTACTACAGAATTTTTATTTTATAGGAGTATTTAGGTAAAAGAAAAATATGCAAATTATAATAATGCTTATGTGAAACTGTGTTATAATCAGAAGCGAACGTACCATGTCCAAATTTGACACAAATGAGCAATTCAACAATACAGATGGCCAAGGCAAGCCAACAAAACGCCCCTACCTTCTTGATAGGTTTCCTAGAGAGAAAAAAAGAAGCAGAAAGTACCCTTAAATTACGAGTTTAGCTTTCAATTGAGGGAATAAAAACAATAGAAATGAACTCATAACTACAACTCGCACTCAAGGATTAAGCAATCAGTACCTGTCTTGAAGATATGAATTATATTCTCGAATTGTAGGAATAGCAATGAGCCACCACAAAATCAATCTATAGATAATTATGGGATTACGAGAAGGAATCCAAAGGCAAAACTTGAGAAAAAATGTGTTCAGCTCCACTGTCAGAAACACAACGCAAAGACTAAGAACTTGAATAAACCGCCAAGGACCAAGCAGTGGGTTCCATTCATCTTTATCCCACCGTGCAGGAGTAAATTGTCCCAGTGTACGCCTAACCTAAAAAAACATTAAAGGAAGCAGTTATAATGCCTTTGAATTTCATCGTAAATGTAACACCCCAAACTTTATTTAATTTGTAAAATCGTCTTGGACGATTATTTAGTTAAATTTAAATGGGTAATTTATCAAAATGAATAATTTATTAATACTCTACTTTATTTTAATGAGAAATTGATTCAAAATGCTAATTTAATAAAATTCAATTTTACTTTGATGAGAATTCCATTTTTAATTTAGTTGGGTCAAAAGTCAAACCACTTTGATTTAGGCCGAATTGAGTGAAAATTTGGATTCTACGCGAAATTTGAGTAAAACCCAACTCGTTTACATTATAGGTCAAGTCTAGTCTAAACGCGTCAATCTTTTATGAGGAAACCTCATTTCATCTTCTTCCTCCAAAATTTCAGATTTCTTCCCTCACTACAACCTCCATTAAAGACCAACATCTCCTTAACTCCCTCATTTCGCAGCCAATCACTCAAACTTTTCAGTTTTCACCATCCTTCTCCTCTCATCAATCATCTATCTTTTTATATATTGATATCTCATATTTCTCAAACTTTTAATCCATCTTTTTAACCCTCTTTTAAATCTCATTTTAAGATGAGTATAATTTCTTCTTTCCTTGTCCCAATTTGTCGATTTACGCACTTTCCCATTCTCGCTCTCTCATCTTCCTCTACCATCTTATATGTAAGAAAAGTCAATCCTTTTGAATCTATTGAAAAACCCATCTTTTTGTATGCGGAGTTTTAAACGTTTTGTCTTTTTGTCTTGGACTTGTTCTTATGTGGAAAACTATGGGTGATCGGGGGTGGACTTGCTCAAAATAGACAAGGATCTCAAAGATTGAAGTGCGAAAAGGTAACATCGACGGATTACTCGATATTACATTTTTGTGTGGTTGTATGTTAGAATAGGATTCATATGTTAAAGATGAGTTAGGTAATTGAGATTATCTTACTTCTTATTTCTTATGCATATTGATTGATATATGAGACTTACTTGAAGTTGGTTGTTATGTTGTATCAAGAATGAGGAAAGATTCATGATTATTGTGTCAACAATGGTGTTGGTGAAATTTGGGTAAAGTTGGGGTTTGGATGATGACATTGATGATTTGTATGATCTTGTATGATTGATGATGTTGTGGTGATGAATTTTTCAAGTATTTGGATGCTGAAAATCCCTAAATGGGGTTTTGACGAATGAGCTAGCGAGCGTTGTACTTACTGACCTTTCACGTTGTAGCTTAAGTGGTTGTAGCTTAAGTGGTGTCTAGTATTGTATTTGTGCATTATCAAGGGATCGGGAACTCTTGCTTACATTTAAGTTGTATTTTGTATAAACAATTTCTTAAACTTAAGTTTTGTTTTAATGATTTAGTGACTTCCCGGTTTTTATTATTAAAGTTTTTTAAAATTTCGCATTTTCTAGCTACAATGCTTGTATTTATTTTGTTGTATAACCGCGGGGTGTTACAGTAAATATAAACACTAGAATTCGAGCGGAGAGATGAAAGAAGATATCTAATGAGGGAACAATGCGGAGCAAGTCAAAAAACAAGTATCTGTAATGCTTGAAATATTAGTTGTCTCTGCAGAAAGATTAGCTGGTGTTGCTTACCAGGTGTAATATAACAGATAAGCATGGCACCAAGTTAGAAATCAGTTACATAATGGGTGAACTATTAAACCATAAGCCACCCTCAAGCAGACCAATCATCCCTATCTAGTATCTACCCTCCACTGGACAAGCATACAATCACCACCCACTTAACCACCAACCAGTTGAGCAGCGGACACCACCTAACACAACCATTGAAGTGTCGCATCCCAACCATTACACCCCTATTAATAGTTCGCCACGCTCACTATGCTTCCCCTTCCATTCAGTGAACACACCTCTCTCCTTCCTCTTGCTCGCCCAGCCACTAAACCTCTCTCATTCCTCCTTTCTCGCTAGCCACCATATCTCTATCCATCCTCCCATGTTTGCTGGTCAATACTCTTGTCTCCGATCGCAGTTGGTCGACAATCAACAACCATTGTAGATCCTCAAGTTGGTGGTGTCGATGATGGATCTAGTGATGTTTAATGGTGGTAGTAGGGTAAGGCTAGAATGGAAGGGGAGGCACTAGTTGGAAGGGGGACTTGGGATGGTCTATTAGGTTTTAGCCATTTTGGTTTAGTTCAACTATGAACCCACTTCCACTCTAATTGTAAGTTACAGTTGTTTCGTAAATTACTGTCCAAAACAAATGGGCAGAGCTTTCTAAAACACGCAAAAAAAAGGAGGAACAATAAAAAGCGGAAGGGAGCATTCAACACTCGATTAAAAGGGTATCATATATCAGATGTTACGTGTTACTTATCGAATTGGGCAACCCTAGTATTAAGAAACGATCCTGTAATAGAAAATTAGCTTCTTAGACATACCTTGCCTAGAATGTTTGGCTGGCGGCTTAGTCCCACCCATTCATATGTTTTACCATCAAAGTACCTCACAGTACGCATTCCAGCAGATATTCCTGAAGAGAAGTATCAGTAAGAAAGTATTCGACACAGAACATGAGAACAACTAAGGGCTCATATTGACCTGAAATTCAACAGGATGATTATATACATAAAGAGGCACAGGCGCACAGAGGTCTCTCAACCACGCCATAGTACACACAGACTTCAAAGGGCAACCATTAGTTTAGTTTTACATAATTGTTCCAAAAGCTTTAATAGCTTTGTGTTCAAGTACTAAAAATTTGAGTTATTGCATACTGGATTAATATGTGATCTTTTTCCTTAAATTCAACGAAGTAAACTCCCCAAATCAATAAAAATTTTACTAGAAAACGTCTTTATCTTTATATCGAAGAAATGTGCTATAATAACTAAAAGAAATGCGGCATAGAAAGAAGCAACAACAAAATTGACTCTTACAGCGGGAATTTAAAATGATAATGAAGTTATAACAAGAAACGACACTAGACAACAATCATAAATAGACCTGGCAACCAGTTTGGATTCAGATCGAGTTAAACCAGATCAGTATCATTTAGGTTAACCCTAACTGATTTCAACTTGATTCAGTGATAGTTTATTCCGGATAGTCACATAGATCTGATCGTGCTATTTCAATTCTGGTGCAGATGGAATCGGGTCAATAACATAGATTTCGACTCATAGTATTATTAAGTTGGACATAACACTCGTTTTTTTTTATAACGAAGATAATAATTCAATGTATCATCACTAAATATATAATCAATGAGAATCCATATATTTGGGTCAATCGATTTAGGTTGAATAAGATCAATTCAGATGAATTCAAATTCGGGTATCTTTCGAATATGCCGAATTATTTCACTTTCAATTTGATTCGTGTTGACTTGGATTTTGTATACAAGTCAGGTTACTCATAATGAGGTATTTCACTTTCAATTTGATTCGGGTTGACTCGGATTTTGTATACAAGTCAGATTACTCATAATGAGTCATCCACTTGATATCAAATCGGAATTTTTCTCTCCTTATATGTATTTCGCCAGGTCTAAATTACACTTTGCTAATTGCCAATTTCTTATTCATTTTACCTATCACCGGTTGCACCTCTTTCTTATCTAATAAATGTCTTGTATAAAATCTTTACAAACATAAGAAAAATTATGTCATGTTTTATTTTTCTTATGTTGTCTTTGTGAATGCAGTGATTTTCATTTTTATTTAGGCTTTTCTCATGGAAAAAAATATTATGGCTCACTGTGGGATTCATATTTTTACACGAGAATTTTCCTCAAGAGATGCTTTAAAATATTACGTAACAACTAGTTTATAGCTATACTCTTGAAAGATTATTAATATTGAAATATAATGTGGAGCATTGGTAAAAGCAACTACTCCAATATATATCATAGTTCGGTTTCTCCCAGAACATCCCCCATGGTGGAGGTCATAAAGACTTGGCTACCATGAATCCATGGAGTTTCAAAAGATACTAAAGAAAATTTGATACTCATAATTAGAAGGGAAGACGACATTAGTTGAGGCAAAATTATGCAAATAAGGAAGTATCACCATACTGTAAGTTTTCCCTGAAGAACATAGTAGCCAGCATGAGACAATGGTTGATTTTTTTAACTTGATGGTTTAGGTTAACAAAAAAATAGTCAGAAGTTATCAGAAACACGTGTAGAAGATTTTTAAGTGGCAGGTGAAAAGTATAATTTAGGATGGCAGATATAGAAAAATGTTTCTATTATGGCACTTTCAGAAATAAACATGTTCTACTATCACAGCAAGTACATTAATCTCTACAGCGACAACAACGTTACCCTAGTGCCACAAGTGTCCCACAATGGCGGGATGAGGGAGGTTGGATATACGGAACCTTGCCCTACTCGGCCTACCGTTAACAACACAGAATTTCCGGATGACAGGAAATGAACAATGAACCAAGAATCGAATCTACTGACTGCTACTGCTCAATAAAAAGTAGCATATCTAGTTGATGAGCAACATTTTCATTTATTCCATCATAACCAAGAACCATAAAAATAGTGAAACGCCGACTCCATTCTCAGTAGAAATATGTGGCCTATGCAATGCGTGTGCATTATCTAGTCCTTCCACACACCTATATCTTAATTAAAAAATCCTTTATCTTAATAAAAGAACAGGTTAACATAGACAATTTATGATAAAAAGGTTATCGTATGTGGAAAATAGAACATTTCTAATGAATGGGCTTAAAATGGAATTTGGGGAATTTCATAAGAATCGGAGGGAGGATGACAATAAATGGACCAAACTAAAACCTAGAGGAGGACAGATTCTTATTCCTTACCAAACCAATTGCAGAGCAAGATGTCAAGAATGATGCTGTCCCACCAACACTCGTTGAAATTCGGTAACATATGGCGAAATGTTAGCTGCAAAGTAAAAGAAAGGATCAACTTCCAGATACAATAGTAGAACCTGACTTTCTATCCTTCCAAAAACAAAACCAATGTGCGATACAAGAGGGGCTTCAAAAGATCACCTCCATCATTTCAAAACCAATGGATAACACCCAGAGCAAGGGCTGATTGCGAATCATGATTGCCTTGCACCACCATCCAAGAATATGGGCTATAACGAATTCGTCAAAGATTGTAGCCTAAAAAAGACTAGACCAAATGAACATTTGAAAGCAATAAGATGCACAGGGAGTCAACTAGAGAGAAAAAGGGATGGGGGATACAGAGAAATCTAAGGTAGATATAAAAGATGATCATACATAGAGGTTCCTAAACCTGTTCTTGGGGTCTTCTGGAACATATAGCCGGCAATCAGCGCCATATGATCTTTCAGGAAGTTCTGTACCAGAAGGAAACCACAAAATCAAAACCAGAAACATATTTAGCATCTCTTGTTTAAAAGGTTAGAAATTAGAATAGCCAACAGGAGTATGTGTTGTTACTTAAAGAGTGCAGAAAACTACTAATTGTCTGAATGCTTAAAAGTTGCAGACAAACTACTAAACACGCAAATACCGTACACTGCTCAATATGAGATTCATTATGTCCTATAACATTTTCATTCTTTGCATCCTTTCATTATTTCCTTTCCATGTTTTCTTTCTCTTCACGTAATTTTTGGGTCAAGATCTCTCACTTCAGCTGTTTAACTAATATAACAAGACTAGTCTATGTCTACCATTGATCTTGTTCCAACAGAATGTAAGATGCGGTTGGAGGTACGCATCTTTCTCATGCAACAACAACGAAGAGATCATACCAAGTAAACCATAATCGAAAACCTGATGATCATCTAACTATATGAAAAACAAGCATGGAGTATTTTAATAAATATACTCATTATGCTTTGGTTCTAGAATCTAGATAAAGACTCGCTATTTTTATTGTAAAGTGGCCATTCTATGGTGCGATTTCGACACGACTTTAATAATGGGTCATTTAGAAAAACTTCCGGCACATAGGGGAAGATTGCATATATATGACCCCCTTATCCCACCATTGACAAAAGTCTTTGAGGCACTAGGGTAATTTTGTTGTAATGTAATTAGAGAAGACAAGAAGGTACAGAATATGTATTCAAGGGACAGAAGCTCTTTGAAAACTGTATAAGAAGACAATGTAGATAATTAGGTTAATACAAATATCAGAAACATCTAATTAAGCACGCTCCGTATCCTATAGACTAATTCAGTCCCAAGTTATTTGGTATTGAGAACTCACCTCATGCAAGAAGCACACAATTATCTCAGCAACTGAACTAATGTGTCGGTTCCGTTTTCTTCATCCTCGATTCATAAATATATTCAACTGATTTATTCAGACCAAGTCACTATATCTAGAATTTATTTCAATTGACATGTGCCCTGAAGTACTCCTCCAACTAAGGGGGATGGAGGAAGTAAATGAAAAAATAGAAGGCATGAAAATCCAAGGCAAAGGAAGACCAAAGCAGCTTACTGTAGGTTAATGACTTGAGATATCGGCACAATCTATCCATTAACTTTGTTTCTTTTGATATTTCTAGTTTTAGGGTTCTATTAATATAACATACATCAAAAGAACATTCTATTTCATTTCTATTATGGTCCCACATTTTCAAACATGACCTAGTTATGTTACCACACATAGTGAACGTTAAAAAAACTATGAGGATTAAAAAGAGTGCCAGATACGCTTATTTATTGTGAATTTTATAATTTTTTGGTCTAAATTGAAGGGTCGAAGTGTCGTGTCGGACACGATACGTGTCGAATACACGACATGGCAGCTAAGTGAAATGTCATGTTTTCGGTATACAATGTACTACTAATAAGATGGCGAATTGCATGAAGATGTGGCTCACGGAATTAAGGTAGGTACACAATTATATGGTTGTACCTTGTACGACATCAGGTGTTAGGTTGCAAACCATTGTCATGGGGTTGGGCATAAGATGAGTGTATGCTACAATGGATGTGTGGTCATACAAGGAAGGATCAATTAAGAAATGTGGTGAATGTGGCAAAATTAGGAGTTGTGCCTATTGAACATGAAATGAGAAATACTCGATTAATATGGTTTGGCCGTGTAGAAAAAAGACGGATGAGGCCCCAATTATGAGGCTTGAAAAATAGAAAAATATGAGATTGTAAGAGGTAGTGGAAGACCGAAGAAGACATGGATAAAGGTGTCATTGGATCAACAAAAATTTACATTAGAAGAGGACATTGTGAAGGGAAATGACCCCAAATGAAGGAGTTTAATTTTTCTTTCATTTTTCTATGTAATTTATTTTTTCACTTTAATTCCTTTTTGTTATAATTTTTTTTATCCTCAACTTCCTTTTTACTTTTATTTTTAGACAGAAAAAAAAAACAATCTGAAACTCATTTCAAAATACTATCTATGAAAAAACAACAATATTTCGGTCATGTCAACCGACATTTCAAAATACTATCATCATTTAACTGAACTTCTGCAACTTAATCAAATACTACCTGTTATTTTCTCAAGAAATATTAGAAAACATGTGCTATTGCAAATAATGTATGTATTGTTATAGAAGAGGTCACAAGAGAGAATAAAGCCAAGATTATTTTCTCATAAGATCTAAACTTTTAAAGTTTTATAACAAGACTATGAGAATAAAATAAAGTTCATATATGAAAAAAAAAATCTAACTTGAACGTACTTACCAATGCCCAAGTCTGGATGAAGATATTTCATGAACTGGCGAGCATCATCACGCTTCTGCAACAAGTATCAAAAGATTATAAATTCATATGGTTTCTATAAGTAGTCATATGGTTTCTATAAGTAGTGTTGCAGATTGTTCTCTTAAAGTGTAAGACTGCGAGTATGGAACGAGTGACAGTCAATCAACCAAAATTAAAGTGAAAAAAATACTAATATAATTAAGATAGCAAGGCATAAATGCATAATACAGAAGAACGAGGCTCTAAGAATAAGACATAGTTATAGAATCTAACCACCATAAATGTACAGACAATAAACAATTGACATCATGAGCAAGCAAAAGAAAGATGTTATTAGAGATACAATTGATTGAAGTTAGACTCACCTGGAAAAGCAAAAATGTGAGAGCAACAAGGTAAATCACAGCCATGCCGTGAACTAGTCGCCAAATCGCAGGATGTGGCCGTATGAGGACCCTACACAAGATCAGAACCTGGTCACCCTTTGTATTGAAACAACGTCAAATATAGAGAAACAAGAGCATAGCATTTTAGCTTCTCTTCCAAACTTAAACTATGCTCCTTGCATGACTTATAGACTACTTATAAAAAAGTTGGAGATAGGGTAACGTTTTGGGCTCGTAAGTCATATCAGATCCTTGCTGAAAGATGAGAAACTCCTAAGGCAACCCAATTAAATGCATGAAAATACAACATAATGCAGTCTCAAGTTCAATAAGATTATCCATAGTCTATGTTATTCTGACTCTTCAAACTGCTCCACCCTGTCCGGCATACCTGTGTGCGACCCTCAACATGGGTATGACACTATGACAACTGTTTAAAGCAAAAACATGAGAGCTTTGTATAGTATAGCTGAGTCTGGCGCTTGGACCCGCACCGTGTAGGGTACTTCTAAGCTATTATGAGTAACATAGTCCATAATTATATACAATGCCATCTATCCTATAGAAAGCAAAACAAAGATAACAAAATTGTCCACAGGCCCATAGGTAGTAAACATAAGCAGAGCATACAATATGACTAACACTCAGCATCAGAAGAGCTTATTTCAACAATCAACACCTTCTACTTCTATCACTATGAGTCTATGACTGTTGAATTTACACACTGCGTGTCACTCCATGCAACCATAACACTTTCTACTTTGTAAAAACAAAAGGAGACCAAAGATGCAGCGCGAGAAGATAAGCATAATGCAAACTCACGTTGAAGGTGCTTGAAGCAAGCAGTAAGAGAGAAAAACTGCAATCATTGCCCATATACCCCTGAATAATCAAATACCACAGGCATTCAGTTAACAATCAAGTTAAAAGAGCAGAGAGCTGTCATATTGTATATGTGTGAGCAGCAAACTACCTTTTGACTGAAGTGACAACATCATCAGAGTTGCTGCTCTCAGGATCAAGCGCTCCACTAGCCCAACTGTAAACAACATGAAGCAACCACAACCATGATTCATGGGTTTTGTAGGCTACCAGTTACCGCATTTTGAAGCCATATAGTTGTGTTTAGCAAAATTAGGCAAAGACAACCGCATCCGCAATCGTGACCGACACCGAGATTTAATAGTAAGGACAATAAGAACTGCTACTATGACCACGGCAACAATAACAACAACCACCGCCATGTTTTTATATATCGATTGCAACACCTATTCATGACCGAGTTAACAAGATTTGGAGGCTACCACAACATTTTTTACCACATTTTGGGGTAACATCGGCTGTATTTAGAAAGAGCCTGCAACGACAAACAATACCGCGATCGGGACTGAAACCGAGATGTTATAGTATGACAATGAGAACAACTTCAAGACCTAAATTTTAGGTCCGACCTTCCACCTAATATTAACAAAGTGAGAGCCTCACGACGACGACGGCGGCACAACAACAACATGTAGAGGTAAGATATATGCAACCTGACCTAATAAAACACAGAGAGGCCTCAAAGGCTCCACAATGAAATTCAAAGAGATCGGATTATGTAGACTATCCACTGTGTTGTTAGCAATGACTTTGTCATTGAACGACCCCTAATGAAAATTACATTGAGAATTACGTCAAATGACTACTACAGCAGCTGCTGCTGCTACACAACAAAATAGCACAACTAGTTTAGTGAACCACTTTGCTTTATCACACCATAATCAGGAACCAAAGAACAGTGGGTAATTAAGTACACTAAAAGGAAAAAAGAAAACGGTTCTCTCTCCGTTCTCTTGGACTCACTAGATTTCAGCTATTCATAGCAATTCACAACGGTGTGTTTGGAAAGAAAAATAGCAGGATGGGAGCCAATGAGTTTTCCCTCCAGAAAGGACCTTTTCTGCCGCCTCTCATCATTGAGATTTTGCTAATTAGTATACATATATGTATCCATGTGTTCAAACAATGATGAGGGGTCTCTCCACTACTTGAGACTATACCTGGCAAACGGGTCAATCGGGTCGGGTTTGGTTCGGGCCCGTTCGGGTCCGGTCAATTCGGGTCTCTCGTTGATTTCGGGTTAATTCCGGTCGGGTCATTTCACGTTTGTTGCCGGGTCCGTTTCAGGTCAACCGGGTCGGGTCATTTTCAGGTCAAAGAATAAGAGACAAAAGGTCATTTTAAGTCTTTTCGGTTCAATTAAAGTTATGTTTTGTCGAGTCATTTTCCGGTTGAGTGGTTTTGGATCGGGTTATTTTCGGGTCGGGTCAGTTACGGGTTAAGAAAGCTCAGGTCATTGTTGGGTGAGGTCAAATCGGGTTTTGGGTCACGTACGGGTGTTGTAGTTCGGGTCAAGTTTGGGTCGTTCGGGTCAGGTCAATCGGGTCGGGTTGCTTTACAAGAAAGAAAGGAGAGCTCGGATACCTCTTTTCGACCAGATTTTCATTTTTCCCTATTAACTTTCCTTTGTTGAAAAGATTTAATTTGCCTTGGAAGAGATATACGAAGGGATCTATTTCGCTCTCTCCAAACCCTCCACCCTTTTTCTAATCAAACAAAGGAAATTAGCTCCCTCTATTTCTCTCCCTCCCATTTCCCTCTATATATTCAAACATACCCTAAATCTTCAATCTTGGTAAATTTGACTTAACAAGACAAAATCAATTTCTGAAAATTACGTGGGTTCCATGATCCATCCGTATGCATTTACTTAAACTATCCATACACTCGACATTTATACATTCCTACTTGACCCTTTTTAAACTTGCGTCATTTGTAAATCCGAGTAAGTAGATGGAGACATAGAGTACAGAGTTATACTCAACTACAAATTGCCTCTTGCAATCAATTTAAGGAAGAGCAAAAAGGTCCAAATTTAACAATTATCATGCCTACACACAGCTATAGCTTACTCCTTAGTGGAATCCTCGGTGTAATAAAGCAATAGCATATGTATCTAATTTCAAATGAGAGGGCGGAACGGAAAAGACGACTCACATTAAGAGACAAGCCCCAATAAGTAAGAGGGTTATGGTACGAGGCTTATAAGCCCAAGCCGTCCATGGGTCTAGTTCATCATCAACATGTGAAGTGGTTGCATCACCATTTCCCTGGATAACAACGTCTCGGTCTCGATCCCTCGTTCTTCTATAGCCATTCCGCTCCATGAAGACAAAGATGCAAGTTTGCAACCTAGACTCACAAATGAATAAGATAAATCAATGGACTATTATAACACTTAGCATAGTAAAAAAAGAAAAAGAAAAGAGAATGATCCAAAGGGTATATGAGTCTAAAAGTTAAAAGGGGTGAAATAGAAAGTTGATTAAGTAATAGAAGCAGAGAGAAGTAAATAAAGTTGATAAATGGAATAATTAAGGTGAATGACTTACTAAGAATATGTGGAAGGAAGGCAACGTAGGCGGCGGTGGATAGTGAGGAAAGTGAGAGGAGGCGTCAGATGGTGCGACTATGCCAAGTTCCGGCGAGGGTGATTGGGTGGAGTCGTGGAGTTGGTGTTGTGTGTATTGGACTATAATATGAGTAGCAAGTCAATCATCAATCAATCAAATAAAAGACAGAGGGCAAGGGGAACAAGGGGATCCAGGAGGGAAAAGAATCATTAAAAATTTACAATAAAATAAAAATTAATTACGGGAGAAAAGACTTTCAATGATGATTTGTCTTACGAGTTTCCTAATTTCAAGTACTACGAACACTCCTCCTACTTAGTCGTCTCGTGTCGGACACCATCTCGCACACACGGACACCTATAAAGAAGACATGAGACGTTGTAAGATTAAAAGAGATTGATTAGAAGATGATTTTGGGTGGAAAATAAGAATAAATTATATTCAAAGTCAAACTTTACCTTCAATTATTTACATTTAATATCAAATACTAATACAAAAATAAAATCGTATGTTATTTATAACTATAAAATATATATTTTATTAAATTTAAATGTCGTGTCCCGTGTCCTAAATTTCACGAGATGCCGTATCACGTGTCCGTGTCGTGTCCGTTTTGGTGCTACCTAGCTCTCAATTTTAGTTAATTATTATGTTCGTATAAATAGGAAACTCGTCTTTGTTAATTAGGTTACGCTTACAATCTTTTAGAACTCTTAAAACTAGTTTTACTGTTTAATGCTACTAGATTAGTTTCTCAAGTTCATTCCTTTAATTCAAACTTGTAAGCTGTAATTTTTACTCTTCTTTGTTATACAATTAAGTTAATCATTAGTTCTTTAATTGCTCTTTATTCATCTTTTATGTGTTATTAATCATGACTTCTTATTTTTATAACTAGATTTTATGCCCGTGCGATGCACATGTCTACGTTAATGTCATTTTCATAAATTTTCTGTAACAATTAACTTAGAAAAATATTTTGAAGTTTTCAGACTATGATAAAATACACTCTGTAATTTTTAAGAAAATAATATTTATATATTGATTAAACATAATTTACCAACCTTGTCATGACTCAAGTTATATTTAATCTATATTATGACCCAAAAATATTAACATGACCCTCCCGTTCAAATCATTTAATAGGTTTACATATGTTTTGATTGATACATTCACAAAAAAATGATCTAAGGTACCTAAGAATTAAGCTCTCTAAGACAATACTTAAAAGACTCAAAAGATTTTGGGTTCATCACCTCACTTATATTAGGGCTGTGTTTATACGGGTATGAGGGGAGGTCTGAGCATGAGTCTGAGCTTCAGACTTGCAGGCTTTTGCAAGTATGAAGGGATGAAGTAGTGGGGATGAGGGTAGAGTCTCAGCATGGGTCTTTGATTTCCCAGACCCATGTTGAGACTTGTAAATAGTAAATGAGTCTTATTTTATTAATATATATAGTAGATTTTACGTATAGAATAAACACAAATTATTATTTCAGACGGTTACTATCCGTCTTAAGCTTAAGACGGGTCAAATACATATTAAATCACCCTACTTGTTGCCTATAAAATACAAAAAGTTTTGTCTTTATTACCGCCACTTGATAGTATTTAACACATCTCAAGATTAAAAAAAAATGCCGGTATATATGCCGGTATTAAAAAAAAATGAATGTAAATATATGCCGGTATTAAAAAAAAATATCTCAAGATTTATTTAATATTTGATTTATTTAAGTTAAGTGGAAAATATGGCATCATAAAATGAATGTAAATATTGAATGAATGAAATAAATGAAGTAAAATAAGTAAGTGGAAAGTTGAGGTGGCAAAGTCTGAAATGAGTCTGAGGATAAAGTAATATTTTTGAGTGAGTCTGAGAGTCTATGGGTCTGAGTCTGAGAATAAAAAATTAGTGGAAAGCTGAGGTGGCAGGGTCAGAAGTCTGAAGATGGGTCTGTGGATAAACTTAGTCTTATATTTCATTATGGGACAGATAACATATTAAGTAGTACATCATCAAAATTATTACTTATATAATACTTTCCTAAATTATTTTTTATGATACTTTCATAAATTAATTTTGATGATGTAAATTCACTATTGTGAAGATAATAATACAACTTTTAAGAGTTCATTAAGACAATACGTAAGAGCCTAAAATGACTCAGGTTTATAATCATATTTATCATCATTGCCACCTAATGATATTTTCTTATATGAGATAATTTTACTATTTACACTTAGTTTATATATTCACCAGTCACCACACATACATTAGTTTTCAGTGTGGACAAATAAAACATTAAGTAGTTTATCATCAAAATTATTATTATGATACTTTTCTAAATTAATTTTTAATGATATAAATTTCACTATTGTGAATATTATAATACAAATTTTTAAGAATTCTCTAACACAATATTTAAGAGACTTAAAAATTTGCAGGTTTATACTTAGGTTCAAAGATGACTCCTATTAATAATCATAGGATCACCCTATCTTATAGTAATTTTTCGATGTGAGACAGTTTACTGTTTATAGGTAATATATTCACCATACATATATTGTTCTTCAATGTGGGACTAATAACAAACTAAGTAGTGCACCATCTTTTTCGATATAATATTTATTTTTAACTGTTACTAAACTATTATACTAATATTAGAATAATAAACAAAAATATTTTAAAAGTCATTTATTAACAATGTAAAAAAAAAGTTTGAAAGCTCGGTCGATGCACATGTTAATGAACTTAATTACTAATAAAGCAAAGTTATTAACAATTTTTTTTAATGTATCTATGTATGTATTATAATCCCGAAGTTTCTATGTCTCAATCATTTGTTTGTCTTTTTTATTTTTTGTAAGGAGTATTTTAATCAAAGGGAGACAAATAATTGGGACGGAGGAATTAGATTATTTTCATAATTGTTTTTACAATTAACTTTTGTCTGATGAAATATAAAAGTTTTTATATAAAAATTTATAATTACATGATCACCCCGCCCTATTCAATGTGGGACAATTCTACTATTTAAACGTAGTATATTTTTCACACCAACATTATTCTTCACTTTCCTAAACTATTGTTTTTGATACTTTCTAATTTAAATTTTGATGATGTAAATTTCATTATTGTGCAGATAATAATAGAAACTTTTCAGATCTCTTTAAAACAATACTTAAGAGAATCAAATGACTCCTACTTATAATCATATTTATGATCACTCCACCTTAAGATAATTTTTCAATGTGGGACAATTTTACTATTTATACGTAGTATATATTCACCAGTACCACACCTACATTAGTTTTCAATGTGGGACAAATAACACATTAAATAGTTTACCATCAAAATTATTATTTATAATACTTTTTAAAATTAATTTTTAATGATGTAAATTTAACTATAGTCAAGATTATAATACAAACTTTTAAGAGATATGTAAGACAATATGTAAGAGGCTCAAAAGATTATAATACAAACTTTTAAGAGATATGTAAGACGATATATAATCATAGGATCACTCTACCTTATAGTAAATTTTTGATGTGGGACTATTCTACGTTTATACGTAGTATATTGACCACACCTACGTTATTTTTCAATGTTAGACAAATAACATACTAAGGAGTACATCATATTTTTCTATTAAATAAATATTTCTTGACTATCACAAAACTATTATACTAATATTAGAATAATAAAAAAATATTTTAAAAGTCATTTATTTAATTTTTATATACTTATGTTCTAGTTATATGATATTATAAACAATATGGTAATAAAAAATACAAAATTTATACTCTAATGAAAGCATTTTTCGTTAAGAATCCAAATATGTAAATTTCAAAATGTTTTGCATTATATTTTTTGTCAGGTTGATAATCAAATTTTTTTACGTAAATAATAGTTGTAATATTAGAAATATTACATAGTATCTTTTTTGTAATCTTCCAAAATCTAAAAATATAATTCCCAAAAACTGAAAAAGATGATATGGACGCTCTAGAATCGCTCGAAAAAAGTTTTTTCTAATATATATATACTACATTTAATGTCCGTGCAATGCACGGGCCACTTGTAATATCATATTTTATAATATTATATAATACCATTACATACTATTGCACAGGCTTGGTAGAAGTCTTTTGTAATTTTTTTAATAACTAGTTGTTGCGGTGCGCTAGGGCGCACTGCCCCAATTTGGCTAATCGTTGAGCGAATCATTTTAGGAGGCATTGAAATAGAAATGGTAACTATCTTTCAGCTAGTAAGAAACGTCTTTAGAACATCGTAGGTACTATACTATAAGCAAGAAAGATACGTAAAAAAAGACATTTTTGTAAAATAATTAAAGCACAACATGAGTAAAATATAAATCAAAATGTCATGGCCCAGTTGAAAACCAAAGTAGTCACTGCACACAAAGATAAAATACAAGATAACAATGCAAAAACGAGACTACAACATGATATGCTTAATAAGTTTCTGTTTTCTTTTCTTATGACACCAAGTGTAGTAATTCATGGGTACAAAGCGCCAAGGCGCGATGAACATTACGTAGGCGCATAGCATTAATTTGTTTTTTTTTAGAATATTTATTTTGTTGGGGCACAAAGCACAATGGGTGTAAAGAGTAGCATAATGTTAGTAACAAAGTTTTCGTTAATGTATATTTATACTACACTTGTATAATTAGTCTCATATAATTGTTTTGATGGGTAAAATTTCTTTTGAAAGGGTTCTCAATTAATATAACTATATAAACGCCCGCATTTCTCCAATTTAGTTATTCAATTTAGAACTACATGTCAATCTAAACTTTAACTTTTAACACTAAATTTAGAGTTACGTGTCACGCAATTTCTTATAACATTTTGTCGTAGTTGTTAAGAAATAGTAACGTAAATTATGAGGTCTGAATGCTTTTTCATCCTCCTTCCCTCCCTCGCCTCCTTCCCTATTTCCCTCTCATCGGGTGATCAAGTTATACATTAAAAACGTGCTCAATACATAAAGGTAAACAATTATATGAGACGCCCTACAACGAAATAAGTAAATCATTGACCGGAACGGAGGGAGTAACAATACATTTAGGCCAGAGGAAGCTTGAAGTGGTACCTTCCTGATAAGCAATAAAATAACATGTTGTGTCTACGCTAGTTATCTTACTCTAAAGCGTGGCTTGAAGGAATTTGCGCTCAGAAGCATCACGATCAAATAAATAAAATTCAAAAACAAGTTCTTAGTACATAAATACCAATAAATCAACAACTTGCAAACCATGTTTCTTGCAAAAAATTTCCTAACCATCCTTTATATGCATCTTCCTTTTAACAGTTTGGCAAACCGTTAGGAAAAGTACCTTTAATACAATGAATTACATACACTACTTGGCAACAATTTATGATAACGCCCCGAATAGGTAATAACAGAACATTGACTCAATTACAATTTACATACACACATTGGATAGCGAGAGCTGCCGCCGTGCCTGTCAATAAGCCCAAACCTTCCTCGCCGGTGCATCCAAATCTTTACTCTACATCTTTATACCATGGTCCCAACATTTTAATGTTATCCTTGTCTATGTCACCACTATCTTCTGCTATTCTAATTTTGTGCCCTATCCCATGCAAAATAATACTATAAACAAACCAGTTTAGTGAACGCTAAATACAACCAAAAACCAAATTAAAACAACCGACCAAAACGAAGAAACAAAAAACAATCAAACATACAACAATATAACAAAGAATGGCATGGCCAAATAAAAGAACTCAAATAACAATGTATTTTAATATTTGAAAGGACATAAGTAACTCACACCAGCACATTTTTTTCAATTTGAAAGGAAGACGGACAAATCATCTATAATGATCAAAATATGTGGCGCTTGTCAACAACATGAAGCTTAAATGGACTTAGGTAACTCACACCTGTTTGTTTTATTTTCAAAATTACCCACCTCATTCTGATTTTAAAACTCTACGAATGGCAAAAGTCGACACATAAAAGACGCTATAGATACCCAATCGCACTCAAACAATTATATGTAAAATAGAAACTATGCCATCTTTATGATTTTACACCAAATATCTGCTCTTCATTATCACTGATTGCTTCTACATATTCTTCAAGAGATACAACAGAAAATAATTTGTTGCATTTTAGTGCATCCTTGTAGGGGTATGAAGCTAAACCATATTTTCACAGGAAAAAAAGAAGAGAATATCAATCTACAGGTCCCAATCAAACAATTAACCTTGTCTAGTTGTATGGGTGACAGGATTAGAGGGAACGGAAAATGAGAATTTCCCAATATTTCGTTATGGGGGTGAGTATGGGGAAATGGAGATCATAGTTTCCAAGATATCAATTAAAATAAGATCTAATGAACTTCTTCCGGGCTTCAAAGAAAACACAAGAACCACCACAACATGGGGCACAAAGTCAAAGGTCCTCAATTTAGACTAAATCTCTAGTCTCATCCTTTGTGCGCCTACTAAATCTATATCGCTTACTCCCTTTATTTCACAATGTTTTCCCACTTGTTCCCATTTTCTAAAATGGCAAATTCTATCCCTCTTAATCGAACATAGTATGTTACTACGTCATAACTTAGTCCATTTTCTTAATTAACGCTAATCTTAATTTAACTCTCCCTTCACTTCTCACCCGCTCCTTCTCACCCTACCATCTCACCCTCCACATCCATTCCCAAGCATCTCAAAATCCAGTTAAAACGCAAAACACTAACCGCGGATCGAAGCCTATATACACATGATGTAAAATTCATACACCTCAGAAGAGTCGGACTAACAATCTAAGCACATGAACGTCACATAATGGTGTAGGTCGAATGGTTGACATGACCGCAACTCTATTGTTAGGCTGAAATGCATGCAAGGTCTGACCTAATTAAATCTCTATCATTAGCACCTTTGTCACAGTTACTCAACAAGACGTTAATACATTATCACCAAGCTCACAACAATGTAAACTGACCCTAGTTCGTATACTTAGCCTCAGCTGTGCAAAAACGATATAAAATCTAAAAGACAACGGAATGGCTGATAAAATTTTTTACTTATGCCTTGATATTCCGACCAACTCCCCAAGATTTTATAGCCAGAAAAATAAACCTAGAAAATCAATGAGCAATATATCTTGGAGGCCAAGAGGATCTATTGACTTTATCACTCGAGCAAACAAGCATGGTATTATGACCTAATCACATAAAACTAATATAAATTGTAAAAGAAGTGCTTTCTTAAATCGAGCAGACCCCAACGTATAAACAGATTGAAATCTCAATCAATTAGATCATAATGTTACACATAGATAGCCGCTCTATATTTGTTATTAAAAAAGTACTACCTGATGTTCGAAGATTTAAGGGATTCATCAACAGTGTTTCTGAAGTAAGCATTATCATAGTTTTTGTTACCGCATTGGTGTCATACTGTCATAAACTTAATGATTACAATGCCTATGCTGTTAATTTTACATTTAAAGTTACAAGGAACAGAGTAGCTAACTTGAATGTAATCATCTTAGCTCAGTTTAAGCAAGAAATGAACAATCCTAAAAAAATACGAAGTCATAGGTGAGGAATTCACATGTCAAAGGATTAACCCCAACCCAAATGTAAAGGTGTGATGCCTTAAATTGACATCGGTTTCTAGCAGAGCAAACATCGGAACATTAAATGGAGCTCATGATGTCAAGCATTAGAGGCAACATAAGTCTATTAAGCATATATCATTCTTTACTAAAATGTTAATAATAACTATATCAGGTCTCAAACTCGTGTTCCCTTCCCCTACCCAAATTGATCAATACATATCTTACTATTATGCATTTGTAACTATAATCCACTCAAAAGAAAAACTTAAGCAGCTTTCAAATAAGTATTTACATTTTCTTTTGAGTGAATCCGCAACTGCAAACACTAAGCATGTATTTGGATAGCAAAAGTGGAGGGAAGGGTAGGGAAGAGAGAATGGAAGAGGTCATTTCCCTACCCTCCAAATGCCTCCACCTCCATTTTGCTAACCAAATAAAGGATTTCTCATCCCTTCATTCCCCCCCCCCCCTTTCTTTGCCTATAAACCCTCTTATCCAAACACATCCTACCCAATTTGTTATCCAAGCAATGGATCTTGTATCCTTCCCTCCCCTCCCCTCCCCTCCTATACCCTCCATCCAAACACGCCCTAAAGCAACGTAACTAACTGAAAAGCTTATTTAATGTGAACTTATCATTGTTATCAGAAGCCATACTCTATGCAACAACTGGCATGTTGAGCCCCTTAAATATGACGCAGCTACCAGTAAGATGAGTTTTGTTTACAGTATGCAACGGCCACAAGTTTCGGTGAAATGAGACAAGAAGATGCATAGCTATTTTTAAAAACCCGCTATATAGTAAAAAAATGTGAAACTAATAATGCCTATCATTTAATTCAATTTTTCAAACTCTTATTTGACAATCCAATCCGCTATTGCCCTTAATATTTTGGCAAAAAAACAGGACCATCTTGTCTGTATACTCCCCCTTATGCTATAGGTTCTTTACCTTTGATATTGGGTCAGTTTTTTTACGCAAGGGAGCTTTAGTCTTTGAGGTAATCTATTTTCCCCTCTATTTCTCTACCACCCCCGCCTCACCACTTACCAGTCACCAACCACCACCCTCACCACTCGCTACTCAACAATGTTACTCACCAATCAATCATTTATGACCAACCATCTTCACCACCCACCGTTCACCCTTACTTAACCAACCACCACTTATTGTTCATTTTCCTGTATCACCAATTGAACATGCCAAAAAAGGCCAAACCCCCAACCAAATCCCTTACTCCCATCTATTGTCCATTAAATTTTCTAATCAACTACACTAACACAATAATTATGACCAAATCCCCAACCTAATCTCCTAGATACAAGACTGAAGCCTTATGCAGTCTGACCACCATCTGGTTCAAAAACAACGGCCAACAACATATGGTTATCCAATCCATTCATGAACCCCCATCCACTCCAGACACCCTCGACCCCACTACGGATGTCAATTACCGCCAATAACCTTTGTCGCCCTTTTAGTGCTAGGTAAAGGGCCAAACTTATTCTATGCTCTCCTTGCATGAGCCCTAAGTTACTCACGGCTTCTCCATCCCTATCTCCTCTTCATCAAGAAGTTTTTGTTCCCCATCAAGAAGAAGATACATATATGCTCCAAAGTAAAGTTCATAAATACCGAACTGACAACTTGATTTTTGGTCATTATATTATGGTGTCGACAGTGAAGTTTGTCGAGGTCATGGCGAGCCACAGTGATAGTGTGGGTTTAGCTCAATGGTAGAAATAAATGTGCCCTATGTTCAACAAATAATATTTGTTCTTAATCAAAGCCAAATGTTTACCCACCAAATCGCTTAATTACTTAATGTATAAGGAGAAACTGATAATTTAGTATTAAACCCCATTAACAGACTAACATGCAATAGATTAGGCAACATAATTTAAAACACATGAGAAACAGAGCGGCGTAAAACAAATCATTAAAAGCATAATCACTTGAATAAACATGTTTTGTTTTTTTTACCTGATTGTGACCCCTTCGGAGTAATGGATAACCAACCTGTAACACCCCCATAATCCTTTTCTTTTCGAAAAAGCGACTTTAAATAAAACTCGGATTATGGGTGGGTCACATTAAACTAAATGTAATAGTAGCATCCAAATCATATAATAAGTATGGGTGTAAATCTAAGTCGATTAAAGGAAAGAAATTCAAATCTGATTACAACCAAACCAAAATGTTTGCGGAAGCGAAAATTCAAAGTTCAATAATTCATAATAGATAAATTATTTGAGCGTCATCTTCGATAATCTTGATTTAGCGCGCTCTCCCAATCATACTACATCTTAGTTTCCCCGAGTACCTGTCACACGTTCTGCTCGCACAAATGTGGTCATAGCATGTCCAATTAAGGACAAAAACAAAAGAGGGTCAACAATAATGTTGAGTAAGGTAAACAGTCCAAAAGTAAATAAGAGTTTTACTTAAATTTAGAATTCATAAGAAAGAAGAATATCATTGAGAAGTTCAAGTTTCTAAATAAGGAAATCCGATCCAAAATAGTTAGTCCTTCCAAATCTTAAAACACTTTCCCTCGAAGAAAACATTTCTTCAATTTCTTTAGTAAGTAATGGATAGAGGCCGTATGAAGAGGATCCCCACGCCCTAGTCCGGATAAGACGGGGTTCACCAAACCATGTACAATAACTGTCCAAAAATCCCGAGTGTGCACACTCCTCCAAGGGCCAACCCCAAGGAGGAAGATAAGAGAACGGGGTCTCGATCAACTAACCCCCACCAAAAGCTCTGTATAGGAGGTCCCTTTTTATTATTTGGGAATAACCTACCCCTCTATCAAAACCGTTCAAACCAAAAATCAAAACCCTTTCCAAACAATTTAATCCATTTCTTGAGATTAACCATTTCCATAACTTGTACAAAAGATCAAACGGTTTTGGTTTTCAAACTCTTAAAAGTTATGAGTCCTTTATTATATTTCAACACTTCAAAGGATGGAATAACATCAATTATTTTTCAATATTTCATCACAATAATCCAAACTTATAATAACAACCATTATAAACATTATACACAATATAACATTTGAAACAATACTCAATAGTTCAAGAATAGTGTATGGACAAGCGTTTCCCTTACCTTATGAGCTGGTCTAGAAGTTTAAAGTGCTTCTTCTACAAATCCCGAGTCTACAATATACATAAAGTACTCGTTACTAAATTATTCCATTCGGTCCTTAACTAGTTCAATTGGTTTTATGCATTTTACTCGGTTTTTGTTATGTTTCCATTTTGAACGTTTTGTTCCGAGTTTTATTCTTAAGAAAGCGAACTAAGTTCATGATCAGAATATTTAAGAGTATTTTATCAAGTTGGTGCTTTTGGTTTAACAAGTTATAGCTTATACACTTGGTTTACACAAGTTTACTATCTTATACATACTTTACGGTTTTACAGATTTTGAACAGTGACTTCAAAACGTCATAACTCTTTCGTTACTTAACTTTTTGGGGTAAGACCAGTGAGGTTCCGTTCCTTAAAGGGTTATCTAACTTTAAGTGTCAAGGTGTCAAAGTCCAAAATCGACTCTAAGGTCTTTGCAATTACAGTTTAGTGAAAAAGTGACAGTTTCCGACTCACAAGATGTTTCGGGGTGGTTCGGGGCTTAAAACGTCGAAACACATATTTTCCAGAGGCCATTATGCATATGTTTCTTTGAACTTTACTATAGTCAAAAATCAAGTATTCGTTTTTAGTGCAGCTATGTTTTCTAGTGCCTTTTTTCGAAAATGGTAGGTTCTCAACAATCGATTTAGTGAATCACTTTTAGTCATATATTTCAGATTGTCTAATCATATTACAAAAATCATAATAAATAGAAAACATCATATTTTAAAGCAAGGTCAGTTTTCATGGATTCCTGTATGAGTCTAGTAACTTTATTCATAACAAGGCTGAAGTCTAAGGCCCTGTTCTTTTGGGCTGAATATGAGCTGAACTGAACTGATAGGAGCTGAACTGAACTTATTGGAGCTGAACTGAACTGAACTGAACTTATAGGAGCTGAACTGAACTTATAGGAGCTGAACTGAACTGAACTTATAGGAGCTGAACTGAACTGAACTTATAAGAGCTGAACTGAACTTATAAGAGCTGAATTGAACTGAACTAAACTTATAGGATCTGAACTTTTCTGAACTTAATTTTACTTAATTGAATAGAATTTATAGAATCTAAAATCTACTAAACTGAACTTTATTACATAAGGTAAGATAATAACATAATTCCAATTTATATACATTGGTTTGTTCAAATAGATTACTACGTTGACATCATCTTTATCTGTATCTTTATCTTTTGGAAAGGATTGTCATAAAAAAAAGTATACTCTAAAACTTACAGTAAGATAATAACATAATTCCGATTTATGTACATTGGTTTGTTCAAATAGATTACTACGTTTACATTACGATAAAAAAGATAAATCACATATTACATCGTTTTCTAACCATCTATTTCCATATCATCATCTTCCTCATCACTTTCTTCTTTATCTTCACTATGACTCGTAACAACGAATCTATTGTCTCGCCAAATGTTTTTTACTATCTTGTTTCGTACCTTTAACATGGTTTTTTTCCGCTTATCATCAAACATGCCCAAATCTACTGTTCCTTGAATATTCACGTCATGTTGTATAATAGGTATTCCAAGAATATACATCCTTATAAAATTATGGAGTGTGAATGTATAAAACAATAATAGACATTTGATACTTTTGTGACATTCGGGGCATATTTTTTAACACCCACCTTTTTTTCAATTGACCAAATGTCATTCCACTAATTAATGTCAAATGTTTTTATATCGGGTTTCATAAATAATATATTCCGTATAACTTTTCTGAACTTAATTTGTAAGAATTGAATTTTTCTGAACTGAACTTATAAGAGCTGAACTGAACTGAACTTATAGGAGCTGAACTGAACTGAACTTATAGGAGCTGAACTGAACTGAACTTATAGGAGCTGAACTGAACTTATAGGAGCTGAACTAAACTGAACTGAACTTATAGGAGCTGAACTGAACTTATAGGAGCTGAACTGAACTTAAAGGGGCTGAGTTTAAGTCCAAAAGAACAGGGCCTAAATCGGAGTCTAAGATACCCAAAATCATGTTTTTCCAGAATGTGTCGGATTTTGAGTCATCAAAGGTAACAATACATAACTCAGTCTTAACAAAATGAAATGAGTTGATTCCAGAGCCTAACATGCTTTAAAATTAAATGATATTACCATGTTAATATATGGGACATTAAATCGTTCAATAGATATACTTTTATAACTCATTAAGTGAGACATGCAATCCCGAGTTACCCAGAAACAGGTTTTACTAATCTATTTTTCATTTTAAAACGGTGCATGTAATGACTACGAAATTTTGTGATAATTTTAATAACATCATAAGGTACAACATATATTAATTTCACATTACAATAACGAGTTTAAGTCTGATTAATATTCTGTTCATAATCAAGTTACGGATTTTGACACTTTAATGGGTGTTACTTCCTTAGATCTATGCATGCATGAATAGAGACTTGTTTGTTGAAGTTTATAGTTTGAGAAACATATGAATATGTGTTGTGAAGATAATGAAACAGAAATAAAATGGTTTTGGATGTTCCTTACATGGTGAAGAACATAAGATAGACAAGATCCTCCACCTACAATGCTCCTTCTTCTTCCTCCTTCTTTTCTCTCTTTCTCCCTCTAACCTCCCTCTATTTTTTTTTGTAAAATGGTGTTTGAAATCTGATGGAGTGGAGGAAATAATGAGGGTTGAGTGTTTAGGTAAGTGTGTTTTTGAAAAGAGAAAAAGAGAGTGAATGGGGAGGTGTGTGGTGTCACAAATGGGGGACAAATGGGAAGGGAATCTTTGCATATATTGGTCCATTTTGCATGCTCAAGTAGGTAGGTTCCTAGGCATGATTATGGCTTATATTTTCCAGATTTTGTTTTTTGCATGGAGACGGGTTTGGGTGGCGGAAACTTTAAATGGCGCGACGGTCTATTACGCACACAATTGTTCGACGGTTTTTACCCATTACTAATGTCAAGATTTTATTTGTTCTACCTCGTATTTTATTATGTACGAATTTTATTTTATAGATATATATTTATAATGTTCCACATTAATATTTTATTATTAATTACTTTCCCCAAACTCGTACCCGATTAACAACGAAGCGATAACTTTATCGCCACTAGATCTTCCATTTTATCTCCATTGATTTTAGTCTTTTAAAATCCTTTATTGCTAAATTCGATTACGCTTAATTTTTAATTTCCCTTTTTATCTCTATTGACAAATTTTACGGGTATTACACAACCTCTCGCACATATCCATTCCAACACTCCGTCACTTTGCTACCTGTAAGGTGTTGTTAATGTCGTTAAGTAATACCGCTTGCAAAGGATCACGTCTATCACAGCAGGAACCTCGGGTGCAACGATGATGTAGAATCATACACAACCTTTTAAATATTGTCTTAGAAATATAAAAAGATAGTCAAGCATATACACTTCCAGATCGCCACACACGCACCCTAAACTAATTAACTTGTTAGAGTAAGTGGCACACACAGACCAAGGATTCTTGGGTGATGAGGTTGTCATACCTTAGAAGACTGCAAAGGGACTGCAAGAGCTTGGGCATATTGCTCATCTAAAAAAGAACTCTGCATACTTCACTGCACAAGCTGAGGACTCTGGACAAACCATCCTGAAGCGATTACACAATCAATTGGAATATTAATTCAATGACTACACTTATGTCATCGCCACAATATAATCCACCTTAGAAACAGTTAACCAGCAGAAATTAGCTAATGATATCAACAAGACTTTTAAAACTACAATCTGGCACTGATGATTTATGGCTAATGTGGTACTCCGTCATAAAGGAACTAACTTGCATCCTATTTGATAGTTACGATTTAGGGCTAATGTGATATAGTCTCACCAACAAACAAACTATGATCCTATTCAGAACTGGAAGTAGAAGTTCGTATCAGATATAACTATCATCAAATATAGACACACTCGTTTAACTCAAATACTAATTCTTTTTTAATAAATACATGTTATCAAGCTAATCGTCCAAACACAAATAGAGACAAAAAGATATTTGAGAAGCACTAACCACAACTATTTCAATCTTCACATCATAACCGCCTTAATGTTTTTCATAATCTGAACATTCATCTACATAATCATAATTCAAAATAACAGAAAGGCTTTCAATAATGACAGAATTTAGACTACCCGTACAACAAACACAACCGAAAACTGTTTATAAAGTAATAAAAAATAACCATAAATTTCTGAAACATAAATAATCTGTTAAATATATTTGAAACATATAGGCAAATGAAAGATTTACCTAGCAGAATCACAAGCTACAGTATAATTTGTTGCTTTATGTAACCAACCTGCATTAACAAAACAACCCAGAAACTTCATCCGAATAAACATAACTTGACAACAAAAAGCTTTATAAGAGTAACTTTTATAGATAATAAATAAATGAGGTAAATATTGTGCAATAAATACATACCTTGACAACAAAAAAACTTTATAAAACTTTATAGATATGACGTAAATATTGTGCAATAAATACTCACATAACTACATAAGTAAATTAAAGTGCCTGAGAAACTTGAAATATGAAAGTTAACTGAGAAACTGGATCTATGAAGGTGGTAGAACTTGAATTATGCTACCATTAAGTATTAATTAAGTCACTAAAATTTATCAAATCAAATTGGAAAACAAATGTAACAATTATTAGGAAAAATCCCGATCACCTAATCACTGGATAACCGAAACAAATCATCAAATCTAACAAGCAAAAAGCCCAAAAAAATTAACTCTAAATTAACTCAGTCAATATAAAGAACTAGTAAACCTTATAGGCAAATAATCCTATAAAGTAAAAAAAATGAGATTATAATTGTCAATGACTTTAAGGGGAATACGCTCTAAAACAGGGAAGAGCTCAGCACAATTCCCGCCAAAAAGAAAAAGAGAAAAAGAGAACTAATCACAGGGGAAACCTAGTAAAATGTCCCGACACAGATCAAAACAAGATTCATTATTGTGACATTAGCTAAGCATCTCACCTAAAAGACACTTGACAATTAGAAACATAATCAACGAAAAGTTATTTAGCCCGTGAATTTAAAAGAGGTACCAAAGCACAGTCATATGCAGAAACATTCTAGCACTAACAAACAGGAAAACTCTAGCAATTGTCAACAATAAACTTATACTTTCCGAAATGATTTTAAGGGGAGCCATGCTCTCAAACAAAGAAGCGACAAGGTCAATCCACCGTGAAAAGAAAAAAAGTAATCACTAACCAAAGGTCAAGCCACTATTTCGTATGATCCGGAAAAAATACACACTCAACTAATTCGGACTGTCTAAATAGATAACCATTTTTCAAATTTAATCACAAACATGGTGTGGCTACTTATTATCATAGAATTAAAATCAAGATAAGAATCAAACCAGAGCTTTGAAACCACCACTTTACTTTTAATCATCTTCAAGATCTCAAAAGTTGTATACAAACTAATTGGGTGCACAATAATTAGATGAGCACAAACTAACTCCAAACTAAATTTTACACTACACTCACGACAATTTCCGATTCACTCCTGTTCATCTTACAATCCACCCAAATGAGTTTACCAGGTCGAGTTGAGTTTTACCGTGACTATTGTATGAGACGGTGTCACACATGTATAAAAACCTACGCAATCAAAGAGCAGCAAAATCTGCGCAAGAAAATTATCAGGGTTAGACAGTTAATAAGACGATTGAGAGTTGGACTTGAATAAAGAACAAGTTACAATTACATACTATCTCATCTCATTTACATTGTCCTAATTTGACTTTGATGGTCAAACGGTGTCAAATTTAACTTATATTTTCTCCCAAAGCACAAACAAAGTTACCATCTTCCAAATATTATGATAATTGATAAACTAAAGGCTTAAAAATGTTACGGAGTTTCTGGTGACCCATTCTAATTTTGTATAGATCTGTGATTTATTTTACGATGATTATCCTGACAGAATATTGAAATCTCGAACTGCTGTTTCGTGGGGTTTGAATTATACTTGTTTTTGTTCGTCTGGTTACCTAATTTGGGGTTAGCTGTTTTTTTTGTTTTAAAGTTATTTCCTGGTTGCCTACAACTGCATGATACTTGTTGGTCTGAGTCGAAAATCAGGTCAACTTATATATACTCGGGATGTACCGCGACTACATAGACTTGCGTCTAATTAAGTTGTTTGTACGCCTAATTTAGTCATCTAATTTAGTCATGGTCAAATTTCGAACTGGGCTATTGAATGACCGTAGTGTAATACTTGTTAAGTGGATTAGTTCTCCAAATTAATCTTTTGATGGGTGCATTATGTCGCTTATTGAATTACGTTACATAGTGTCGACCGTTTCATTCACAGCATGTTGACTTATTTTACTGTTGTCTTCTAACATCTTTAAGATAATCGCCACTAAAAAATGTATCCCTTTTACATAAATCTTTTTTAAGAGACAAGCAACTTCCAAGAAAGCCACACACCCCTACAGAATGGAGGTCCCAAAAGTCAATATCCCACTCTCCCATCCTTCCCTTCAGCACTCTCAACATTTTCCCTATCTTCCATTGCGGGCAAAACAAGCCAAACAGAGTCGTTTAGAAAGGTTTTATCTTAATTCAGAAAAATATTGCAATTTTTGTCATTGAACATGTATTAAGAGTTCCTAGTTTTACCTCCTAGCCCTCACCCCAACCCTCTCCACCTAATTCCCAAAACCTATCCCCAACACTCGACCTCACCCCATTGACCGTCATCAGGCCACCATGAAACCACCAAACTCATCCCGACCTTAACCCATCATACCATCTCCCCCTCTCCCTGCCTTTTCTCCCTCTTAACGCTATACCTCATCTTATCAGGTATAGTGCACCTATTTCGTATGTCTTTAAACAACTTTAACCTTGCATCCCAAAAACCACAAGTCTCAGATGATACATTGGTCACCGCCCACGCAGCATCAAACTGCATAGTACCATGAAATGAAATATCTGCTAACAAGTAACAAATCTAAACTGCGACATAATCAAATTATTGACTTGGCAAGAAGCGCATACCTGAAGCTGTGGTAGATCCTGTCTGTCCAAGAATTCTACGAACCTTGGGACGACACCAGCTTTAATAACCTCGTCAATCGAAGGACAGCGTTCTAAGCACGAAATTAATCAACTGTCTGAAATATGAGTACTTGAAAGTCACATAAGCGAGTCGGAAGAGTTGTATTTCCAAATATACCGATAGATAAGAGCTTTCTAAACTGAGTGGTTGCCTCCAATTGAAGAGCCGCAAACGCAGATGCCACTCCTTGGACCATGACAGGAATGCTTTCCAACTGTTAAAGAAAGAGGAAGATGATACTAAATTAATAAATAAAAGTATCTTAGTCCCACAGCCCACATGTTATTAGTCTACTGAGTGTCACATCCTCATCTAGGATCCAACTACTTTCACTATCATCATCATCAACAACAAGAGAGCTTACAACCAGTCACCGACTACCCTTATAATGATGAAAAGTCTTCCAACTTTTCCAACATTATAGAATAACCCCCCGAAGCTATACAGAAATCTTATACGATAACAATAGATACATGGATAAGTAAGTCGTCAAAAATTCCTTGGATCCAGATGAGTAACATCAACCTTAACCAGATTGCAGAGCAAGCATGTACCCTGTACAAGGTCTAGTTAGGTCTTGAACAGACTTTGACGAGATTTTATCAACTAAATGGATTGGTAGACGGCGTCACAGCTTATCCCTTGGCTAAGTAAGACATGAGAAATTGTCAACCCCAAAACAAAAACAGAACACACACATATAGCGAAATTGAACCCGCTTTTCAGTTCCTATATACTCTCCTCTCTTATCACTTAAATCAAACTTCAAACACCATCAAATTTAAACTCCTATCTTACATCAATTATCCCCTTAAAATTCATAAACACACTCACCAACCCCATAATCCCACTCCACAGTCAAACAAATCTAGCCATAACTTTCAAGCCCAAAAAGAATACACAGCAAAATCGAACCCAGTTCTCAGATTCCTATTCAGTCTCTGTCCAGCAAAGTTAAGTAGGATCAATATTAAAGAGATTGGGAAGTATCAATCAGTATGCTTGCAGTTTTCATAGCTAAACCAAAACGCTTAACACAACGAATAACGACAGTATCAAATTCTAAAAGTACATGATAGACTTATCATAGAAGGGCTACGCGGTTGAATAAGTATATGTTCTAGGACCAAAATAGATTATACATAACTAAATAAGAACTATGCTCGGTTCTAAAGCGAATTTTCATCACATATATCAAATTCATCTTCTTAAACTGCTCACTAAGTTGAACAGTCTATTTACAACATATTGCTCACCATAATTCATGTATCAAATATAAGACATTGACACCATAATTCATACCTTCATATCGAGCGCTATTACTCAACCATGGAAGCAGAATACACAATTTCGATTTCTCCTATGCGATGCTTTCATTACTCGACCCTCTTAATTCCTTTTCATCGTAATGATGTTGTAGAAGTTATTGTCCACTGGAATTAATTATACGAAAAATACAAAATATCTGAAAAGTACATCCAAAAAATAAGTCAGTAGCAAACCTTTCACCCGAAAACCTAACACCGAGCTGATCCAACAATTACTACGTTAATGCAATATACAAATCAAAACAACAAATTTGCAAATTAGTGTTACCTAATCATGAAAATGCAGATACCTTAAATAGCCGAACAATAATATTGCAATGCTTGTAATTACAGGACATAAATGAAATCAATAAAAAATTATGTTAGCTTGAATTTAATTAACTTGAAAAATCATTAGAATTAGAAAGTGTGATAGAAAATGGAACCTTAACTAAACCACGATAGCTCAAAGGATACAATAGCTTAGACATCATAAGGGTGGATGTACCTGATGTGGGAGCCTGCCCACGAGACCCAACACATCTCACCACGAATTTTCACCCTAATCATAAATCTCATATTCACCCTAATTATCTCCAATAATATTGGTGACCCATCAAATAGAAACTCAAAGAGTAAAAGACCATGTAAAATACTCACAGTAAAACACACAAGCACTGGATCTAATAACCAAAAAATCTAATTAAACCCAAAAATAACAAATCGATCAGTGGGCACAAACCTGAAATTAGAAACCCCTGAAAATGGAAACGACTTGCCAAACACTACTGCAATCACAATTTAATCACTGGTAACAAACGTGGAATTGGAGAAAGGAATTGTACGTCGACATGCAAGTGGCTTTCTCGTTGCCTGTGACCAGGTCAAATTGTCTATCAAACAAGTTAAAGTATAACACATATTCCAAATGAGTCGTTGGAGTCTCGTTCAAATTAATAACTCCGTTGTCCTGTGCAGTTTCGCTGAAAACAAAAAGACTAATTCAATAAGGTATCATCTAGCTACTATTGTCTCATCTAAGTAAATAAACCATCAATTTTGATAAGGGTGAACGTTGCTACTGATTAAAGTGGTCCAATAAATCTAAAAATGCAAGTATTTAATGGCCTAAGATGTTCCAATTTTATCTTGCCAATCCCGCTAAAAGGAAAAGATCAAGAAGACTTAATTATTGTAATTTGGACATGGATGTAATGAATCTATGACACGCAACAATACTCGTTAATGGTCTAAGAATGTAACACTGAAAAGCTTAATGAGTTAAGAAATGAGAATATAATATAAAAACCATAATTCTCATTCCACAATTATTACTAATATATGATATATGATTAGTCTACATAAGTAACAAAAAAACTAAAACAATAAAAACAACATACTGCTATCATAGAGTAAAAAAAATAAACAAACGCACAAACCTTTAGGCCATTCATTAACCGTTATCTCCTTAAGACGAGAAATGGCAGAGATTGAAACAATGATAAGTTTGTAAATATAACCTACAATGACGAATTTGAAGGACAGGAGGTATATATGTGACGAAAAACGCAGGATATCCAATGAATCATGAAATCCAATGTGTATTAGAAGTAGGAGTCCTATTATGAGAGAATTGGCCATATTTTTGAACAAGAAGCTTGGTGCTCATTATATGAACAATTGTATGGCGATTAGAAATAGAAAAGCTTTATGGTAACGACATTAGCGCATCATTACCATAATCACTACCGGGTTAAAGCGAATTCGCGAAAACATCAACTGCCCTACTATGCAACCAATTCAACCAAAGTCGCATAAAGGTATAAAACCCACCAAAATCCTCCCAAAACCTACACAATCAGACAATTACACCAAAATCTAAACAAACCCTAATTCACCAAATCACAGAAAATGACCAATTCAATAAAACTAACAGAACCCCATCAAAATTATCCCCAAAACATCAAATTGAGCAAATCAACATCATACCCACCAAAATTAAACAAAAAGGGTATTCAAATCATGCATCAAAATCAAAAATTGAGAATGGAGTAAGTAGACATGCAAATGACAAAGTGAAGAGAAACAGGATTCCACAAGCAAATCAAATGATGGAGAAAAAGGAAAAAAGCATGAAAAAAAAGAGCATACCTAAGAGATTGATGAAGGAGAAAATGGATGGGAAAAGTAGACAGCTTCAGATGAAAAAAATGGATGAGAAAAGTAGAGAGTTTGAGATGAAGGAGTCGGTGGGACTTGATAGTGTGAAATAAAAGGCGTCGGTGGGAAACTAGAGTGTGGGGCTGAAAAGAAATCAAGGGCAGAGATTAGAAGGGAGAGATCTAAGGGTGGTAAGGGGCCTTGAAAGACACTATTGCTAAGCTACAGTACATAAGGTTTGTTTCTTTTTAATAGGGTATAGATATTACGATAGAATAAAGTAAAGCGGCTGACTAAAGTGACTGCGCTTCTTTATCTTGTGATGTACCAGACCTTTGACTTAGCTAGGTAGCTTTGAATTGTTAGCCAAGTACTCTGTAATGTAGTTCAACTCTTTAAAAGTTATTGTAAATATAATAAATAACTTGTGAATGAATCTAATAACTTTAAAACTACCTTAATAACCCTAGAAAGAAGCTTGATAACTTCTTTTCACTCGTAATTACATCTATTATGAGTTTTTTTTCTCAAAATATTCATTTCCGCATGTATGCATTTTGATGCTCTTTTTCTTTTTGGTATATGTTCAACAATATTTTTTTATGCTTGTTATGTGCGTATCTCGGCAGTAGAGCAACATGTCATTAATGCTAGCTCTTAAGTCTTTTTTAATGTTCTTATAAATCTAACTTCTAATCTTCATTTGCGTACATAAAGTTTGCAGCCATAGGAATAAAAAGTAGCAGAAGAACTTTACTCCATCTATGTTGGTAAATTGTGCCATTTATTTTGACATTTTTTTAATTAAAAAAATCTCAACTAATTTATGTACTCCCTATGTCCCATGTATATAGTTTACGTTTGATATATTTTGTAAGAGAAAAATAATGCAAATGTAAACTATTGACTGAGACGGAGGTAGTAGTGCTCTGCTCATTTAAATTAGTTCTTTTTTAATGATTAAGAGATGACTTTGTTTAACTAATGTAACAAAATCGTTTCTAAGAAATTTGTCTACGCCACACGTGGTGATAGTCCTTGAATTTCTCTTTGTATTCGACGATCACAATTAGAATTGTAAATTTAACAATTCTATATTTCTAGTTTTATAAGCGATAAAAGATTACTCTTGTGAAGTGCGATAAAAATTCAATAAGAGTTCTCAATATCTTAATATGGAGCATTGAGTCCTAAATTTAAGAGAGTTCTAAAATATTAGTGAGTCTTTTACGTGTTTCTCGTGAAAAAAAGAATTCTTTTCCAACCGCACTCATCAATGACGATGTTATCATTCAAAGGCTGCTCGGGCTGCAAGCTGATTTTGTCTCAAGATGAAATTCTTCCTACAAAAATGGAAATTCAAGCTATTAGTTTAGCATAAGTACGTAAAAGAACAAAACACTATATTAGCTAATCAACACTAATGCTTTACGAAGACGAAAACAATATATGTATCATTACTAAGAACAAACAACACATAAATATGAGATAAATATGAACAATTAACTACTATTATGAAGAAATTAAACTACAACGTAAAAGAAAAAAAGGTATGGAATATATATTGATTTTGAAAGGAATAGGAAAGACCAATACAACTTCTTGTTTTCTCATTGAGTATAAATAGATGGCATAGAAGGTCTTTCCTAGTAGAGTTTTTATGGTCATCAAATGCGAAAAGTAGGAGTTATATCATTATAGGCAATCCAATTTTTACTTTAAAATATAAACTAACTAATAAATATGTAGCTTAGTTGTCTTCTACGAAAATACCTATATGGAATATTTATGATGATGATTATTTTTTTATTGTTTACGTTTGCAAGACAACAAAGTAAGTCCATTTCCTATGTAGTTAAGCAAGAGTAAAACTTTGGATGGAATTCCAATGTCACTTCAATTGGTTTAACATCATAAATCACTTTAAAAAGAATTTCATTGTATAAAAACTGGCACTCATTGTATACAAAGAAAATTGTTAGGTATTTTAAAATAATATTTAGGTAGTTTAAGTCATTCACGAAAGTTGAAAACTCTGTAATTACTCGAAAAAAGCTTCCTTTAATAATATACTAGATTTCATGCCCGTGCGATGCACGGATCTACGTTAATGTCATTTTCACAATTTTTCTATAACAATTAACTTATAAAAAATAAATTTTTGAAGTTTTAAGATTATAATAAAATATACTCCGTAATTTTTTAAAAAATAATATTGATATATTAATTCAACTTCTATCTTAAACATATGTTACCAACCTTGTTGGGACTTAAGTTATATTTGATCTATATTATGACTCGAAAAATGATCTAAAGTACCTAAGAATTAAGCTCTCTAAGACAATGTTTAAGAAACTCAAAAGATTTTGGGTTGATTACCTCACCTTATGCTAATTGTTCGATATGGGGCAATTCTACTATTTATAATTATTAGTATATTCACCACACATACATTATTTTTCAATGTGAGATATATAACACACTAAGAATTACACAAAGTATATGCAAATAATATGAAATTCTATACTGTAATGATAACATTTTTTTTATCACGAATCTAATTATATTATTTTCATAAGTAATACAAAAGTTTAAGAGCTCTCTAAAACAATACTCCCTCGTTTTAATCATTTGTTTGCCTTTGATTAAAATACTCCTAAAAAAAGGCAAACAAATGATCGGCACGAAGGGAGTATTTGAGATACTTAAAAGACTTTGGGTTCATCTCTAAGTTTCAAGGACGACTCTTATTTATAATCGCGTGATCATCCCAGTTTATAATATTTCTCCGATGTGGGACAATTTTTCTATTTATACCTAGTATATTCACCACACTTACATTACTTTTCAATGTGAGACAAATAACATATTTGGCAGTTACCATTAAAATGATTATATATGATACTTTCCTAAATTAATTTTGATGATGTAAATTTCATTCAGGTGGAGATAATAATACAAACTTTTAAGATCTCTGTAAGATAATACTTGAGAGACTCAAAAGATTTTGGGTGAATACAAGTTGAAATATGACTCATTTTCACAATATTTTTTCGTGAAATGAATGTAAAAATTTTTATATAAAATTATAAACATCACTTGAATATAATATAGGAAATATAAATTGAGATAAATAAAAGATTTTTCACTTTATTTTTTAATGATATTTTCCTAAATTAATTTTTGATGATGTAAGTTTCACTGATGCGGATACAAATTTTTAAGAGCTCTCTAAGACAATATTTAAGAAACTCAAAAGATTTTGGGTTGATATCTAAATTCCAAGGATGACTCTTATTTATACTTATAGGATCACCCCAGCTTATGATAATTTTCTGATATGGGACAATATACTATTTATACGTAATATATTTACTACACTTGTATTATATTTCAATGTGGGGCAAATAACTTATTAAGTAGTACACCATCAAAATTATTACTTATATAATACTTTCCTAAATTTTCTAAATTGAGTTTGATGATGTAAATTTCACTATTGTGGATTTAATAATACCAAATTTTAAAGGTTCATTAAACCAATACTTAAGAGACTAAAATGACTCCTATTTATAATAATACTTAATATATATATATTTTCCACAAATACATTATTTTTCAATGTGGGACTTATAACACATTAAGTAGTTTATCATCAAAATTATTATTTATGATAATAGTCTAAATTAATTTTTAATAATGTAAATTTAACTATTGTGACTATTATAATTCCATTGTGTAAAGGGCTCTCCAAAACAATAATTAAGAGACTTACAAAATTGTGGGTTTATATATACTTAAGTTCAAGTATGACTCATATTTATAATCATAGGATCACCCTATGTTATAATAAGTTTTCAATGTGGGACAATTTACAAATTATAGGTAATATATTCACCTCACATACATTATTCTTCAATGTGAGACTAATAACAAACTAAGTAGTACAACATCTTTTTTCATATAATATTTATTTCTTAATTGTTACTAAACTATTATATTAATATTAGAATAATAAAAAAATATTTTAAATGTCATTTATTAAATTTTTGATGATTTTCTGATATAAGACAATTCTACTATTTATAGGTAATATATTCACCACATCTACATTATTTTTCAATGTAGGACAAATAATATACTAAAATTACACAAAGTATGTGCAAATATTATGAGTTTCTATACTTTGCAGGGTTTTTTTTCACGGAGAATCTAATTATATTATCTTCATAATTTTTTTTAAAATACTTCAATTTTTTTTAATAATACCTTTTAAAATTAATTTTTCATAATATAAATTTAACAATTGTGAATATAATAATAGACAAACTTTTAAGAGATCTCTAAGACAATACTTAATACTTAAGAGACTTAAAATGTTTTAGTTTCTTATATAAGGTCAAAGAATGATTCCTATATTTAATCATAGGATCACCCACCTTATGTTAATTTTATGATCTTATTTATACATAGTATATTCATCACATTTACAAACTTTTAAGAGATCTCTAAAACATTATTTAAGAGATTCTAAAATTTTGTGTTGATACATAAGGTTTAAGGATGACTCCTATTTATAATCATAGGATTACCCACTTTATTATTTTTCCGAGGTGGGACAATTCTAATATTTATATGTACTATATTTACCACATCTACATTATTTTTCAATGTGGGTCAAATATAGTTATGAATATAATTTTTATTTAAAGAGTTTCTAAAAAGTTGAAAAGTTGATAATATTATTAGGAAAATAATTACTTAAAAAAAATATAATCAAAATCTAAGAGTTCAACCATAACTTGGAAAGTATATGTATGAATTTAATGTTGAAAAGTTGATAATATTATTAGGAAAATAATTAATTTAAATTAGAATCAAAATCTAAGAGTTCAACCATAACTTGGAAAGTATATGTATGAATTTAATTTTTATTTTAAGAGTTTCTATAAAAGTGGAGCCACTCATGTGTTCCGAAAAAAGCCTCTTTATAATGTTCTATCACGAGCCTATTTATAATGTTCTATCACTTATAATGTAGTAATTGAAAAATGTGTATGATTAAAATTGTGTGCTACTTTGTTTGTGTGAGGTTCTACTCATTTTGAGATGAATAATGTGTGACACCCTCAAATTTGCGGAAAGAAAAAAAATAATTTAAATACATACTGAAGGTGTCCGAAATAAAAAGGTCATTACAAAACGAAATAATATTATACAAAAGAAATATACAAGACGGGAGACATATCTCCCGTATAAATACGGAAAATAAAAGAGTGTATAATAATATACAATCCTAAAAGAACCGAATATAGGTCAAGGTAAATACTTCGCTCGCTAGCTCGTCAATGTACCCAATGTATGCATCACAAACCTGCCAACCGCATTAAATATAAACACGGAAGCCACGGTCAGTGGGGAGTAACTCCGAGTTCTCCCAGCCACGAAATGTCGAGTTTAATAAAACATTAATAACATAAAAGAGATGTATATGGAAAATACAATACCTTAACATATACGATATGCTTTTCATGTTATGAAACAAATAACTAACATATTACCTAGCATATGAAGGCTAAGCATCATGCAAAGCTATTCATGTTGAATCAGTTAACAACCGGTAATCCCAAAACTCTATCAACACGTAGCCGGATTGATCTCACCTTCTAAGATTCATAGAATCATCAAACATGAAAGACCAATACTTCTAGAAACAGGCATAAGTTCTTAGTCCAGTCAATAGTCGACTTCTGGAACTCGAGGCTATACCACAAGGTAGGAAAACATCCTAGTCCTAGACTGATCAGACCTAGCGACAACAGCTAACCCATTCCCTGTCTCATGACCAAAAGTACATGAGAATCTCTACTAGGAGACCCCCTAAGCAGAGTTGGCTAGTACTTAAGCTGGCTCCATTCCCAAAGTGGAAGCAATTAGGCAGCCATGCCCCGGCTTGGTATCAAAATCCCAGGCCAGTGACACAAAAGCTATCAAGCCATGAACTATATACTCGTTAAAGATAGTAAGGTCTATCAATGTCATGGTCTAAGGTACTCATTTAGAATTAGAATGGTCAACACGCCATATAATCATAGTTCTCTATGAGTACTTAGTCAACACAACATATATCATACAATTAAACAGCCACGGGAAAAAATTCCTATCATGTGACTAATTGCATATAAATCACATTCAAATATCATATCGCCTCATATCTACTAAGGCTCATTCATTCATTCATTAAATAAAACTTTACCTGAAGACAAATCCCCGACCCAAGTCCCGCGACGGGTCATCAGTCAAAACGGGGCTGACTAGAATCATAGTTGACCAAACCGTTCGGTCAAACCGGCTAGAAACAGAGTCTTCAGCCATTTAGGCTTGAAACATAAGACATCCTATTATGTTCATGCTTTTTATTCTTAATTTCTACCATGTGGAATTATTTAATTCTACGAAAACCCGCTTGGACTTAAACCAGGATATAAATTAACTACAAATCTCATGCTATAATTTCTAACATGTGAGAAACAATAATATTATGAAAACCGTTTAATTAAATAATTTACTTATTAAAATTTCCCACTTGCTAAATATTACAAAACATGATATAATAATAACACTAAACTCAAAAACCGTCACAAGCCCAAAGGAGGCTCACGGGTCAACCGGCCTGGACTGGGCCGAGACTGAACCGGGCTTGGACCGGGCCCACAGGCCTGGTTTGGGCCGGTTTTGGTCAACATTTCTAAAATCGTTTTCTTAATATTTTCCGCATGCTTAACATATTTAAAACCCGTCAAAACAACAACAAAACAATCAATTATCGACACAAGCCCAAAGGCCAATTAACGGGCAACCGGGCAACCGGGCCTGGACCGGGCCTGAACCGGCCTGAACCGGGCCTGAACCGGCCTGAACCGGGCCTGAACCGGGCCTGTTTCTCGGCCACCATACACGGCCACCACCAACAACAACCCCAAATTTAATTCCAACATGTTTTAATTAACAACTATCCATTTTAACAACCAATTCAACCATCATTCATACTAAAATTATGATTATGAACAAATCATCCAACATGTCAAAAACACTAAATATGGTAAGAACTCATAAAGCTTAATAATAATAACAACCTAGCATGTTACTACTTAAAACCGTAAATAACAATAACAAAAGTATGTGACATTAATTCGTCGAGAAACTCGGTAATCGTTACCTTAGCTATCACAAAACCAAATAGCACCAAAATAAGACCTATAAACCCGTCTACTAATCTTCTTCTAAAATATACGAGTCACCAAACTCGTCTTCATAATCTTCTCCTATAAGAAATGACAAAAATAACATTATTAGAATTAAAACTTGATTTCAACAATTAAATTGTTGAAAACGATTTTGTCGGAATTGAAAATGAAACGTACACGGAGATGAAGAGCGGAGAGGAGACTTTAGAAATATAATTTAGAACGGATTTGGCCAAGTAACGAAGGTTTTGTGACGATTTTGCTCAAGAACGATCAAGAACACGAAGAACGATTATGATTATATTAAAGAAGGTATTAAGTAGATATTAAGTTGATTTAATGAAAAATAAAAAGATAAGTAGTGAGTAAGAGGGGAGGTTGGGCCGTGTAATATAGGGGATTAACGGGAGTCGGGTTTTGAACTTGTTGTTACGGGATTGACTCGGGTTTTATAAATATATTATGGTAAATATCTAGATATTATTAGATATTATGTTTGTTTAATCAAATATCTAGATATTATTAGATATTATGTTAGTTTAATCAAAATATCTAATCCTAAGGGACAAGAGGAGAGCCGTGTGGAGGAGGAAGAAGTCGGGTCTGTTTTTAAGCGATTTGTTGCGGAATTTAAGTTGACAGATCGATAAAGTTACAAATATCTTAGATAGATATTTGTATTAGTTTAATCTAAAGAAATCAAAAGCCCAAAAATGAGGAAAAAGGTGCCTTGGGGCGTGTGGCACATGTAGGAGTCGGGTTTTGGGTTTGTTTCGGGACTTAAGTTGACTCGGGAATAGTTAAATGAAGTTCGGGTTTAAACCGTATAACCTACTCTTTAATTCCAAATAAATTCAAAATAATTATATTAAATTTACATAAATTCAAATAAATCGTAATAAATTAAAATAAATTAAATTTATTACTTTTCTAATATAATTTCGGTCTTTCAAATTACGGGGTGTTACAATCACCCCTCCTTTTAAAAAGTTTCGTCCTCGAAACTTAGAACGAGTAATGTGACATATATGTAGGTCTATTTCAAACCTTTTAAAATATATTTTTAATAAAAATACAGGGTCTTATCAATGGGGTGGAAGGTTCTCGTCTGCAGTTAAGAACATCGACGTCCCAAGTCAAAGACTTAAAAGATACATTTTCGCATCAACAAAAGAGAAAACTAGTTATCGAACGTCTCCAACAACGAGTAACAACACTCCTTGACAGTAAAACTACTTGAAATCATCAAACATTTCCAAAAGCTTTTAGTTCAAAATTTCTATAGTAAAGGTAATAACTCTACTATCTAAGCCTAAAATTTCTAACTAAAGCTTCTAATAATCTATCTAAAAGAGATGATATTCGATAGAAGGAACAGAATATTCGAAAGAATAAATCGAATAGAAAGAGGGAAGAAAGAAGGAGATTTACCTCAACCAAAGAGCTCGGGATATTTAGCTAACATTTTAGCTTCGGGTTCCCAAGTTTCCGCTTCAACGTTTCCACAACGCCAAAGGATACGAACTAAGGGTACCACTTTGTTTCTGAGTTGCTTGCTAGCCCTTTCAAGTATACGAATCGGCCTTTCTTCCAAAGCCAAATTAGGTTCCAAGTCCAACACTTCTTCTTGAATAATATGACTCGGATCACTGATATACTTCTTCAATTGCGAAACATGGAACACATCATGAACTTTACTCAAGTTCGGAGGTAATTCCAAACGATAAGCAACGGGACCAACTCTTTTAAGCACACGAAACGGTCCAATATATTTAGGACTCAACTTTCCCTTCACTCCAAACCGTTTCACTCCTTTCATTGGTGACACTTTAAGGAATACTCGGTCATCAACATCAAATTCAAGTGGTCGACGACGGACATCGGCATAGGATTTTTGTCTATCTTGAGCGGCTTTCATTCGCTCACGAATGACTTGAACTTGATCAATCGTTTCAGTCACTATGTCGGGACTCAATACATGGTCATCCTGGACTTGATCCCAACAAACCGGACTACGACACTTCCTACTGTATAAAGCCTCGTACGGTGCCATCTTGATAGAAGCATGGTAACTGTTGTTATAAGAAAATTCAACCAGAGGCAAACACTTCTCCCAAGAAGCGTGAAAGTCCAAGGCACAAGCCTGGAGAAGATCTTCCAAAGTTTGGATCGTCCTCTCGGTTTGACCATCAGTAGCGGCATGAAATGCTGTGCTCATCTACAATTTACTACCCATGGCTTCTTGTAAAGCCGTCCAGAATCGGGAACAGAATCTCGGATCACGATCTGAAACTATATCTTTAGGAACTCCATGGTAGCGTACTATCTCTTTCACATAGGCACCAGCTAAGACATCTATCTTCCAAGTTTCTTTGATAGGCACGAATCTGGCACACTTGGTTAGACGGTCCACAATAACCCAGATGGCATCCTTTCCACTAGAAGTTCTAGGTAAAGCCATCACGAAGTCCATAGAAATAGACTCCCATTTCCAAAGAGGAATTTCCAAAGGTTGTAGCAAACCTACGGGTCTTTGATGTTCGATCTTCACCTTCTGACAAGTAAGACATTTACTAACATACTCCTTTACTTCAATCTTCATCCTAGGCCACCAAAACTGTGGTCTCAAATCTTTATACATTTTGTCACCGCCAGGATGAATAGAATAAGGAGAAAGGTGAGCTTCATCAAGTATTCTCTTTCTCAACTCGGCACTTCTCGGAACATACATTCTACCATGGTAACGAAGGTAGCCATCATTATCCACCACACAATCCTTAGCTTGCCCAAGTAGGATTTTTGCTCGTATGGCTATGAAAGTAGCATCCTCCGGTAGATAAGTACGAATCTCTCGATAGAAATCGGGTTCCGCAGTCAAAGCACCAAGATAATCGAATCCTTTCCCAACAAACTGTATCTTAAGCTTCTGAAATTCTGTTACCAGTTCATCGGGTAAAGTACTAAGAGCATTCAATGAATGACTAGTCTTTCTACTCAATGCATCTGCCACAACATTTGCCTTTCCTTCATGGTAAATCAACTCGGCATCATAATCATTCACTAACTCTAACCATCTTCTCTGTCTCATATTCAACTCCTTCTGAGTAAAGATGCACCTCAAGCTTTTATGATCGGTATAGATTCGACAATGAACTCCAATAAGATAGTGTCTCCAAGTTTTCAATGCATGCACCACAGCTGCTAACTCAAGATCATGAGTCGGGTAGTTCACTTCATGAACCCTGAGTTGTCGAGAAGCATATGCAATGACTTTTCTATTCTGCATTAAGACACATCCCAAACCATGCTTAGAAGCATCACAATAGACATCATAATCAGCTTCATCATCTGGTAAAGTCAACACCGGTGCGGTAGTCAATCTCTTCTTTAATTCCAAGAAGGCATTTTCACATTCATCGGTCCAGATATACTTTGCTTCCTTCTTTAGCAATTGAGTCATCGGTCTTGCTAACTTAGAGAAATCTTTCACAAACCGACGGTAATAACCCGCTAAACCAAGGAAACTCCGAATCTCGGACACATTTTTCGGACTCTTCCATTCCACCACGGCCTCAATCTTAGCTGGATCGACCATAACACCGTCTTTTGAAATGACATGACCAAGGAAAGATACCTCGGGCAACCAGAATTCACATTTAGAGAACTTAGCGTACCATTTTTGGCGTCGAAGAACACCCAAAATGGTTCGGAGGTGATCAGCATGTTCTTCCTTAGATTTAGAAAAGATCAAAATATCATCAATGAATACTACAACACATTTATCGAGGTACTCGCTGAAGGTACGATTCATCTGATCCATGAATATTGCTGGAGCGTTAGTCAAACCGAATGGCATCACTTTAAATTCGAAATGACCATACCTCGAGCTAAAAGCAGTCTTGGGAATATCTGCTTCACGAACGGGAATTTGATGATAACCCGATCTAAGATCAATCTTTGAAAAAGTTGAAGCACCACGTAACTGGTCAAAGAGATCATCAATACGCGGAAGTGGATATTTATTTTTGATTGTGACACGGTTCAACTCACGATAATCAATGCACAGTCGCATAGAACCGTCTTTCTTTTTGACAAAGAGCACGGGCGCACCCCAAGGAGATGCACTAGGCCTAATAAAGCCTTTCGCGATCATATCATCAAGTTGAACTCTCAACTCTTTCAATTCGGTAGGTGCCATGCGATATGGAGCTTTCGCAATAGGACCAGTTCCAGGAACTAGTTCAATAGAGAACTCAACATCTCTTTCAGGTGGAATTCCTGGTAATTCATCGAGAAATACATCTGGAAATTCTTGAACAATTGGCACATCTTCCAATGAAGGCAAAGACGAAGTGGTAGAAGTAGTCACAACACATAAGAAAGCTTTGTAACCTTTCTTGATAGCTTTTACCATCTTCATAGCCGAAACAAGTTTCACAGTGGTCTGTTTTCGAACCCCTTGATAGGATACACGGGTACCTAAAGGGCTTTTGAGAATAATCTTCTGGTCACGGCATTCAAATCGAGCATGATATGTAGATAACCAATCCATGCCCAGAATGATATCAAATTCTTCAAGAGGGAACCGAAGGAGATTAGCCGGAAAAGTAGATCCGTTTATTGATATAGGAATGTCCGAATGAACATAAGAGCATGAAAACACATCTCCGGACGGTAAAGATATAGGAGTACTTTCTCCAATTGAAGCTTTGAGAGGTAATTTATCGGATAGTCTCATCGAAATAAAGGACAAAGAAGCTCCCGTATCAAATAAAATTAAACACGGTATTTCATAAATTGAAAACATACCAGTCACAATGTCTGGTTGAGCATCGGCCTCAGCGCGGCTCATGATGAAAATTCGACCCTTCGGTCTCCCAGAAGTAGCTGGTGTAGAAGCTGTCTTCTTCTTATCAGGACATACATTAGACTTGTGTCCCGGTTTCTGACAAGTATAGCACACAATTGGCTTGTTGAAACAGCCAATACCGGGATGCATAGGCATCTTGCACCCAAAACAGATACGACCCTTAAGATCGTTGTTGTTGCTCGGGACGAATGGACGGTTACTCTGAGTTGCTTGTCCACTCTGAAAATTCTTCCTCTTGTTTGAGTAAGAGGAGGAAAAGGAAGGTCGAGAAGTAGGATACAACGGTCTCTTACCATAAGCATTAGGAGCAACATACGAGGTACGAGCCTCGTCGGCAATCTCGCGAATTGAACTCTCTGCCCATATAGCATCGTTGTAGATAGAGACAAAGGAAGTAGCACCCCTACTGATCTTGCCCTTCACCTGAGGAGAAAGTTTTCCCAGGTAAAAGAATGCCTTGTCTTCCTCCCTTTTAATAAGCCGAGTGGCATAATGAGCCAACTCGTTGAATTTGGTCGTGAACTCCTGAACTGAGAGACTTCCCTGTTTGAAGTCCATGAATTCCTTCAGTTTCTGCTGCCTCAATTCATCAGGGTAGAACCTCGTCTCTAATAGCTCACGGAAACGAGTCCAACCAAAACCAGGTTCCAACTTAGAAGTAGGGCCAGAAAGTGACCACCACTGATCAGCTTCCTTCACTAAGAAGTGGGAAGCAAGACGGACTTTATCCGTTTCAAGAACATCATATAGAGAAAAGTTCTTCTCCATTTCCCGTATCCATTCCGAAAGCTCGATGGGATCCACTTCACCACCATAGGTTTTGGCTTTGCTCCTAGACAGTTGTGAAGCAACCCATGTATAACTTCCGTGTCTCTCATGGTCGTGAGGAGGATTAGGAATAGGATTCGGCTGTTGATTTTGTTGATTTTGCTGATTCTGTATAATAAGAGTAAGAGCTTCTAGGATCGCGTTGTCAACTCTCGGAGGCATCTTGCAAAAGAAAACACAGATTAGTACTTATCATTTAGCAAGCACAAAGAGACTACAACATAAATCCTAATCTACCCATCCTACCATTCTATCTCACAAGTTTATTATTTTATTAAGGTCAAGTTATTTATACTAGGGTACACAAACGTGCGTCGGGAGCGAAATGCTCTGATACCAACTGTGACACCCTCGAATTTGCGGAAAGATAAACAAGTAATTTAAATAAATAAAAGATGAGAATACGTTTTTAATAGGTTCACTTTAGTGAAAATCGGTAAATTTTAAAACCGGAACCTACCATTAAATATATTCATCATAACAAAGGTGTCTTAAAGAAAAAGGTTCATAACAAAAAGGAAATAATATTATACATAAGAAGTATCAAAACGGGAGACATATCTCCCGTATAAATACGGAAATAAAAGAGTGTATAATAATATACAATCCTAAGAACCGAATATAGGTCCAAGGTAATACTTCACTCGCTAGCTCGTCAATGTACCCAAGTATGCATCACAAACCTGCCAACCGCATTAAATATAAACACGGAAGCCACAGTCAGTGGGGAGTAACTCCGAGTTCTCCCAGCCACGAAATGTCGAGTTTAATAAAACATGAATAACATAAAAGAGATGTATATGGAAAATACAAAGCCTTAACATATACGATATGCTTTTCATGTTATGAAACAAATAACTAACATATAACCTAGCATATGAAGGCTAAGCTACTCATGCAAGCTATCATGTGAATCAGTTAACAACCGGTAATCCAAACTCTATCAACCGTAGCCGGCTTGCATCTCACCTTCTAAGATTCATAGAATCATCAAACATGAAAGACCAATACGTCTAGAAACAGGCATAAGTTCTTAGTACAGTCAATAGTCGACTTCTGTAACTCGAGGCTATACCACAAGGTAGGATAAACATCCTAGTCCTAGACTGCGCAGACCTAGCGACAACAGCTAACCCATTCCCTGTCTCATGACCAAAAGTACATGAGAATCTCTACTAGGAGACCCCCTAAGCAGAGTTGGCTAGTACTTAAGCTGGCTCCATTCCCAAAGTGGAAGCAATTAGGCAGCCATGCCCCGGCTTGGTATCAAAATCCCAGGCTAGTGACACAAAAGCTATCAAGCGGTGAACTATATACTCGTTAAAGATAGTAAGGTCTATCAATGTCATGGTCCAAGGTACTCATTTAGAATTAGAATGGTCAACACGCCATATAATCATAATTCTCTATGAGTACTTAGTCAACACGACATATATCATACAATTAAACAGTCACGGGAAAAACTTCCTATCATGTGACTAATTGCATATAAATCATATTCAAATATCATATCGCCTCATATCTACTAAGGCTAATTCATTAATTAAATACAACCTTACTTGAAGACAAATCCCCGACCCGAGTCCCGCGACGGGTCATCATTCAAAACGGGGCTGACTAGATCATAGTTTGACCAAACCCGTTTGGTCAAACCGGCTAGAAACAGAGTCTTAGCCATTTAGGCTTGAACATAAGAACATCATATTCATTTCATGCTATTTTATTCAAATTTCTAACATGTGCATTATTAATTCTTACGAAACCCGCTTGACTTAAAGGATATCAAATTAAACTACAATCCCATGCTATAATTTCTAACATGTGAGAAATAATAATATTATGAAAACCGTTTAATTAAATAATTTACTTATTAAAATTTCCCACTTGCTAAATATTACAAAACATAATATAATAATAGCAATAAACTCAAAAACCGTCACAAGCCCAAAGGAGGGCTCACGGGTCAGCCGGGCCTGGACTGGGCCGAGACTGAACCGGACCTGGACTGGGCCCACGGGCCTGGTTTGGGCCGGTTTTGGTCAACATTTCTAAAATCGTTTTCTTAATATTTCCCGCATGCTTAACATATTTAAAACCCGTCAAAACAACAACAAAACAATCAAGTATCGACACAAGCCCAAAGGGCCAATTAACGGGCCAACCCAAGACCGGGCAACCGGCCCTGGACCGGCCTGAACCGGGTCTGTTTCTCGGCCACCACTCACGGCCACCACCAACAACAATCCCAAATTTATTTTTAACATGTTTTAATTAACAACCATCCATTTTAACAACCAATTCAACCATCATTCATACTAAAATTATGATTATGAACAAATCATCCAACATGTCAAAAACACTAAATATGTTAAAAATTCATAAAACTTAATAATAATAACAACCTAGCATGTTACTACTTAAAACCGTAAATAACAATAACATATGTGACATTAATTCGTCGAGTAACTCGGTAATCGTTACCTTAGCTAGCACAAAACCAAATAGCACCAAAATAAGACCTAAAAACCCGTCTACTAATCTTCTTCTAAAATATACGAGTCACCAAACTCGTCTTCATAATCTTCTCCTATAAGAAATGACAAAAATAACATTATTAGTATTAAAACTTGATTTCAACAATTAAAGTGTTGAAAACGATTTTGTCGGAATTGAAAATGAAACGTACACGGAGATGAAGAGCGGAGAGGAGACTCTAGAAATATAATTTAGAACGGATTTGGCCAAGTAACGAAGGTTTTGTGACGATTTTGCTCAAGAACGATCAAGAACATGAAGAACAATTGTGATTATATTAAAGAAGGTATTAAGTAGATATTAAGTTGATTTAATGTAAAATAAAAAGATAATTAGTGAGTAAGAGGGGGAGGTTGGGCCGTGTAATATAGGGGATTAACGGGAGTCGGGTTTTGAACTTGTTGTTACGGGATTGACTCGGGTTTTATAAATATATTATGGTAAATATCTAGATATTATTAGATATTATGTTTGTTTAATCAAATATCTAGATATTATTAGATATTATGTTAGTTTAATGAAAATATCTAATCCTAAGGGACAAGAGGAAGAGGCGTGTGGAAGAGGAAGAAATCGGGTCTGTTTTTAAGCGATTTGTTGCGGAATTTAAGTTGACAGATCGATGAAGTTACAAATATCTTAGATATTTGTATTAGTTTAATCATAAGTAATCAAAAGCCCTAAAATGAGGAAAAAGGTGCCTTGGGGCGTGTGGCACATGTAGGAGTCGGGTTTTGGGTTTGTTTCGAGACTTAAGTTGACTCGGAAATAGTTAAATGAAGTTCGGGTTTAAACCGTATAACCTACTCTTTAATTCCAAATAAATTCAAAATAATTTTATTAAATTATCATAAATTCAAATAAATCGTAATAAATTAAAATAAATTAAATTTATTACTTTTCAAATATAATTTCGGTCTTTCAAATTACGGGGTGTTACAATAGTAAATTTCCGATAATAAACATTCGGGTCGGCTTAAACAGTCCGGCTCAAATTCGCATTGGGTCGGGTTTGGTTAGGTTATTCAGTTTTGCCAAGTCTAACTCTATTATCATGTTTTTTATGGATAATAATTAGTATGCAAAAATAAACATTCGAGTCGTATACTGGTGGGTTCAATTCACTTCGGGTGGTCATGTTGGAGTAAGTGTCCTCAACAATAGTGTGATCATATAATTAAATCTCAATAATAAGAATATAAAGGGATGATGAATATTATAGTCAACTAGTCAACATTAATCGGTAACGATTGGCTCACTTGAGTTTGACGTTACTGTCGTATGATGGTGGTGATCAGTTGATCCCTTGAGGTCACACCTAAAGGACAATCCCCTGATCATATACGTTAATTAATTGTATAACGATACAGATTAATTAATCCCTTAAGTTGAACCAAGTTTTAATTATAAGTGAGAAATATATCTTATTGTAATATGATTAAATAAGATTCATCTTAGTAATTTAATTATTTTATTACTAGAAATGCTTTATGTTTATGAAACGTTTTAGATAAGCGAAATTGGTTGATTATAATTACAAATTGTTGTAGATTATATCAACCAAATATGAGATGACCCATTTTATTTACATGTAATTATAAAATGTGACTTAAAATGCTAAGTCTAATTTATTTGTTATGAAATTGCATTTAAATTAGTTAAATGCACATTTATAAGCTAAATTACATGGTACATGTCACATGTCATACTTGTGACAAATGACAAATTGCAAAGATAAAATGGACACCCATATTATGGTATGGTGCACCGGTTTTTGGTGAGCTAAAGGGTAGGAGTGTAGATCATGATTGTTGTTCTTATTGAGGATGTAGCAACCTGATTAGATTCTTTTGCCTAGACTCTACCCTAGTGCTTTGTTCAGAACAAAAGCAAAAGCCCACCCTACCCCATGCACTTGGCATGTGGCCGGTCATGGCCTTGAATAAGAGGAAATATTTTTCCTCTTAATTGTTACACTTGATCTTATTTTTATTTGTAGTATGCTTATCTCTCTTCTTCCCTTCTCACACTACAAAAACTTAAGAAGTTTTTCACCATAAACTTGAAATTCATTTTCTTACTAATAATATTTACTAAATGTAGTAATTAGATTATTAGTTATTTTAAGGGAGACTACTATATTATAATAGTCTAGTATCTAATATAGTGATTAAAGAGAGTTGTCTTGAGTGCAACTTATTGGAGAGTTTCTAATTTGAAACTAGAAGTTCATCCTTTGATTTCTAGCTCAAGAACAATAGTTGAAAGGAGTTCAATTATTGTGCCCATTTCTTTCATACTCAATGTAAGAAATTATTCCTTCTTTGTATTTTGTTATGCATGCATAAGCTCCTAATAGTTTAAGAGTAAACTATTAATAATATGATATTAGAAATGTCTAATATCGAGTTTAAGAAACTTAGAGGTCATTCGCGTGTTTGGAGTTCATTTGTCGAGTTGGATATGGGCGTGTTATTTGGGTTGGAATAATTTAGCCAGGTCTATGAAAGTCAGCCTTAGACATCATGCGAGGATCCTCTTCATTTCTAATCTCCCTTCTTAATTTAATCCCAAAGGTTTAATCTTTTGATCGTAAGACACTTAAATCCTTTTATATTTATCCTTCTTATTGTTAATCACTTTGTATTAATGTTTGATTATGAAATTCTTGGGTGATTAAATTTGTTGAGTGTGTTTTATTTCCCAACTTATATAATCTTGTTAAAGACCCTTAATCTGTTGTTGGTAGGAGTGTCAAGTGTGATCTTCTTTCAATTCTTACTTAAGAAAGACCCTTAATCATGTTTATTTACCCATATTCAATATGTTATAATTTATTCCTTTTTACTTGGTGGTTAATAAGTGATTATCAATTAATTGTGATTACATTTCATTGTTTATTAGCCAATATTAAGGATATTTAGGAGGTTTCCTCCACAATAGGGTGAATTTGTGGATAATAAGGGCTTGTATGGTTGCCCTTGAAAAAACGTGAAAAATGTAAATTTTTCATGAATTACAAAAAATAGAGTTGTTTGGTTACCCTTTTATTGTAAAAATGTGGAAAGTTAGACTTACTATGGAATTGACTTCCTACAATAATGTAAGAAGTTGCTTACCTGCTCCCCACTTGGTGAGTTGAAGTTTTAATGGAAGTGAACTCTGACATTGGCAACCACACAACTTTGGGAAATTATCATGAATTAGATGAGGGAGCCTATTTCCCATGAATTTGTATTTCATGTTTGCAGTGTAAGAGTTTAGGTTTCTTCTGTTTTTAGTAGACTCAAATAACAACAAATAAATCTGAAAGTTAGGGCAATAAACAGTGAGAATATGATTGTTTTTGTGGGATGATTTTCTTTGGTTTGACAAATGTAACAAGTAAAAGAAATGGATAAGCAAATTAACCTCTAATTTATGCTCGGCCCCGTTCGAGTTACCTCTATTTATCGTTTATAAATTATTTTATATGAAATATAATTGCGTTTGATTGGTGTAACTTATACATTTATCATTTATAATATATTTTTCTATATGACATATATGATGAGATGTAAAACTAATCAATTATGGAAACACATTTAATACTCATATGTTAATATTATTTCTTTCAAAATATCTCATATATGTTAATACTATTACGTTTACTACTCAAACGATTATTATTTTTTCTTTCACTACTCTTGCTATTTTTGCGGTTAAATTCACCATTCCGTTTTACTTTATCAGGCTTATATAACTACAACAAACTGACACTTGGGCCACAATTTATGTCACTGAAATTTATAATTCGTGGCTTAATTTTGTTTAGCCACGGGAAAAATTTCATTCAATAATTTAGAAAATTTTTATGCCATATAAAAGCTTTTCCCGGGGCAAAACGTCACTTGCGCCACAAATTTGGCAACAGCCGTGGCTAATAATTAATTTAGCCACAAACTATATCAGTCCCGTAGCGAAAGTATATCTAGCCACGAGTTATTCCGTGGCATATTTTTTTTTTAGCCACGACATACATTTTCTCTGTGGCAACGCATTTGCGTAGCCACGAATTAAGAAACACCGTGGCTACATCTCTCAAGACTTGAATCAAGATATATTTATGTTAAGTAAATGTAAACCTTATTTAAAAAAAAATACAAATGCTGAATGAAATTTAGACAAATAAAGATAATACCAATGTATATTTAGATATAAATTATTTAAAATACTTGATTATTTAATAAAAATTTGGTATTATTTTATTTTATCTAATAAGATTGAAACTTTTGTAAAATTATATACAAAATTTGGTATTGTTTTTATTTTAATACAAATCAGAATTTTTAATCGTTTTATTTCATAAGAAGAATAATTTAAAAATTTATCTAAATAAATATTTATGTTTATGAAAATTGTGAATTTATGTTAATTGTTTTATTAATTTTAACTTAAAATTTATAATCTTGAAAAATATTCATAAAAGGGTCTATCACGTTTAAAAATATAGCATATCAAATTAGATAAGTTAGTTTTTTATTATCTCTAATTTAGAAATCAAAACCTAATATATTATGAAACTATCTCATTCATAAAATTGATATATAACTTTATTTTTAATATTTTTATAAAAAAAAGTGATGAAATTAACTTTGTGAAAAATAAATTTTAATTAATGTTTTAGAAATAAAAAAAGAGAATTATATTTAAAAAAATGATTAAATAGTATAAGTTTGCTAAAAAAAAATGATTAAATAGTATAAAATAAAAGATAATCTTCAACATATTAATAAATCAATAAAGAAAAGAAAAAAAATATGTTGAAAATAAGCAATCATAGGGAATGTTGAAAATATGTTGAAAATAAGCGATCAGTAATTTAAAATCAGTTTTAAATAATATAAATTTTTTGAATAAAGAATCGATCAAGTATAATAAGAAATCAGTTTAGAAAATAGTAAGTTGAAAGTTACTTTCTTTTATAATCTTTTTTTTTTCCTAAAATTATACACTTATAATAGTTTTTAAATTACTCGTGTAAAATACACGTTGATCAAAATTTGATTACAAATGCAATTCAGGTGACTTATTCTAACTGGTTTGAACTTATTCTCCATTTGTATAAATAATCATATGTTTCAAAGTTTAAATTGATTAATTGACAAATGGAATAAGTTCAAACAAAGACGAAGTCACATAAAAATTTGGAGTTGATCGAGAAGCAGTTTTTTTTAATTAAAGTGTATTTTAAAGGAGTTATTCTAGTAAATTTATTTATAACAAGTATTTATAGAAATTAAATTTTAAAAAAGAGGAATTTCGTATTTACGCTATAAAAAAAATGGGAAAAAAAAGGAAATTCTGTTGTACAACAATTGTTTTTATTTTTTTGGCATAAAGTCAGCACTTTTTGGTTAACAGTTTTAAAAAAGAAACTTTATTTTTTATCTTTAAAAAAGAATAATTTCTCACTTTTTTTTGCGTACGAAAAAAATGAAAAGTTTGGTAAAAGAGAAAATAAAATTAGAATGTCGCTAAATTAAGGAAAAAAAAGGATAAAATGATTAAATTACCTTCTTGAGAAATTATTTTTGTTGATTTCGGCAAAAAAAAATGACTCAAAATCATTAACAGGGAAGTCAATATCAAAATCTGAAGTGTTTTAGCCAAAATAATGTATTTTTAAGCAAAAATATGTAAATCAAGTAACACTTTTATTTTCGACTGATAGTTAATATAGTTTTTGAAAGGCAACAATCATTTTAAAAAGATTCAAAGTTATAATTATACCAACAAATGTTAACTTTCATTTTCTAGAAAATTAAGTATACGGCCTTGCATAATTCAATATTTGAAAATATTTGGTTGTGAAAAAAATAATTATATTTTACATTATATTAATTTATTTTATATATATCTCGTTAGGCACGGGAATTATTTTTGGCCATGAAAATAAATTTTTAGCCACGGGAGTTATTAGCCATAGGAGAAGCCGTGGCTAAAAATTGAAATTTAGCCACGGTATTGTTTTTTCGGTTGCTATCAGTTAGCCATGACTACTTGAGCCACGAAAGGTATTCCCGTGGCAATATGCTTTAGTCACGGAAATTTAGCACTTGCCCCACGAATTTTATCGTGGCCCAAGTGCTAAATTGTAGCAGTGTATATAGATAAATAAATTAAAATTTTCCTTGCTGGTTAGTGATTGTTTGTAATTTATCTCATGGTTATTAATTTATTATTGTTTTTCTCATTACCTCCGATGTTAGTATTTTTTTTTTTTGGTGAAATGTGAGTATATATTTATATCATAAAGAGATCAAAAATTTGAATTACATACATCAAGGGTTCGAACCCTCCAACTAGCAAATTACAACCTTAATTTTCTCAACCAACTATCAATATTGTGCTCCATATCCATGCCTATTTTGCTCTTTATTCGTCTTTTAATCTCGCCTTCCATCTGTTTGGAGACAAGCTCAGGCCTGAGGATAGCTCCCTTCACTCTTGCACTGTTTCTTTGGTACCAAACATGATAGTAGTACGCATTAAGTATCATAGCCAGCACCTTCCAATGCAGACTCTTTGTGTTATCGGAGAGTGGGTCAGCCAAGGCGGGAATAGGCCTTCCAAGCCAATGCTGCACTTCACACTTGACTCTGTAACTGTAAGGACAATCATAAAATAGATGTGCAGTAGTTTCAGTCATCCTGTCAGAAAGCAGGCAATGATCCTCCATACTGCATCCAATTCTGTACAGTTTTTCTTTGACATTCATGCCTCCTTGCATCAAAATCCAGGTAATAAGAGAGTGCTTGGGGGTGATCCAGTTATTCCAAACTATCTTAGTCCATGGTTGGACTGGGGAGGGAGTTTGAAGTCAATCATATCCACTCCTTATGGTGTATCCCTTGTTTGAAGGAACCCAAGTACCATTCTGGAATCCATCCTTCAGTCGGTTCTTCACCTTATAGATACTTTTCCAAGTCCAAGGCGTGTCAGCGGGAGGAGAATAATCATGTCAATTTTGAGTTTTGATGTAAATGCTGCTGATCCATTTAATCCAGAGTCTGTCAGCTTTGGTATACACCCAAGACACGAGCTTCCACAGTGGCCATGTTCCAAACATCAGCCTTCTTGATACCCAGTCCTCCTTCCTGTTTGGATAGGGTGACTTTATCCCAAGCCACTAATGGAACTCTATGAAAGTCAGCACTACCATCCCACAGGAAATTCCTGCATATAACTTCTGTTCTCTTAATGACCGCTTTTGGAATGAGGAACATCTGAGCCCAATAGTTATAGATTGTGTTGAGAACAGAGTGGATGAGGGTTATTCTACCAGCATAGGATAGTTTCTTGGCACCAAGGCCTCTGATTCTGGCTATCATTTTCTCTGTGATGCTACAACAATCCTTCTTGCTTAGTTTACCTGGTTGGATAGAGACTCCTAGATATTTGAAGGGCATTTTGCCTTCTTTGAACCCAGTGACCTGCTTGATATCCCTCTTGAGGTCGTCATGCATACCATTAAAGAAAATTTATGATTTACTACTATTCATATTCAGACCTGACGCTGTGGAGAAAGAGGAGAAGGCTTTCATTAGTAGCAATATAGAGGGAGCATCTCCTTTACAAAATAATAGGAGATCATCTGAAAACATCATATGGGTGAGTTTAAGGTTTTTGCAGAGAGGATGATAATGGAAAGGCCATCTTTCAGTAGCAAAGTTAACGAGTCTGGTGAGATATTCCATACAGATGGTGAATATCAATGGAGAGATAGGGTTTCCTTGTCTCAGACCTCTTTGTCCTCTAAAGTAACCAAAGGTTTCACCATTCAAAACCAGGGAAAAGGAAGGAGACCTTATGCAGGCCATGACTAGCTGGGTAAAGTGAGCAGGGAACTTGAGACAAGACAGAAGTTGTTCAACAAAGTTCCATTCTACTGTGTCGTAGGCCTTTTGGAGATCAATCTTGAACAGGCACCTATGGGATACACTCTTTCTGGAGTACAGGTGAACTATGTCTTGGCAAATCAGGACATTTTCAATGATAGCTCTGCCTTTGATAAAAGCACTTTGATTCTCATGAATAATATCAGGCAATACTAAAGCTAGTCTATTGCAAAGGAGTTTAGATATCACCTTATATATTAAGTTACTGCATGCAATTGGCCTGAAGTGCTTCACAGATGAAGGTCGCTCAAATTTTGGAATGAGAGTAATGTTAGTGGCATTGATTTGATTCAGCAGTCGTCCTGTCCTGAAAAAATCAATAACTGCTTCACAAATATCCTGACCAACCACATCCCAGGAATCTCTAAAAAAACCACTTGAAAAGCCATCAGGCTCAGGGGTTTTCTCCTGAGGGATATAGAACACAATTTGCCTGATTTCTTCAAGGGACACAGGACTGTTGAGCGTCTCAAAGTGTTTAGTGGTGTAGTAGTTTCCTTTGGCCAATACATCAGCCCTAACAGGCTCAGTAGTCTTACAACTTCCAAGTAAAGACTGGTAATAAACTAAGAAAGCATTCTGAATACCAGCATTATCCGTACACAAGCAACCATTTTTGTCTTCAATTTGAATTACCTTATTCCTATGGCAGCGTTTTTTAATCACACTATGAAAGTACGCAGTGTTGCAGTCCCCTTCCTCTAGCCACTATGATTTTGCTTTTTGTTGAAGAAAGCTGTCTCTGGCCTTAGTTAGGTGCATGGCTTCCTGAAGAGCCTCCAATTCCTTAGCAATTAAACAAGGATTATTATAGTCATCAACTAGTTGCTGCTGAATGCTCTCTAGTTGATGGATTTCCTGACTAGCTTTGTTTTCTATGTCAGAGAAACATTCCTTATTCAAGGTCTTTAGGACATATTTCAAATTCCTAAGCTTCTTTACTACACAGAATATCTTGGTACTATAAAAGGTGGCTTGCCACGAAGCAGCAACCTTCCCAATAAAAGAGGGTGCAGTGCTCCACATATTGAAATACTTGAAGCTAACAGATTTCCTGCCACCATTATGAACATTGCTAATAATGCAAGGCGTGTGATCAAGCAGGCCTTCAGGGTGGAAATGGCCAACCATCTCTGGATAAGAATCCATCCAGGCATGATTTACCAAGAATCTATCAAGTCTACTAAATTTCCTTGAAGTCACAACCTGGTTATTATTCCAAGTGAAAAAAGCCCATGTGGCATGGATATCAGTCACCCCACAGTCACTAATACAATTGATAAAGTCATCCATATCCTCTTGCCTAGTATTACCCCCGAGTCTCTCATCAGGATTAATCACTGTGTTAAAATCCCATGCCAAAGCCCATGGACCTTGACTCTGAACTGCAATGTTTCTTAGGTGGGTCCACAGATCAACTCTCTCAGCCCCATCATTAAATGCATAGATCATAGTCAGATAGAAAGAACTCTTAGTAGCTTGAACCGTCACCCTGGTATGAATAAAATGATCATTACATTGGAGTATCATCACATCAAAGGGATTAGGTTGCCAGAGGAGCCAGACTCTGCCTCCCTTGTGATAGGAACAATTTGTTGTAACACTCCAACCCTCTAACATGGAATGAGAAATATTACTGACATTATCACCATTTATTTTAGTTTCCAGCAGACCAAAGAGGCCTACATCATGCTTATTAATAAACCTTTTCACAATCTTCTGTTTATTTACACTATTCATACCTCGAACATTCCAGAATCCAATATTATTCATTAATAGTTATTGATGGAGGGTTGCCATTTTCTAATTCCAAGAGAAGAATTACAACATCGTCTTCATTATCTGGTTGCACATTTGATTGTCCTTTCTCTAGTAGTTGTTGCTGTGGGTACCCCTCAATATCATCCCCTTTCTCCTGTAACTGTTGTCGTGAAAGTGACTCCACAGCTAGTCTAGGCTTAGGACCTTGGCCAAGGGGCTTGAGGGCAGGGAATTCAGAGTCAGAGAGAGCTACTCCTGGTCCAGCAGGCTGCAAAATACGCTTCCAAACCTTACGAGAGACAAGATTAACTATTTTCTTCTCTAACATTTTCCTACAATTGATATCCTCATGCCCCAATCCTTTACACTTATTACAAATGCTCGGTTTCCATTCATAATGAACTTTTATCACGATCACCTTCCCAGTTTCATCCAGGAATTTTGCAGAGTTTGGAAAGCTTTGCCCTATTTTCAACTCCACCATAGTCCTTGCATATCCCAGCCTGGTCTTTTCTTCAGTTGCTTGATCAGCCTTGATAAAAGTACCAATCAAACCCGCAATGATAGGTAAACACTTGCCCCATAACATCAAGGGCAAGTCATATAACCTTATCCAAGCAGGAACCAGTTTAATATCATCCTTCAATAAGTCCACATCAGTTTGCCAGGGTTTAACTATTAGAGGTTTGTTATAAAACATGTGATATCCAGCATTCAGAACAGCCTCTCTACTTGTTGCCTCTTTGAAACGAACCAAAAATATTCCATTTGGAAGGAAAGATATCTTGTCAATGCCATATTTGTTCCAAATGCGCTGAATAAATCCGTTAAGGGTCCCCCAAGGGGGGTTGGCTCCTAGAACAAAGCAATATACCGCCTGGTTCCAGTAGTCAACTTCCGCCTGCACATCATCAGTAGTAAACCGGAGGAGTTGCTCAGGAGTATTCTCAGGGCCAGGGATCTCCACTGGGTGCAGAGGCTCCTCTTGTGATGGTTTGTCAGCCGTTTTCCGGCCCCGCTTAGTAATCCAAGAATAGTCTCCAATCGGGTCGTCTTCATCCTCAAAAGATAGGCCAGGGATTCCTGTAACTTCAAGCATGAGTTTCGTATGTAATATGTCATTCTCCTGTGGTCCCTTAGTTTTCTCATTCTTATTGCTTGAAGATCCTTTTTGTGGTGTACTAGAATCCGTAGTTTACTTTGTGTTTTCTGTGCTGAGTTTCTAGCCATGATCGATGAGGAAGAAGATGACAATCGTCTCTCAGTAGCCTCTCAGTCGCCTCTCATTAGGGTTTTTTTTTCCTTATTAACTTGATCTTGAATCTTAGCTTCCCGTTGTTAGTATTGTTACTTTTTTTTTTTTTGCAAGAAAGTTATTATCCTTTTATTCATCCCAAAATGGGGTAAATAAAAGAATTCTTACAAAAAGAACTAGACCCTAATCAAATACAAGTATGACTTTAACTATTGAGATGTTCTAAGATATCATTATATACATTCCCTTGAGACTTAGCTCGCATTCTAACTGCTACAATGAATTTGATTTGTCCAATGATAACATGAGTAAGAACTTCATTTCCTATAAACAAGCATCTGTTTCGAGCCTGCCAGACAGCATAGATAGTGGCTGAGAGAAAACATTTGAACCAAGAAGCCATCCAGTGTTTCCTGTGTCTTCCTCCAATCCAAGCTAATTGCTGACTATAGCAGTTGCTTCTTTCTGAAAGACCCATCCATCCCACAATGCTCTTCCATATTTGCTGTGAAAAGAGACAATGAAAAAATAAATACCCATGACTTTCACTAGCTTGTTCACAGAGACAACACCTATTCACTAGGATAATGCCCTTCATAGTAATGTTATCCACTGTGGCAAGTTTATGTTCAACAGCCAGAGAAGCAATAATCATGTGTCTAGGTACAATGGTGCTAATATTGTTCAGCGTTTTAGCCCAATGTTGTATAGGACTATGAATCCTAATACTGTTATAAGCCTTGGTAGTGGAAAATATCCCATTGTGATTGCAATGCAGAATTAAGATCTTAGCATTATCAGTCCCACCTGCTATTTTCTTACAATGCTCTCTAACTTTGATTATACTTTTAATCCCTTCAGAGAATCCTTTCTGAATTTGACAGTCCAAATACTAGAATTCATGAAAACATAATGATGGCACCATTTCATGTAGGGTTCTGATCAAACCGCCAAAGCCACTTCATAAGAAGAGATCTATTCCAGGTATCAAGGTCTTTAATCCAGGGGGCACAAATGCTTTTCCAACTCTTGAAGGTCATATGTCTAGTATCAGCAGTAATGTTCCAGAAAAAAATACTTACTAGCCTTATTAATGCTCTTAAGAACTCCTTTTGGTAGCAACAAACTAGCGCACCAGACGTTTTCAATGCCGAAAGGACAGTATTCAGAAGTTGAATTTTATCAGCATACGAAAGAAAATGGGAAGACCAATGGTGAATAGTGTTCTGAATTTTGCTAAGGAGTCCAGAGTATTTGGCAATATTCAAATGAGAAGAGTGTGTAGGCACCCCAAGATATCTGAATGGAAAATGGTCTTCAACAAAACCAGTAACTCTAAGAATTTCATTAATAATATCATTATGCATTCCAGCAAAGTAAATGGTAATTTTGTTTTTATTAGCAATCAGCTCAGACCAATATCCAAACAAATTAAGCGCCTCAACAGCAGCAGTGACAGAGGGAGTATCACCTCTGCTAAAAACCATTAAATCATCTGCAAATATTAAGTGGTTGGTTTTAATTTTTGAGCATTTAGGATGGTAAGAAACATGAGGCTTAGCATTAATACTTCTGAGAAGCCTGGGAGAGTTTCCATGCTAAGCACAAAAAGGTAGGGAGAAAGAGGGTCCCCTTGTCTAAGGCCACTCTTCCCCTTAAATAAATCATGAATCTACCCATTAACCTTGATAGAAAACCAGGAACCAGTTATGCACTTCTTAATCCAATTGATGAACATGGGGGGAAAGTTAAACAGTTCCAGCATTTCCTTAATAAACGACCACTCAAGGCTATCAAAAGCCTTCCTAATGTCAATTTTCATGAGACATCTAGGAGAAATATGATGTCTATTGTATCCCTTGACAAGGGCTTGAGTTAACAGAACATTGTCAAAAATATTTCCACCTTTAACAAAAGTAGCCTGCTCCTCCCCAACAATATTAGGCATAAGATCATGCATCCTGTTAGTGAGAAGTTTAGAGATGACTTTGTAGATAGTAGAGCAACAAGAAATGGGACGAAAGTCTTTAACAGATCCAGGGACCTCACATTTAGGAATCAATGTGATAATAGTAGAGTTGACTTGCTTGGCCATACTACCAGAGTGAAAGAAGGATCTAACAGCAGTACAAACATAATTCCCAACAATATTCCAGGAAGACTGAAAAAACCCTACAGAAAACCCATCAGGACCAGGACTCTTGTTAGCATCCATTCCAAGAATGATCCTTCTGATTTCCTCATCAGTGACAGGAACCATCAGAGCATTCCAATTAATAGGGTCAATTTTAGGTCCATTTTGAAATGTGATAATAGTATTGTTACTTTCACTAATCCTCGACGTCTTTATTATTACTTTCACTATTTTTGTTTTTAATACTATAAATTTCACTACTTCAGCTGTTGCTACTATATCTTTCACAACACACGCGGCTATTATTGTTACTTTTACTAATCATATTATACTTATATATATGTATTTAAATTAATAATAAATATTTAATTTGAATGAAATTTAAAAATGTCTATTATTTATTTTTCACTACCCCACAAGTCAACTATCTACTACTATTACAATCAATATATATCATAATGATATCACATAATGTCATAATTTTAAATTAAGAAACTAGTTTTTGTACCCGTGTAATGCACGGGTCAGTTTAAAATCTTATGTGATGTCATACTCTATTAATGAAGTATTTCCATATGAGTTTATGCTATGGGAAAATTAAAAAAGATCGTGACAAAGTGTTGACTTTCTTAACTTTTTTATTTTACTCCCAAGTACTCGTAATTTTTACAAACCAGTAATAGAAAATGAGAGTTAATTACCTCAACAAAGTAAATCACCCGAAATAAATTAATTTAGTTTGTGCTAGTATAACTTTGAAATATAAACAACGCCATTTTTTTATTTGGCTACTTTATATACGTGCTTGTGACCCCACAACTTTGTTCAGAATCGTGTTCGTGCTAATAATTTAATAAGTTTCACCAAAAAAAAGGTATTAAACTTATGCAATTATAAATTATATTACAAAATCATGTTATACCGGTCTTAACTCGTAATGCATTCCAGTTGACCTAAAAGTTATTATCTCCTCCAAAATTAGAGTATGTTGTACTCTTTAGTTTGCTAAGTTAATAAAATTTTATATTGATATATCTGGGTTGATAGTTTATATTTTAAAAATTTGTTTGAACTTATCTTTGACTCCGTACTCGGTAGTAGTGAGCTTTGTTCTCATAAATATATTAGTAAATAAAACATTTACACATATACATTCAAAAAATAACACGTAAGTTTCAATTGTTTTCAAACACAAAATTATTGTTGGTAATGAATTTGTGAGATGGTGAATAGTCATTACTTGAATATTTGGTGTTCTTTTTATTATTCTTTTTTTTTTAATTTCTTTTCCTTCTACAAAATAAATGGGGAAAAAGGATTATACATCAGATGTATTACCTCACATCTTTACTAGTTTTTGATCAAGTTTACTTGTATTTTTTCTGAGTACTTAAAATTTAAGAAAAAATAATAATTTTTTATAGCAAAACTCAAAATTATTTGTATCTTTTGGTATAAATTTTGAGCAATGCATGTTGATATTTTTTTATCTTAATGTTTAAATGAACGAACTCAAAAAATTAATAAGAAAAAATCATATTCTTTAAAATAAAACTCAAAAAGTTTGTAATGAAACTCGGAAAGTACATTGTCAAATGTAATATCTCTAATGTATAATCCATGAACTGAAATAAATGTTGATGAGGTAAAGATTAAATAGGTGGTAAACGTTGATGTGTCAATAAGCTGAGTGTTTAGTTTGTATTTTTATTATTATATATAGAAGTCGGGTAATATTTTTCATAATACTCCTACTTACCAAATTATGACTTGACTCTTAGACTTTAGTTGTATTTTTTAAATAATTACTTTCCTTATAATATTATCGACTTCTATACATCTAAAACTATATAGTAGAATGAGATTATATAAATTTTTGTCATTCCATTACTGCCCCTTGGTTTCTGGATTATATATATAATACTCCCTTCGATCCAGAGGAAAGGTAGCACTTATTATAAACGGACGAAACACACCAAAGGTAAAAAACTTTATTTGGCCAACAACATTATACCTTATACTCATTTAATATTTACACAAAATATGATTACATGACCCACCTCTCAACCCATCATTAAGCCCACAATTACATTGTGACAAGCCTGGCGATAGCGGAAATAAAACATAACAAGCATGCAATTATATAGCGGAAAATACGAGATTTTTGAAACTTTTTAGATGCCAAGAGGAAAATACGAGAAGTGTCAAATAAATACAAACCAAAGTATAAAACACTACAAGGAGACAAAGTCTCTCAAAACGTAGTCAAAGCATAAATAACGTCTAGCGAACTAGCTAAGAACGTCAAGGGGTGAATCGTCAAAGGCCAACGCCCGCTAGCTCACAAACGAACGCAAAAAGCAAGTAAAGATCCAACCATACAACCTGTACATTCATAAAATATGAACGCCACAGTTAGTGGGGAGTAAGTCCGGGTTCTCCCATCCATATTACAAGTAAACATACATAAATAACAATTAAACATGTAGCAACGTATATACAAGTGAATCATGTGAAGTAGTACAGACATACATTTCAAGATAATATAATATAAGTATGTGAAATACCAAACAATAAGCACCATGTTATAAACCAATTCGGGAATGACACCCTTAGACAACTATATACACATTAGGGCTTGCATCTCACCGTTAATGGCATATACTTGATAAGGTAGAGACTCGACAGACAAACCAATTTAAGGCATCCAACGATCACAAGTAATCAAACATATACTCTCACGGTTAATGACACGCACTAGCACCATGTACATAACAAGTATGATCAAAACCTGTCCACGGAATAAACATTTCCCTGAACCATACACGATAAACATTACGTATATGAAAGACTCATTTCCTCCCTGTAGGATGACGATAATAATACGGTCCTAGTCTAAACCTGGCCAGACTCCCAAATGAACATGTTCCGATTCGACATGCGATAAACATTTTGCATCCAAGACTCGATCAACACAAAGGACGTCGAGTACCCCAAATTCGGCTAAACTACATGAAAGAGGCGAAAAGAGTACAAGAAACGGTACGCTACATCCAATGACACCACCTTGCAAGGATACGACATTTGACGGCCGGGTCGATCAACGCATTGTGTTCACCTCCCAACAACGGCGGCATATCCCCATTAACAAATGCATACAAGCATCAAGGATACACCCGCTCGTTCCGATATTCCAGTCTAACGAGCAAGGAGGTGTAGCCGTGGAATGAGAGTTCAAAGCAATCAACGAGTAGTGCTCAAGTCAATACATAAGGTAAAACCGACTCAAGAGAGGACATACTAAAAACCGTCATAAATCATGTGAGAAATCATATATTCTAAACAGGAATATTTAATGTCATTACGTAAGTTTATAAGATAAACAAACCATACAAACTATTACACGTGAAGACAAGTGGAGAAGAAATGAGAAAAGAACACAGGGGGTGCCAGACGGTCAAGTGGACCGGCTGCCGGCTCTCCGGCTGACACCACGCCAACATTTACAATCCTAACAATTTACAGGAGACACCCAGACGGTCGCCGGTGGGTGTGACCGGCTGCCGGCTACCCGGATGGGGTCATGGAACAATTGAAAAAGTGAAGAAAGGGGGAAGAGGGGAAGTCTCAGCCGGTGAGACCGGCGACCGGGTGGCCGGCTGAGACACACAACCTAATAAAAATATCCACAAACTTACAGGGGTGCCCAGCCGGTTAGGGTGACCGGCGGCCGGTGGGCCGACTGGGACAACATACACGAGAAACAAGCTTCAACATCAACCAATACTCAAAATCCTTTGATACCCATTTAATTCAAACAACATTTATCAACAACAAACCACATTTAATGCATTCTAAGCATGACCAATCATTAGACAAGATCAACTAAGACAAACAAAAGGCACATTTATTACTCAACTCAAGTTCAAGCATAATAAGTAGACATAATTAACAAGATAAATGTAACTTAGCATAAGATTAGTGAAAAATAAGCATTTGAGGTGAATTCATACATATGAATGAACAACTAACACATAATGAAATTAAGGCAAAGATTCCATCTTTCACTCAGTAAGACTACAATTAACACTTAAAACACATATTGATATCGAGTAACCCTTCACCGTTACCTTTTTGCGTCTTCACTCGTCTTCTAGCTCTTCCTCTACTAGGTAGTAGTCCTTGTCGGGATCTTGAAGGTCTCTTCCTACAAATTTATATGAAAAGATGACTATTTCACCTTGAGAAAAAGATAAGAAAATGAAAGTGACAAAGACGAGATTTTTATTACCTTATTAGAAAGAGAAGAAGAAAAGAAGAAGAACTAGCCAAGAATTAATGAATTTGGGCAAGGAGTGAAATATGGTAGGATTTGTGTGGGAAGGTTTTAGAGTTTAACAATGGTGAAGGAGGTTAGGGTTTTATGTTTTTGAGAGAATGAAGATGATGAATAGTGTGCCGAAAGTTTGAGTGGAAAAATGTGAGTGTGGGTTGGTCTTTTGGGTGGGTTGAAGGGATTCATAGGCCCAAAATTACAACGTAAGGCCTACTCACACGAAATTCCGAGTAGAGTCCAATTATGGACTCGGATTTGCTAGGTTAGACACGGAAAGCTAAGTACTAATCTAAATCTAAAATTAAGCTAACTAACATTAATATAATACTATTAAATTATTATGCCTAAGATTACGGGTGTTACATACATGACCCGCCTACTTTATAATCCCTTTTTACCCCTTTTTTCCCATCTTTTATTAAATACTCCATTTTTTCCTATGTTACATTTCGTCTGGACTGGATGGAGTATATAAGGAATAAAGATAGATAGATATGATGAAAAGTTAAGCCTAATATCTCCTATAATTTCAAAAATGATTTCACCTGTGTAATTTGAACAAAATGTACTTTGAAAATGATTTTCAAAAAAGCGCCCACAATTTATATTTGAATTACTATTATAATTATTAAATTAACTAAAATATTTTAAAATAAAATATGGAATACAACATCTTTCATATTATTTTTTTTTATTATAAGAAGCTTTTAATTAGTTTTCATATTTGTGTTTGATCTTATTTCGTTGTTTTTTTTATTAATAAACATATCATCCGATGCTAAGATCAAATTTTAAGATACCATTTTAAGGAAATTGACTTGTGCATTAGATAAATATATGATAATTCTAGTAATAAAAAAGAAATTACTTTTTGATTAAGATGACAAACTATGGAGCTAGTGTCATAATTTTATAGGAAGCTAATGTGATAAATTTTAAATATGATCAATTTCTGATTTTCCCATCATTTTTTTCACATTTATATGCAACAAGAAATGTATCTTGTTGTGTTTATAAGGTATGATTTATTTTGGGCCTAGATGTAATAAAAAAACATACTCAAACAAAATTAATGATTAATCAAATAATGGTAATCTCTATTTTGTTGGTGGTTTTACAAATCTTGTGTTGCCTATTAAGTGCAAAAATATGTGCTACCAAATCCTCTAATGGCTTAACCCTTGAAATGTTTCATTTCGACTCTCCAAAATTGCCTTTATATCGCCCAAAATTATCCGATAATGAGCGAATGAAAATGTACATGGAAATGTCTATTGTTAGGGTAAGGTCTTTAAGAAGGTCGCATATACCTAGAAATAAGTCATCAGTGAGATCATTAATCCTTAATGAAGGTTTAATAAGGCATGATGATTTGATGGTATTTATTAGAGGTGGTGTTACCTCGGTCAATGTTGTTACTGAGATTTTAGCTGACTTTGCTCAGTTCGGTAGTCTTAAGGCTAATTCTGATAAGACTAGTATCTATTTTGGGGGATTTGAACTTTCTGTCAAGGAGGAAATCCTTAGGCAAACAGGTTTCCCTGAAGGAAATTTTCCTTTTAGATATTTGGGGCTTTCTCTGAATAATTCAAGAAAAACAACTTCTATGTTTGTCTCTCTTATTATCAAAATTCAAAGAGTTATGGAACATTGGTCTACTCATTTTCTCTCTTATGCTGGCAAGTTGCAGCTAATTAATTCCATAGTCTTTGGTTTGGAAAACTTCTTTTGTAGTATATCTGATGGGAAAAAAAAATCATGTTTTCAAAAGTTGGAAGCATACCTACTTTCCCAACTGCTGCAGGGTTCAATGTGAAAGAAATTAATGCTTGGAACATTTCGCTTATGAGCAAATGGATCTAGATTGACCCTTCAATTGATGTTTTGAATGCTAAAATTCAGCTGGCAAGCGGGATATTGGTTTTAAACTGAAAATTAAAAAAGTCTATATCCATTTCAGAAATGCTCCCGGTGCCGGGTATTGGACTAGAGCTATTGATCATTCCACAATTTTTCATAGTCACAAGATCATGTGTTCTTTGGATGTGCAGAATCAACTTGTTACTGTTGATAACTTGTAAAGGAGAGGGCTTAGTTATGTTAATAGATGTGTTCTTTGTGAAGTTAATACATCGTCTCAGTCCCATTTAACTTTCAGTGTGCTTTTTCCAATGCTGTTTGGAATACTCTGCTGCTGTGGATGGGTATTCCCAGACATGGACAACAGTTTCTTGATAAATTGAATTGTCGCAATATATGAAGAGCTAAGCAGTGGCAGTCTGTTTGGTTTTCATTTACTTTGGCTGCTAGGGTTCATCAACTATGGTGTCGAAGAAATCAAAGGATCTTCAAAGGGATGAAAATGCATTATACCAATATTGTTGCTAGAATCAAATTCCTTGTTTATGTTAGAATGCTAATACTAAAACAACATCCGGATTATAGATAGGTTTATATATAGTGGCTAATCGAGTTTAGTTTCATTTTGTCTTTAGTGGATAATGTTTTAAAAAATTGTAATTTCCTTTCTCTTTTGAAATGAAATGATAATCTCTTTGCAAAAAAAGAAATATATATGTAGTTTTAAACAAAATGTACATGGAAAATAATTTTTAAAAAAAGCACCTATAAATTTGTAATTGAACTACCAATGTAGTTATTCATAAGTTAATTATAAATTAACAACTTTATTTTTAGAATAATATATGGAATACTACACGTTTCATATTCTTTTTTATTACGAGTATAATAAGATTTTACTTAAGTTTCGTTCATATTTGTAATTTCTATTTTATTTAGTTGTTGTTTCATTAGTTGACATGTCATCCTAAGATCAAATTTGAAGATACCATGTCAAGAAAATTGACTTCTGCATTAGATAAAATATATGATAATTCTAGTAACTAAAAAGTAACTAACGTCAGGTTAAGATGACAAAATAATGTGGCTAATGTCATAATTTTATATTTTTTAAATGGTAGAAAACTCATGTCATTAAATTTGTAGTAAGATCATTTCCTTATTTTCCCATCATTCCTTTTACATTTATATGCAACAAGAAATGTATCTTGTTTTTGTATGGTATGATATATTTTCGTATCAAAGCCTATCACAATCTCCGAATATTCCCGGTCTAGATTAAATTGTTGGTAATAAAACAAATATACTCAATCAAACAAAACTAATGGTTAATCAAACAAAATTAATGGTTAATCAAACAATGGTAATCTCTATTTTGGTGGTTGTTTTACAAATCTTGTGTTTTCTACTAAGTGCAACAATGTGTGCTACCAAAACCTCTAATGGCTTAACCCTTGAAATGATTCATTTCGACTCTCCAAAATCGCCTCTGTATCGCCCAAACTTAACCGATAATGAGCGAATGAAAATGTACATGGAAATGTCAATTGCTAGGATAAGGTCGTTAAGAAGGTCACATATACCAAGAAATAAGTCATCAGTGAGATCATTAAGCCCTAATGAAGGTTTAATAAGGCCTAAACTAAGTAACCAAGGTTCTTCATACTTAGTACAAGTAGGAATCGGTACTTTCATAGATGACTTTCCTACAAGTAGAACATATTACCTAGACATGGATACTGGAAGCCAATTTATATGGACACAATGTGAAAGTTGTGTTCATTGTTTTCCCCAAGTCGACCCATACTTCCCCGCTTCTCGATCATCGACTTATCAACAGTTTCCCTGCACACATTGCCCACCTGGTACTACATGTGAGGATGGCAAGTGTGTAGTCCGTCTAACGTACCTTGATGGTGCTACAGTATCGGCTAAGGTGGCTATAGAAGTTTTCACTTTTGCGTCTCAAGGCGAAAGTAGTCATCCTATCAAAAACATTATTTTTGGTTGTGGGTATGATATGCAAAACTTTCTTGAAGGTACTAAACTTAATCACATTTACTATAATGCTTAATCAGTTTTACTAGTATAGATCCTATGTATAATTATTATAGTTTCATTTATGTAACATAATCAGAATATCATATTAATACGTTTATGCAAACTAAAAAAGTGTTGCCCCCTTTTTAAATGGGATAAAATTATTTATTTTATCGAATTGATTAGTTTGGCCCAATTGTACATATGATATAGTAAAACCCATTTATAGAGTGCTTCATTTAGCAGAAGGTCTTGCTTCAGACGGGCCAACCTGTCTTATTATTTCAGACGGATCAAGCCCCCTTATAAAAGAGCAATGAGGGACAAGTAGGAGGATTATCCATTATCCCCCCCTCCCCCCACACACACACACACTTGCCCCAGTTGTAGATTTAATAGTCGCTACTTTTATTGTGATTAATTAAAAACATGTGCTATCACGATGTTCATACATTGTCGTTATCAAAATATTTAAATCTCTCTAAACCCTCTTTTGTAATTCATTCTTATATGTGAATAATTTGTCATAATATAATATATATTTCTCATTCCAACATTATAAAAGTTATATTAAAGTAATTCTGATAAATACATTAACGCTTACAATATGAGTAGCTTTTTAAATTTCTCATACTGTTTTCTTTTTAAAATATAAAGTATAGTAAGATGCTCAGTTACATCATATATATTATAATAGTATATATATATATATCTCTCTCTCTCTCTCTCTCTCATCTTCTCTCTCTCTCTCATCTCTCATCTCTCTCTCTCCTGTCTCTCTCTCTACTCTCTCTCTCCTCCTTGCTCCGTCCTCCCGTGAAAATGTAATTTGATAAGGCACATGAAAATTATAGTCAGAAAAAGCATGAGGGGGGGCAAGTAAGAGAAGGATGTACAGGGTAAATTTGTAAGCAAAATGGCTTTGAAAAAGAAAATGAAAGCAAATGAGCAGACGCAGGGAAAGGGAAGTGAAGAAGGACAGTGAGAAACTATAAGTAAGAGCGACAGGATAGGAGGCAACAGTGGATGATGGGGGTATGGATGCGTGACGCGAGGTAAGAGCGGTGGATTGATGGGGGAAGACGCCACGGGGGCGCGGCCACAGCGGGCAACCTTGGGAGAATAGGAGAGAGATAGAGATAGAGAAGGAGATAGAAGAGAAGGTATTATATATATATATATATATATATATATTTTGGATCTTATGAGAATACATTTCCCATGGGATTCCATGAGAATCCTTCTCAATCAATAGATTTAATCCACCAAGTCTAATTTAAGGGTTGTGATTAACTATATTATACAGTCTACCACCATCATACATTTGACCGACATTGACCGACATTGATCGACAGTTGACCGACATTGACCAATATTTTTTTTTAAATTTTTAGGTTAGTGCTTAGTACATAACATTTATACTAAAGGTACATTATGTTTATACCAAAGGTACAAAAAATTTATATCAAAGGTACATTTAATTTCTATTAAAGATACATTAAATAATGATTGTAGGTATAAACTATGTTGATGATATATACCTATAATATTTATTATATGTACATATGATTTATATTTATTGTAAGTCTCCTATGCGACGGTCACATTCCCCACTTTTTTGCAAAATGTGACCACTTTTTGTTAAATAGTGACCACCTTGATAATAAATGTCATTTTCAAGTCATAAAAGATGGTTACTGTTTACTAATAAATGGTCACTATTTATCAAAAAGTAGTTACACTTAACTCGTCGCATATGCGACGGTCTTAAATGAGAATTTGTGTTATATTTAATGTACCTCGTATGTACATAAAATGTACATGATGAATTATAAGTCATACTTGTTAACTTATTAAAGGAAACATAGTTTATGCTTATAATCATTATTTAATGTATCTTTAATAGAAATACGACATACCTACTATACATATTTAAGGTACTTGATGATTGATTGAATCATGGATGAAAACAATTCAAATAAATATGAATACTTTGATATGTAGTTATATTATATGTTTAATGTTCCTCACTTATACCTAATATGCACCTATAAATTATTTGGTAATAAATTAAAATATACATGACATGTCGTATAATTATAGTTATATGTACATATTATGTATCTTTAATTAATTTGATGTACCTTTGATATAAACAATCCGTATCTTTGGTATAAACATTATGTACCTTTAGTATAAATGTTTTGTACCTTATATGAACTTTCTATTAAAATGACTAAATACTTACCCTAAAAAAAAAAATAATAAACGTTGGTCAACGCCGGTCAATGTCGGTCAAATGGATGATGATGGTAGAGTTTATATAATATAATTAATTACAACCTTTAGATTAGAGTTGGTGAATTAGATCTAATGGTTGTGAGTGATTCTCATGGATTCTCATGTGAAGGGAATTCTCATAAGATCTTAACCCTATCTTTTTTTAGTCCATGAGTCCACTATCTTTTTTGAGTCCATGAGTCCCCTCATCTTGGCCTTTGAATGAATGAGATGGAAGGACAAGATTAGAACAAGATGGAAGACTAAGATTAAAAGAAAAATGGATGGATAAGATTAGAACAAAATGAGTGAGTTTAATGACTTCTAACTACATTACGAGTGTAACTTCAATCATTATTTTTGTAGTTTCAAGCTAAAATGTGATTTTGACTATATAAACTTGAATTTATGTAACTTTAAGACAAGTTTATGTGATTTTAGCCTTTTATTAGTATAACTTCAGTCATTACGAGTGTAACTTCAACCTTTTTTTGTGTAACTTTAAACCAAAATGTGATTTCGATTATATAAATTTGAATTTATGTAACTTTAAGACAAGTTTATGTGATTTTTGCTTTTTTATGAGGCTAACTTTAGTCATTAATAGTGTAACTTCAACCATTATTTGTGTAACTTCAAACTAAAATGTGATTTCGATCATATAAATTTGAATTTATATAGCTTTAAGACAAGTTTATGTGATTTTTTCCTTTTTATGAGGCGAGCTTTGATCATTAAGAGTGTAACTTCAACCATTATTATTTTTGTAACTTCAAACTAAAATTCGATTTCGACTATAGAAATTTGAATTTATGTAACTTTAAGACAAGTTTATGTGGTTTTGCATTTTGATGAGTATAACTTTAACCTTTATTAGTGAAAATTAAATTATTATTTGTTTAAATTTAATTATTTATAGGGTAACTTTATAATAAAATGTGATTTAATATAATAATTTGAATTTTTTAAGACATATTTAGGTGACTTTAGTCTTTGTGTAATTTCAATCCTTACTAGTGTAACTCCAGTCCTCATCTATGTAACTTTTATTAGAGAACTCTTAAATGGTATAAATTTAGTCCATATTTGTACAACTTTAGTCCACAAAGGTGTAACTTTAGAACTAGAATAAAAAGAAATGAGATACAACATAAATAAAAAATAGAAAAACGAGAACTAAAATAAAAAAATCCACCAAAAAAAACGAGAACTAATAAATAAAAAACGAGATCTAAAATAAAAAAATAGAAAAATATAACAAATTTTGAAAATAAAAAACGACATTTAAAAATAAAAAAGTGAAACTGGAAAAAAAACAAAGTAGACATTGAAAAATATTATAAAATAAAAAAGCGAGATCTAAAATAAAAATATAAAACATAAGAAATCTGAAAAATGAAAAATGAAAAACGAAATCTGAATTGTTGGTGGGTTTTTTTGTACCCTTTTTCTTTCGGATCTAAAATGGTGGTGTAGTGTTTTTTGTTTCTCTTTTTTGTTTTCCAGATCTAAATGGTGTTGGTTGTAGTTTGGGTTTTTTAATTTCAAATATTAGAATGGTGGTGGTGGTGGGTGGTGAAAGGCGGCGTGAGAAGAGGGGGTGAGTGGCGGCGCATGGAGCAGGTGGGGGTGGCCGTGGAGTAGCAGGGATGCGGCAGGGAGGAGAAGGAAGGAAGAGAACACGACGGTGGAGGACGGCGGCGGCGTTGAAATTGGCGGCGTTAGGAGGAAGGCATAGAGGAGGAGGACGGTGCGGCGGTGAAGGTGGCGGTGTATGGAGGAAGAGGTGGCGACGAGTGAAGGTGTCAGTGAAGGGAGTAGGAGGTGGTGGTGGTTTGAAGGTGGGGTGGTGGGGGTGGTGTGCGGTGGGGGTAGGGTTTTGTTTGGATTTTTTTGGAGTTTTTTTAGAGGATAGAAGAGAGAAAAGGGAGGTGGAAAGAGAATAAGAAGACGTGAGAATGAAGAAAGAGAGTGAAAAAAGGGTATTTATATTAGGGTTTGAAAGAATTGGATTGTGTGTGTCTCACAATCTTGGCCGTCCATTTTGTTTTAATCCTAGCTCTTCATCCTCTTGTTCCAAGGGCTTGGATGAGGACTCAAGAACTCAAAAGGAAGGGAGGACTCATTTGAACCTAATTATATATATATATATATATATATATATATATATATATATATATATATATATATATAATAAAGATCGGTATCCAAGGGCTTGGATTAGGACCAGGACTCAAAATGAAGGAGGCCTCTTTGAACCTAATTATATATATATATATATATATATATATATATAATATATATATATATATAATATATCTATATATTATTATATATATTATATCTCTCTATATATATATATATATATAGATCAGGTAAGTCCACCATTTTAAGTTGAGTCCCTAAGTCTCAATCTAAACCATTAGATCAAATAAATCAATGGTTAAGATTAAAACAAAATAAAAAGGCTTAGTATATAAGCTACCAAACCCTACCAAACCCTAATCAACTTCCCACAATCTGCCTTCTCTTTTCTCTCTCCACTTCTCTCCGCCGCCCTACCCCTCTTCCTCCTTCCTCACTCCACTGCTCTCCCTCCTCCTCCTCCTTAATCACGCCGTCTTCGTGTCTGCTCCTCCTTCCACCGTCGTCCTTCTCACGCCGCACCGCCGCCCTCCTCCCTCTTCCTCCTTTCTCACTCCACCGCTCTCCCCCCTCCTCCTTCCTCACGCCGTCCTCCTTTCTCCTCCTCCTCCCTCTGTCACCCTCCTCCTTTCTCCTCCTCCCCCCTTCCCTCACGCCGTCCTCCCGCCTCCATCCTCCCCTCTGCCTCCCGCGGTTTTTTCGTGGTGGTGGTCTTCGCCTCCAGATCTGGTTTTTTGGTCGTTTTTTATGTCGTGGGGTGTTGTTCTTTTTTGTTTTTCCAGATTTGTGTCGTGGTCTGTCGTGGTGGTGGTGGGTGTGTCATGGTGGTGGCTAGTGTCGTGGTGGTCGCCGATTGGTGGTATGGTGGTCTCCGACGAGTTTGGGAATGTGGTGGTGGTTGGAACTAAAGTTACTAAAATTACATACACTTACATTAAAGTTAATCTAAATTAGATTAAAGTTGCAATAAATTAGACTAAAGTTACAATAAATTAGACTAAAGGACTATAGTTACAAAACATTAGACTAAAGTTACATTTTTAAAGAACTAAAGTTGCATAAAATTGGACTACAATGACATAAAATTGGACCAAAGTTACAAAAAATTAGACTAAAATTACAAAAAATTAGACCAAAGTTACATAACAAATGATAAAAGTTACATAAAGGTTGATTAAAGTTACTTAAAATGTGCATATATTCAAATTAATATATTCAAAATCAAATTATATTACTTAATTCATATTTTTATATGAAAAATGGCCATAAAAAACTAAAGTTACACTTGGAAAAGACTGAAACTACACTCGTAAATGAATAAAATTACTTAAATATTTCATAAAATTACATAAACTAAAATTAATATATAAAATATTTTATATTAACTTAAAGTTACACTATTAACGATTGAAGTTACACTCAAAAATGAATAAATTAGATAAAGTTACACTGTCAAAAGTTGAAATTACACTCGTAAAATAATAAAGTTACAAAAATTTGTCATAAAGTTACAAAAATTATGTTAAAGTTACAAAAATTCAAATCTTGTATTAAATTTTGATAGTTGAGTGTCTTCAATGCTTTTAATCACATCCACTCATCTCATGCATAATCTAGTGGCGTAGATGAGGACTGAGGAACTCAGCCAAAATGGTGGACTCATCTGAACTTATATATATATATATATATATATATATATATATATATATATATATATATATACATAAGATAACATAAGTCCACCTTTCTTAGGTGAGTCCATGAGTCCAAATCTAGACCATTAGATCAAACAAATGAATGATCAAGATTAAAACAAAAAAAAGAAAATGCTCATATAAAAGCTTCTAAACCCACCCAAACCCTAATCATTCTCACAAAACAATAAGTCCCCTTCTTTCTCTTCCTTATCTTACTAGTCCCCACTTCTCTCTCAAACCTCACCCTCCCCGCCTCCCCTGCCCCTTCCCCTGCCCCTGCCCCTGCCCCTGCCTCGCCCTCGTCACCGCCTCTAACCACCTGCCACAACGCCGTCCTTGAGACCACCACACCACCTGCCACAACGCTCTCCTTGCCTCCCTCCTTCTTCCTTTTTTTTTCATGTTTGGTGTTGTTGTGGTGTTGGGTGGTGGTTTTTTTTTTTTTTTTATAGATTTGGTATTGTGGTGGTGGTGGGTGGTGGTGGTTTTGTTTTATTTTTTTTTCAAATTTGGACTTTTTTAATAGATTTGGTGTTTTGGTGGTGTTAAGTGATGGTTTTTTTTATTTCAGATTTGGTATGTGGTGGTAGGTGATGGGGTCGCGGGGGTGGTGGGGTCACGGTAGTAGGGCAGGGGCTGTGTTGGTGGGTGGTCGAAGATGTGGGGCAGGGGTGCGTGATGGGAGGTGGACTTGGACGGTGGTGATGGTGGTTGTGGGAGGTTGTGGGGATTAAAGTGAACTAAGTGATAAAGTCGTGGACTAAACTTACATATTCTGCCAAAGTTACATAATATTAAATCAAAGTTACATGAAATATGACTAAAGTTACAGAAACTTTGACCAAAATTTTGTAAAATTGTTCTAAAATTCCATAAAAATTTTAAAAGTTACATAAAATTTAAGTTAAAATTACATAAAGTTGGACTAAAGTTGTATAAAATTATACTAAAGTTACTTAAAATTACATTAATTGAAATTAGACCTTCAAATAATAAAGTTACACCCGCATAATAGTAAAGTTACAGTCGTAATGGATTAAAGATACATAAATTATTCCTTGAAATTATATAACTTCAAATTAATACATAAAATAAACTATATTAGCATAAAGTTAAACTATTTGAATGTAACTTTACTTTTTTATGAGTGTATTTTTAGTATTTTACCAAAGTAATTTTAGTTTTTAAAATAAAGTAACTTAGTATTTTTATTAACTTAGTAAAATTTTATGCTACCTTTTATCGAATTATATACAACTCAAATCCAATTTTATGTAACTCATGTCAAATTTTATGTAACTTTTGTCTAGATTTAAATATATTAATTAGAATTTTTACAATTTTATGTAACTTTAGTCAAATTTTTTGTAACTTTGTTCAAATTTTATGTACCTTTTGGTCATTTCAAGTGTGTAACTTTAGTTCATGGCGGCCACCACCAACAATAACAACACAGCCACCGCCACCACCAACAATAACAACACCACCAACAACCACGACCATTACCGTAGATGCCTCATATCACGCACCCCTACGGCCTATCCACACCCCACCTACAGCCACCGTGACACACCGCCACCGCCACCACGCCATCCGAACTCCTCCTCTCTAACCCAACACCACCAAAAAATACTCCACCACCGGAAAAATAAAACCAAAATAAACAATTTTGAAAATAAAATAAAAGAGGAGGTGGTGTAGGCAGGCCGCGTTCGGAGGAGGGCCGACGAGTGGTGGAAGAGGGAGGAGGAGGGCCAGCGAGTTGTAGAAGAGGGAGAAGGAGGGTTGGCGCCGGCGAGTGGTGTAGGGAGGCCAAGTGATGAGGGGGAACGGCGTGGTTGCAGAGGCGGTCGTGGTATCGTGGTTGCTTGGGGGCGGAGCAGAGGGCGGCTGAGTAGAACTGTGTGGTGGAGTGGTGGCAGTGGGGAACCGGTGGTGGGGGATTTGTAGAGAGATGAGAGGAAGAGAGAGAAGTGAGTGAAAAAAGTGGGTAGGTTTTGAGAAAGTGATTAGGGTTTAGGAGGTTTTGTATGAGCCCTTCGTTTTTTTCTTTTAATCTTGACCTTTTATTTGTTAGATCTAATGGCTTATATTAGGACTTATTGACTCACAAAACAAGTGGACTCATGTGAACCTAACTCTCTCTCTCTCTCTCTCTCTCTCTATATATATATATATATATATATAAGATTTCTTATTGTATAAACCTTTTTAAAAAGTAGTGTTAGCCATTTATGTTTACCACATGATATTACTTTAATTCTCATTTATTTTCTTATTAAAATATGGAGAAATGTGTAACATTAACTTTATCGGTTTCCTTATTAAATTATTGGTGACATTTAGAGGGAGAAGTTTTAACACACTTATTCTTTTAGTATATATATAAGAGAAGAGATTCTACTATAATGCTTAATCAGTTGCACTATAATGCTTATTTATTTAGCATGAGTTAAATATTCACACATGTTTGATTGTATTTTCAATGCTAACAAAAATGTTGATTTACAGGTGATCACCCAAACAGTAAGATGAGCGGGGTTTTGGGAATGAGTAATACTTATTATGGGTTCATGGAGCAAACAAAATTACTGTTTAATGGAAAGTTTTCATATTGTTTACAACCAAGGTTTAGACATGCAAGTTCACCAATGTATCTTCGATTTGGGAACGATGTTTTACCGCAACCAACGTTACAAATGCAGTCTACGCCAATTTATAATTATGCCACTGACGGGGCATATTACTTGCATTTGGAGGGCTTCTCCGTAGAAACACAAAGACTTTCATTTCGTCGTGATTATTTTGCATTCAAAAGTGATGGGACTGGTGGATGTGTCATCGATTCAGGTATACTTAATTCTTTGTACGTCAAGAATTGCAGTCAGTCGATAAATGAAATTGCAACGTTCAAATAAATTATAATTGGGAATGTTTTAAAATTTTCAAGTATGAAAAACTACTAATCAATCATATATATGATTCTTGACTCTCATCATCAGGATCCGCAATATCGTGGATCGTCACGGGAGCCTTTGGCATCTTGAAAGACGTCGTAAGTGAGTTTATGAAAGCTTCTAACCAAGATAACTGGCGAAAGATGAGGACACCTGAACGCAAGTACAAGCTTTGTTATCAACGTTACAAGTCTCCTAAGAGTGTACACCTTCCTACAATCACTTTTCATTTTGAAAACAATGCCGATTTTGTAATTGATGGTAAAGATTCGTTTTATAGAGGCACCTCAAGCAACGGTAAGGACATGGTTTGCATGGCATTCTTTGAGAGTAATCTCGACAGCGATAAGGGTGTCACATATTTGGGAAGTATGCAGCAAACAAATAAACGCATTGTATATGATTTACAGAATTCATTGCTTCATTTTGGCCCAGCTGATTGCTCCAACGAAAACTAGTATAACTGATAAACACAATTTTTGAATTCAATTTGTTCCCAAATAATCAAATCCTGGTACGAACCCGAGATTTTTTATTTGGAGTAGCGAATATCGTAAGATTATGCTCATTTGAAAAATTGAAAATTGAGAAACAAAACGTACTATTCAACATTAAAAACTCAACTTGCGAATTCACAACTAACAATCAAATGGACGCTCTGTAATGGCTTGAAATTTCCGTTATAATAATTAAGGATATTCTACTGTGTACCCCTGAGGTTTTCGGTTTTCTATGTTGTACCCCTCTTTTTTTTATAATCTTTGTTATACCCCTAAATTTCTTACTTATTTCTCTAGGATGACCTCTTTCAAATCTGCATTAACGTTATCACTTTCATACAACCATATTTCGACCTTTATTTAACCTCATTAATGTCTTATTACCATCTTCTACAAGTTGCATCAGAAATCACTTTTAAGAAGTAAAAACTACTATAAAAAAACCTTCGTTATGAAACGTGAAATAATAATGGAGATTTCATGAATTGTTTGTTTGATTCGTATACTTTTTGGTGAGTTAATGGGTTAGTCAACGAACTAATAAGTAATTGAGTAGATTTTCGAGTAATTGGAACGCTAAAGAGACGGTTTAATACCTTAATTAAGAAACTAACTTAGAAAAGATGATCAATACGGTCATTTTAAAGACTAATGTATAAAGGTCAGGGGTACATCATAGTATTTCTAAAATGTAGGTGTACATCATAGAAAACAAAAATGTAACGCCCACAATCTTAGCAGTTATAATTTAATAATATGATATTATTATTACTTAGTTTAATTTTAGCTTTAAATTAGAATTTAGTTAGTTGGGTAATTTACGTGTCTAATCTGTCAAATACGAGTCCACATTTGGACTCTACTCGGAATTTCATGTAGGCTAGGCCTTATGTTGCATATTGGGCCTATGAATCCCTTCAACCCTCCCAAATGACTAACCCATATTCACATTTTTCCACTCAAACTTTCAGCATACTATTCACCATCTTCATCGTCTCAAAAACATTAAACCCTAACCTCCCTCTCCATTGTTGAACTCTAAAACCTTTCCACACAAATCCTACCATATCTCACTCAATTCTCACTCAAATTCGATGATTCTTAGCTTATTCTCTTTCTTTTCTTCTTCTCTTTCTCGTAAGGTAATAAAAGTCTTATCTTGCTCACTTTCATTTCTCCATATTTTTCCAAGATGAAATGGTTCATCTTTTATGTCGAATTTTGTAGGCAGAGACCTTCAATATCCCGACAAAGACAGCTACTTGGTGGAGGAAGAACTAGAAGAAAACTGAAGACGGAAAAAGGTAACGGTGAAGGGTTACTCGATATGCGTTTACATGTTAGAGTAGTTTTTATCATGAAAAGATGAGTTCTTTGTGTTGAACTCATAAAGATGTGTGTTTACTACACTTTTTCATGTTTAATTTATCTTATATGCTTAAGTTATGCTAATCTTATGGTAAGTCCATTTATGTTGTTAGGTTCATCTACTTATCATTGTGAGACTTGTGTTCGATGATAAATTGTAACACCCGCAAATGTACCCTATTTTATTTTAAAAATATTATACGGATACTACTTAGCGTAATTTTAGATTTAATTTAGAACTTAGTTTCCCGCGTCTAATTTATCAAATCCGAGTTCGTATTTGGACTTTACTCGAAATTCCGTGTGGCTTACGCCTTAAGCCTCTTTTGGGCTTTTTCCCCATATTTCTCCAATCACCCTTGTAAACCATAACTCCCTCATTCTTTTTCCACTCACCTCCTTCCTCACCAAGTAACCAAAACCCTAAACCCTCATTTTTTATCAAACTCAAGTTCATCGCTACTCCTTATTTACTCACCCAAATCCTTTAATTTGCATCATAATTTTCCCCTCTTATCGTCCTCTACCTTTAGTGGTAATAAATTTACCGTCTTTCTCTTTTTCAATTTATCCGTCTTTCTCAAAGGTTAATTATTATTCATCTTTTGTTGTCTTTTTATAGGTAGAGATCTTAAAGCTCCCAACAAAGATTACTATCTCGTGGAAGAGGACCTAGACGACGATTGAAGACGCGAAAAGGTAACGGTGAAGAGTTACTCGATATCATTACGTGTTTTAAATGCTTTACTTGATGTTTATCAAATGTCTAGTGACAATTATCAGATACTTAATATAGTTTGATGTTAGGATTTGTGTTGGAATTGAATGTGTAGTAATGGAATTTGTGTTGGTTAATGATTGTTGATGATGGTTGATGTTTGTTGATGATTATTGGTGAAGTATGGTGATTTTCGTGCATGTGTTGTCCCAGCCGGCCGACCGGCTGCCGGTCAGCTAACCGACTGGGAGTGTGGCTGATGTGAAAATGGCTTTTTCGAAGTATTTTGGTATTATGTAAGTCTCAGCCGGCAGCCGGTCAGCCGACCGGCTGAGACACCCTCTTATCATTCCTTTTTTTCTCAAATGATATGTGGTCCCAGCCGGGTAGTCGGCTGCCGGTCCCCTTGACCGGCTGGGACACCCTGTATTTTTGATGGTTTCCAAATGTTGCTGAAGTGCCAGCCGGGTAGCCGGCGGCCGGTCCCATTGACCGGCTGGCACACCCTGTAATTCTCCTTCTACTTCTTTCCTTATACTCTCATTTATAATAGTTTGTATGGTTCATTTATCGTATAAATTTACTTAATAGCATTAAATATTCATGTTTAGAATATATGGTATTCCATTCTCTTATATCACATGTTTTGTGACGATGTTTGATATGTCCCCCTTTGAGTCGGTTTTACCTATGTTTGGATTTGAGCACTAATCGTTAAGTGCTACGAACTCTCATTCCCAGGCTATACATCCTTACTCGTAAGACTGGAATGTCGGAACGAGGAGATGTATCCCTAATGCTTGTATGCATGTTTTAGTGGAGATATGACGACGTTGTTGGGAGGCGAACGCTATGCGTTGATCGACCCGGCCGTCAAATGTCGTATATTTGCAAGGTAGTGTCATTGCATGTAGCGTACCGCTTGATTATGATGCTTGTGCTCTTTCCGCCTCTTTCGTGAAGGTTGACCGAATTTGGGGTACTCGGCTTCTATGTTTGACCAAGTTTTGGATGCGAAATGTGTATCGCATGTCGAATCGGAACATGCATGTTTATTCCGAGAGTCAAGCCATGTTTATACTAGGATCGAATTATTATCGTCGTTCTACCGGGAGGAAATGAGTTTACATATACGAAATGTTAATCGTGTATGGTTCAGGGAAATGTTTATCCCGTGGACGTGTATTGATCATACTTGCTATGTACATGGTGTTAGTGCGTGTCATTAACCGTGAGAGATAATGTTACCATATTCGTATGTTTGGACGGATGTTTATATGTTGGTTATTTGTGACCGTTGGATGACTTGTCATGATTTATACGTCGAGTCTCTATCTTATCAAGTATATGCCGCTAACGGTGAGATGTAAGCCCTAGCGAGTATATAGTTGCCTAAGGGTGTCTTTCTCGAGTATGTCTACAATCGGATGCTTACAGTTTTGTACTTCATGTGCCTATATCTTAATATGTTGAAATGCTTTTTATACTTCTCGTAATTTACATGTATATTTATATATGTATGCTTCTACTTTACTATTACCGTTTAAGTATGTTATTTGTGATATGGCTGGGAAAACCCGGAGTTACTCCCCACTGACTGTGGCGTTCATGTTTTCATGAATGAACAGGTTGCCCGGATGGATTTTACTTGTTTTTGGGTTCGGGTGTGAGCTAGCGGGCGTTGGATTTGACGATTCACCTTTAGATGTTCTTAGTTAGTTTGCTAAACAATCTTTATGTTTTATCACGTTTTGAGAGACTATGTCTCTTTGTAGTATGTTGTACTTTAGTTTGTATTTATTTGACATTCCTCGTACTTTTCCTTTAGCATGTAAAAAGTTTCAAAAATATCGTATTTTCCGCTATATAAATTGCATGTTTGTTATGTTTTATTTCCGCTATCGCGAGGGTTGTCACAGTTGGTATCAGAGCCTATGACGCTCCCGACGCACACACGTGAACCCTAAACTTAAATTACTTGACCTTGAAATAATAAATGAGAGATGGGTAGAAATTAAGGAATTTACTTGGTAGTTTCTTTGTTTATGCTAAGTGTTAGGATTAACTTGTTTTGTTTTTATCTCTTATGAAGATGGTTAGACCTCGACTAGTAGAGAATGTCCTTCTAGAGGCTCTTACTTAAGTTCTAAGGAATCAACAAGATGCGGCAAATGCTCAAGCCGACCAAGCCCCCCCTCATAGAGATGACAATCACCAAGGAGGCTATGCTTGGGTGGCTAGCCAAATTTCTAGGAGCAAGATCACGCCGTATAGTGGAGAACCGGACCCTACCGAGCTCTCGGAGTGGTTTCGGGAGATGGAAAAGCAATTCGACTTGTACCAAGTTCGTGAAGAGGACAAAGTGAGGATTGCTAAGCACTTTCTTGTGAGGGAAGCCGACAACTGGTGGGCGATTACTAATCCCACTGCTACTCTTGAAGTCAATTTCAATTGGGAATATTTTAAGAATCTTGTTGATGACCGATTTTACCCCAAGGAGCTCAAACAAAAAAGACTCAAGGAATTCATCGATTTCAAGCAAGGTGACTTGACGGCTCAAGAACTCACCACTCAATTCAAAAAGCTTGCTCACTTTGCGCCAAGGCTCATCAAGGATGATAAAGACCAAGCTTTTTACTATCGTAATAATCTTAGTGCTTTGCTCCAAAGCAAAGTAAGGAGAAATTCTACCTCTTTTGGAGAATTGTATGATGATGCGCTTTGTGCCGAGAACTCCATGAACGCCATCAAGGATGAAGCAATGATGAAGAGTCCCCTTCCTTCCTTCGCACCTAGGCCAAACTTCTATGGGAAAAGGTCGTTTACTCCCTCGTCTTCCAATGCCTATGCCAACAAGCGAAGATTCAACCCTCCCCCACATGCAAATGCAAGGGCTCCTTTCTCGCCCAAAGCTACTTCTAATGTGGCTCATAGGCCCTATGCTCCTCCTAAAGCTCAAGCTCAAGTTCAAGGTCACTTTTTTAACCGTTGTAGACATCCACGCCACTCCGGTGTAGGATGCTTCAACCGACCTTCTGTTTGCTTCTTTTGCCAGAAGTCTGGTCACCGTTATGATGATTGCCGCGATCGAAATTTGCCCCCTCCAATTGCCAAACCCAAGGGATCTATCTTTTTTCTAAGCCGAGCCGAAGCCGATGCTCATCCGGAGATAATTACGGGTATGTTCTCAATCTTAGAGCAACCGTGTTTTATTCTATTTGATACCAGTGCATCTATGTTCTTTGTGTCTTCAACTTATGTTGATAAGTTAACTATCGAGCCTACATCTAGTGAGGATACTCCCATATCCTTACCATCCGGAGAAATTATCTCATGTTCTACTCTTTACCCTAATGTCCCTATTTATATTGCGGGAACCATCTTTCCCGCTAATCTCCTTAAGTTTCCTCAAGGAGAGTTTGATGTAATCCTATGTATAGATTGGCTAGCGTTGTACTATGATAGGTTCGAGTGTAGAGATCAAAAGATTTATTTAAAGAGTCCTTTAGGAGTTAGAATAACCTATAAGGGATCTCATTCCCGAATGGGTGTGCAATTGATTTCCACAATAAAGTTGGTGAGTATGGTAAGAAAGGGTCAACAAGCGTTCTTGTGTATTGTGACTTCTACAACTACCTCCTTACCAAATATTGAAGATCTACCTATAGTAGGTGATTTTGTTGATGTATTTCCTAAAGACTTGCCCGGGATCCCTCCCGAGCGTGATGTTGAGTTTTCCATTGATCTTATACCCGGATCCGGACCCATAGCTAAAGCTCCATACCGCATGGCTCCAACCGAGTTGAAAGAGTTAAGGAAACAACTTGATGATATGATTGAAAAAGGTTTCATTCGACCGAGTGCCTCTTCTTGGGGTGCTCCCGTGCTTTTTGTAAAGAAGAAGGATGATTCCATGAGACTTTGTATTGACTACCGTGAGTTGAACCAAATTACAATCAAGAACAAGTATCCTTTGCCAAGAATTGAAGATTTGTTCGATCAACTAAAGGGTGCTTGTACTTTTTCCAAGATTGATTTTAGATCCGGATACCACCAAATTCCCGTTCTTGATGCCGATATACCAAAGCCCGCTTTTAGTACAAGGTATGGTCACTTTGAGTTCAAAGTTATGCCTTTTGGTTTGACTAATGCTCCCGCTATTTAAATGGATCAAATGAACTGCACTTTTAGTGAGTATCTTGATAAGTGTGTGGTGGTTTTCATTGAGGACATCCTTATTTTTTCCAAGACCGAAGTAGAGCATGCTATTCATCTAAGGACTATTTTGGGTGTCTTCGTCGTCAAAAGTGGTTTGCCAAATTCTCCAAGTGTGAATTTTTGTTACCTAGGGTGTCCTTTCTTGGACATGTAATTTCTAAAGAAGGTGTGATGGTAGACCCTTCTAATATTGAAGCCGTGGTTGATTGGAAGAGTCCAACCGATGTTAGGGAAGTCCGAAGTTTTCTTGGTTTAGCTGGTTACTACCGTAGATTTGTCAAAGATGTATCAAAGCTTGCTAGAACCGATGACTCATTTATTGAAGAAATAAACCAAATTCGTATGGAATGAAGCTTGTGAAGACGGTTTTCAAGAGTTAAAGAAAAGGTTGACTACCGCCCCGGTGTTGACTTTACCTGAAGATTGTGTAGACTTTGATGTCTATTGCGATGCTTCCAAAATGGGATTGGGTTGTGTACTTATGCAAAATAGGAAAGTGGTTGCTTATGCCTCGAGACAGTTGAGAGTTCATGAAGTGAACTACCCTACTCATGATCTGGAATTAGCCGTCGTGGTCCATGACTTGAAAGTGTGGAGACACTATCTTATTGATGTTTATTGTCGCATATTTACCGATCACAAGAGTTTGAAGTACATATTTACTCAAAAGGAGTTGAATTTGAGACAAAGAAGATGGTTGGAATTGGTGAATGACTATGATTTTGAATTGCTATACCATGAAGGGAAGGCCAATGTTGTTGTCGATGCTCTTAGTAGGATATCTTCTCATGCCTTGAATGCTATGTGGGTACTACCCGATGATCTTTGTACCGAGTTTCGAAAGTTGAAGTTGGAATTTGTGGAACGGGGATTTGATTATGCTAGTGCCATGGTTGCCGAACCTATTCTTCTCCGCGAGATCCGCGAAAGCCAAGTTGATGATCCTACCTACAAGTCCATTCAAGCCAAACTTCTAGTAGGAAAAGCCAAAGACTTCAAGATCGATGACAAAGGTGTCCTTCGACTCCATGACCGAGTGTTCGTACCTAATGCTCTTGACGTAAGGAAGCGAATTCTTGATGAAGCTCACCTTTCTCCTTATTCTATCCACCCCGGAGGTGATAAATGTACAAAGACTTGAAGCTACAATTTTGGTGGCCGAATTTGAAAAGTGATGTTGTGTTCTATGTTGGAATATGTCTTACTTGCCAACAAGTGAAGATCGAACACAAGAGGCCCGGTGGATTGCTACAACCTTTGGATATTCCACTATGGAAGTGGGAATCTATTTCTATGGATTTTTTCATGGCTTTGCCAAGGACCGTTGGAAGTAAAGATGTCGTATGGGTTATTGTTGATCGTTTGACTAAGAGTGCCAGATTCATTCCGATCAAGGAGACTTGGAGTTTAGATCGCCTAGAAAAAGCCTATGTTGATGAGATCGTCAGATATCATGGTGTTCCCAAGGAGATCATATCCGACCGAGACCCGAGGTTTTGTTCAAGAATTTGGAAGGCCTTACAAGAAGCCATGGGTAGTAAGTTGTTGATGAGTACCGCATTCCATGCCGCTACCGATGGTCAGACCGAGAGGACTATCCAGACATTAGAAGACTTACTTAGGGCTTGTGCGCTCGACTTTCAATCTAATTGGGAAAAGAGTCTACCGTTGGTGGAGTTTTCTTACAATAATAGCTATCATGCCTCGATCAAGATGGCTCCTTACGAAGCTCTCTATGGAAGAAAGTGCCGAAGTCCTATTTGTTGGAATCAATTGAGTGATGTTCGTGATTTAGGCCCCGATATCCTTGTTGAGACCATTGATCATGTGAAAATCATCCGTGATAAGATGAAAGCTGCTCAAGGCCGACAAAAATCCTATGTCGATGTCCGAAGAAGACCGTTGGAATTTGAAGTTTAAGATAAAGTGTTATTGAAAGTATCTCCGATGAAGGGTGTTAAAAGGTTTGGTGTAAAGGGTAAATTGAGCCCGAAATACATTGGACCCTTTGATATTGTGAAAAGAATTGGTGTCGTAGCGTACAAGTTGGACTTGCCCCCGAATTTGAATAAAGTTCATGATGTCTTCCATGTTTCTCAATTGAGGAAGTATATTAGTGACCCGAGTCATATCCTTCAAGCTGAAATTCCCGAGCTAGAACCAAATTTGTCCTTTGAAGAGAAGCCAATCCGCATTCTAGATTGCAAGGACAAAAAGTTGAGCAGTAAAGTGGTGCCTTTAGTGAAAGTTTTGTGGATATGTAGTAGTGTTGAAGAAGAGACGTGGGAACCGGAAGCTACTATGCGTATTAAATATCCAAGCCTATTCGATTAAGGTATCTTTTTTTCGCTCAAGTTTTGTGACAACCCTCGCGAATGCGGAAATATAAAACATACAAGCATGTGAATTATATAGCGGAAATATGAAGTTTTTAAAACTTTTATACATTCAAGAAGAAGTATACGAGGAGTGTCAAATATTACAAACTAAAGTACGAAATACAACAAAGAGACGAAGTCTCTCAAAATGTTATAAATGTCAAAGTGTTTAGCAAACTAGCTAAAATCGTCTAGAGGTGTTTCAATCCAGGGACAACGCCCGCTAGCTCACATTCGAACCCAAAAAATCAAGCAAAAAGCCATCCATGCAAGCAACCTGTTCATCCATGAAAAACATGAACGCCACAGTCAGTGGGGAGTAACTCCGCTTTCTCCCAGCCATATCGAAATACAAAAGTAGAAGCATGCATACATAGATATACATGTGAAATACGATAAGAATAGATAGGCAATTCAATATATATAAAGATAAGAGCATATGGAATACAAATCCGAATCCATCATGTTATACAAAGACTCGGGGAAGACACTCTTAGGCAACCGAATACGCTCACTAGGGCTTACATCTCACCGTAGCGGTATAAGTTTGATAAGATTGAGACTCGACAAACAAACCATGCCAAGTCATGCGATGATAACAATTAATCAATCATATTATCATCCATTCAAACACTCCGACACAATGACGACATCTCTCACGGTAAATGAAATGCACTAGCACTGTGTACATGGCAAGTATGATTAAAAGGCATCCACGAGATAAGCATTTCCCTGAACGCATACACGATTCAATTCATTTCGTATATGTGGACTAATTTCCTCCTGGTAGAACGACGATATAAATACCCGGTCCTAGTCTAAATCTGGCCAGAATCCCGAAATCACATTTTCCGGTTCGACATGCGATAAACGTTTCGCATCCAAGACTCGGTCATACGAAGAAGCCGAGTACCCAAAATTCAGTCGATATAATTCACAAAAGAGGCGGAAAAGAGCTCAAGCCTCATAACAAGCAGTACGCTACATGCAAATAACACCACCTCGCAAGTACACAACATTTGACGGCCGGGTCGATCAACGCAAAGCGTTCGCCTCCCAACAACGTCGTCGTATGCCCACTAACACATGCAATTAAGCAGTAGGATACCTCCCCGTCCCGACATTCTAGCCTTACGAACGTGGAGGTAGCCAAGGAAATGAGAGTACAAAGCACATAACAAAATAGTGCTCAAACCGTAACGTTTGTAAAAACCGACTAAAAGTGGGACATACCAAAAACCGTCACAAAACATGTGATACAAGCGAATGAAATATCATATATTCAAAGCATTAATATTATAAGTCACTACGTAAAATTATACGATAAACGAATCATGCGAACTATTATAAATTACGAGTTTTAGAAATCGTAAGAAATAAAACACAGTCGTGTTGCCGGCCGGTCAGAGGACCGGCGGCCGGTACCCCGGCATGCGCATCATGCATAACACAAAAATCACAAAGAAAAGGGCAGCGTGTTCCAGGCCGGTCAAGGGGCCGGCGGCCGGGCACCCGGCCAGGAGCACCTCTACACAAAAAATACAAAGTCATTACTGACGTGTTCCCAGCCGGTGGGCAGACCGGCGGCCGGTCACCCGGCAGGGAACCCCAGTTCAGCCGTGAGCATTCTACACTTGATCAATCAATTTCAATTCTCATATTTCACTTCTAACAACTATCAACAATCAATAATCATCATCAACAATCATCAAATAACAACAATCATTATCAACAATACAATTCCTAAGCTTTCTAATCGTATTCTAAATACGAATTCTAACATAGAAATCATGTAAAACACGTAAATGATATCGAGTAACCCTTCACCGTTACCTTTATGCGTCTTTACTCCGCGTCAAGGTCCTCTTCAATCAAGAAATAGTCTTTGTCGGGATCTTGAAGGTCACCACCTACAAATATCTAATAAAAGATGAATTTACTTCACCTTGAGAAAGACGGAAAGTTAGACAAGCGAGAAAGACGGTAATTTTATTATCAATACGGATAGAGGAAGATAAGAGGGGAAGAATAAGACGAACTTACGTGAATTTGAGCGAGAATTGAGCGAGATATGACGATTCTAAGATTGGATGATTATGGAAGCTAGGTTTTTGGTTGATTTCTTAGTGATGAAGTAAGTTTGAGTTGTAAAATTAACTAGGTTAAGAGGGAGTATGAGATGTGTAAGTGGAAATCAAGAAAAAGTCAAAGACAACTTAAGAAGGGATTCTCTTGAAATCTCGCGTAAAATCAAAATACGAACTCGGAAATTCTAAATTCGACTCGAAAAATTTAATTCTAAACTAAAACTAAATTTCGCTGAAAAGTATCCGTAAAATATTTTCACTATAAAAATAGGGTACATTTGCGGGTGTTACAAGTTTCGAGGGCGAAACTTTTTAAAAGGTAGGGTGATTGTAACACCCGCAAATGTACCCTATTTTATTTTAAAAATATTATACGGATACTACTTAGCGTAATTTTAGATTTAGTTGAGAACTAAGTTTCCCGTGTCTAATTTAGCAAATCCGAGTTCGTATTCGGACTTTACTTGAAATTCCGTGTGGGTTACGCCTTAAGCCGCTTTTGGGCTTTTTCCCCATATTTCTCCACTAACCCTTATAAACCCTAACTCCCTCATTCTTTTTCCACTCACCTCCTTCCTCACCAAGTAACCAAAACCCTAAACCCCCAGTTTTGATCAAACTCAATTTCATCACTACTCTTTCTTTACTCACCCAAATCCTTTAATTTTCATCATAATCTTCCCCTCTTATCGTCCTCTACCTTTAGTGGTAATAAAATTACCGTCTTTCTCATTTTCAATTTATCCGTCTTTCTCAAAGGTGAATTATATTCATCTTTTGTTGTCTTTTTGTAGGTGGAGATCTTCAAGACCCCGACAAAGATTACTACCTCGTGGAGGAGGACCTAGATGACGATTGAAGACGCGAAAAGGTAACGGTGAATGGTTACTCGATATCATTACGTGTTTTATATGCTTTACTACCTCGTGGAGGAGGACCTAGATGACGATTGAAGATACTTAATATAGTTTGATGTTAGGATTTGTGTTGGAATTGAATGTGTAGCTATGGAATTTGTGTTGGTTAATGATTGTTAATGATGGTTGATGATTATTGGTGAAGTATGGTGATTTTCGTGCATGTGTTGTCCCAGCCGGCCGACCGGCTGCCAGTCAGCTAACCGGCTGGGACTGTGGCTGATGTGAAAATGGCTTTTTCGAAGTATTTTGGTATTATGTAAGTCTCAGCCAGCCGACCGGCTGAGACACCCTGTTATCCTTCCTTTTTTTCTCAAATGATATGTGGTCCCAGCCAAGTAGCCGGCTGCCGGTCCCCTTGACCGGCTGGGACACCCTGTATTTTTGATGGTTTCCAAATGTTGCTGAAGTGCCAGCCGGGTAACCGGCGGCCGGTCCCATTGACCGGCTGGCACACCCTGTAATTCTCTTTCTACTTCTTTCCTTATACTTTCATTTATAATAGTTTGTATGGTTCGTTTATCGTATAAATTTACGTAATAGCATTAAATATTTATGTTTAGAATATATGGTATTCCATTCTCTTATATCACATGTTTTGTGACGGTTTTTTATATGTCCCCTTTTGAATCGGTTTTACCTATGTTTGGATTTGAGCACTAATTGTTAAGTGCTACGAACTCTCATTCCCAAGCTATACCTCCTTGCTCGTTAGACTTAAATGTCGGAACGAGGAGATGTATCCCTAATGCTTGTATGCATGTTTTAGTGGAGATATGACGACGTTGTTGGGAGGCGAACGCTATGCGTTGATCGAACCGGCCGTCAAATGTCGTATCTTTGCAAGGTAGTCTCATTGCATGTAACGTACCGCTTGATTATGATGCTTGTGCTCTTTCCGCCTCTTTCGTGAAGGTTGACCGAGTCTTCGATGCGAAATGTGTATCGCATGTTGAATCAGAACATGTTTATTCCGAGAGTCTGGCCAGGTTTAGACTAGGATCGGATTATTATCGTCGTCCTACCGGGAGGAAATGAGTCTACATATACGAAATGTTAATCGTGTATGGTTCAGGGAAATGTTTATCCCGTGGACGTGTATTGATCATACTTGCTATGTAGATGGTGCTATTGCGTGTCATTAACCGTGAGAGATAATGTTACCATATTCGTATGTTTGGACGGATGTTTATATGTTGGTTATTTGTGACCGTTGGATGACTTATCATGGTTTATATGTCGAGTCTCTATCTTATCAAGTTTATGCCGCTAACGGTGAGATGTAAGCCCTAGTGAGTATATAGTTGCCTAAGGGTGTCTTTCCCGAGTATGTCTACAATCAGATGCTTACAGTTTTGTACTTCATGCGCCTATATCTTAATATGTTGAAATGCTTATTTATACTTCTCGTAATTCACATGTATATTTATATATGTATGCTTCTACTTATCTATTACCGTTTAAGTATGTTATTTGTGATATGGCTGGGAGAACCCAGAGTTACTCCCCACTAACTATGGCGTTCATGTTTTCATGAATGAACAGGTTGCTCGGATGCATTTTGCTTGTTTTTGGGTTCAGATGTGAGCTAGCGGGCGTTGGATTTGACGATTCACCTATAGAGGTTCTTAGCTAGTTTGCTAAACAATATTTATGTTTTATCACGTTTTGAGAGACTATGTCTCTTTATAGTACGTTGTACTTTAGTTTGTATTTATTTGACATTCCTCGTACTTTTCCATTAGCATGTAAAAAGTTTCAAAAATATCGTACTTTCCGCTATATAAATTGCATGTTTGTTATGTTTTATTTCTGCTATCGCGAGGGTTGTCACATAAATGTTGTCTTATGATTGTCTTAAATGACCCTATACAATGATTGGTTATGATTAGAATGCATTTAATGTGGTTTGATGATGAAAAATGATAATGGGAATAAACGGGTATCAAAAGAATGAAGTAATTGTTGTTGTTGGGTATTGAAATTTATGCGTATTGCCCCAGCCGCCCTACCGGCCGCCGCCCTCCCAACCGGCTGGGAGCCGTGTATTGAAATTGGTTAAGTTTTGGTGAATTTTGGGTGATGTGTGTCCTAGCCGGCCTACCGGCCGCCGCCCCCTAACCGGCTGGGAACACCCTGTATATTTATGTTGTTTTTTGTTGTTGTTTGTTGGTCTACGTTCCCCAGCCGGCCACCCAGCTGCCGCCGTACCGGCTGGGAGCCCATCCTCTTTTTTTTCTTTTGGATTTTTGGCATTGCCTGTGACCCCTGGCCGGGTAGCCGGCCGCCGGTCACACCCACCGACTGAAAGTCCCTATATGTTGATGTTGATGTTCAATGTTGTTGTGGTGCCTAGCCGGGTACCCGACAGACGGTCCCCCTGACCGGCATGGACTTCCCGTGTCCCTTTTTCTCCTTTTCTTCCACTTGTCTTCACATGCAATGGTTTGTATGGTTTGTTTATCTTCTCAACTTACGTAATGAAATTAAATATTAATTCATGTTTAGAATATATAATATCTCACATATTTATACCACGTGTTTTGTGACGGTTTTTAATATACTTCCCCGTTGAGTCATTTTGACTTAAGTCTTGAACTAAGTCCTATTCATTGATTGTTTTGAACTCTCATTTCCCAGCGATGAGGTGTATCCCTGATACCTTTAAGCATTACTTAGGGGGGATATGACGACGTTTTTGGGAGGTGAACGCATGGCGTTGATTGACCCGGCCGTCAAATGTTGTATCCTTGTGAGGTGGTGTCATTGCATGTAGCGTACTTGCTTGTCTATGATTCTTGTGCTCTTTCCGCCTCTTTCGTGCAGTTTAGCAGAATTTGGAGTACTCGGCGTGCTTTGTGTTGATCGAGTCTTGGATGCAAAATGTTTATCGCATGTCGAATCGGAACAAGTTCATTCCGAGAGTCTGGCCATGTATAGACTACGACCGTATTATTATCGTCGTCCTACTGAGAGGAAATGAGTCTTGCATGTACGAAATATTTATCGTATATGGTTCAGGGAAATGTTTATCCCGTGTACGTGTTTTGATCATACTTGCTATGTACATGATGCTAGTTCGTGTCATTTATCGTGAGAGCTATGTCTTTGTGTTTGTATGTGAGTATGTGACGATTTGGATATTTGCATTGTTTGGATGACTTGATTTGGTTTGTGTGATGAGTCCCTAGCTTCTCAAGTATATGACACTAATGGTAAGATGCAAGCCCTTAATGTATATATAGTTGCCAAGGGGAGTCTTCCCCGAGTCGGTCTGTATAATGATCATATGTTTGATACCTCACATGCTTATACCACTTTATTATGAAACGCTTATCTATACCACACATGATATAACTGTAAATATGATGTTCTATGCTTATGTATTTGCCTATATGCGTTTTGATGTGATATGGCCGGGAGAACCGTAAGTTACTCCCCACTGACTGTGACATTCGTTTTTAATAAATGAACAGGTACAAGTCGGTGCTACATGGGTTGAGACTAGTGTGAGCTAGCGAGCGTCGTTCTACGATGATTACCGATTACCGCTACTTGTATATTTTGGGACCGTTGCCTCCCATGTAGAGTTTTGTCGACCTTATTCGACACTTCTACTCTATTTATTTCTTTTGGACTTTATTTTATGACGATCATTGCGAAACATGTTTAAAAAGTTTTAAAAACTCCCTAATTTTCGCTGCATATTACTTGTTTACTTTTACGCTAAGTGCCTTGCTTCAAAGTAAGGTGAGGAGAAACTCCCCATCCTTTGGTGAGTTGTATGATGATGCTTTGTGGGCGGAGAATTCAATGAAAGGTATCAAAGAAGAGACCAAGACAAGGAATCCTTCATATTCTTTCACTCCTAGACCCAATTTCTATGGGAAGAAGCCATTCACTCCCTGACAACACCAAAATGTGTCGTGTTTAGTAGTGTTTACTAGGTCCATTTAATGTACCTTTTACGGGTCGTTAGCATCGTTTTATGCTAACCTTCGTTCTTGTAGTTATGTTGTTATTTAGTATTTTTAAGTCAAGTTTTAGAGTCAAGCCCGGAAGTCAACTAAAGTCAAAGTCAAACCCGAGAACCGAGACCAAACCGGACAATTGCATTGGTCTAGGAGCAAATTATCAATGCAAGAAGAGCAAGTCCAAAGGGTCAATGGAAGTCAAGGCAAGACTAGCATTCAAAGGGGTCAACGAAAGTCAAGGCGAGCAACTAAGAGTAAAAACTGGCAGCGTGAAACGCTGCCAGCGTCCTGGCCTGGGACACGTGTTTCTTTATTCTCCGTCTTGTCATTTTGAGGCCCATATCTCGAAGGCCCTAGGTTTCCGGAACAAGGGTATAAAAGAGCCAGATTTTAGAGAGAGAGGGAGATTCCACATTGTAGAGTCTATTGATCGAATACGAAAGAAGGGGGGGTGAATTGAGTATTAAAAACTAGCCCCACTTTTTCGATTTAAAAGATATGTAATTAATTATTTGATCTTATGAATTAAAATCAACTAATTAATTAATCAAAGTAAGCGCGAATAACGAAATAGCGAAAAGTAAAGAGATAAGAGAGAGGCACACGATTTTTGAAGTAGTTCAGTTTCACACGTTGAAACCTACGTCCACTATTCTCGATTAATAATTTTTAGTACCTTTCTACGGATTACAAAAATTACCAACCCACTCGTATAATCAACACTATGATTATAACTCAAGGTGAGTATCGCTAAATACTCTTTACTATCTTACGCTAATAAGAAAGTACAATATAACTCACACAGATTCCCGTTAAAGAATTGTAAGCTTATAATGATGTACTATTATCCAATAACGTATTTCACTCAAGCGATTGATAATAATTGATGCACAATTCTTTTAAAAACAAACTCTAAAAATAATAAATATTTGCTCAAAGGTTTGCTTTAAAACGATTTTGGAAAATCAACACAAGTAAAATAATACCCGTGTAAAATATGTGTATTTCGTGTATTTTGCAATTTACATATGAATGAGTATTTATAGTAGTAGAATCATAGTAGATCTAAAACCCTAGTATAATATTTAATAAAGATACTTATCTTATCATAAAATAATATTTGCTTATCTTTTAGAAATATCTTTATCTCAAAATATTTTTTGGTTTATCTTATAGAAATATATTTATCTTGATATCTCAAAATATTGTTGTAAAGATATAGTAGAATCCTAGATTAGGTAAACTAAGGAAACAACCTAGATTGGCCGAAATCCTCTAGCTCACGAAACCCTAGGAGGCACGCAACCCTAGGTGGCACAAACACTAGGTTTCACGAAACCCTAGGTGCCTCAAACACTAGGTGGGCTAATTAGGTTAACAACAAATTGAGATAGAATATATTAGAAACCCTAGGTAGCATGACAACCCATAAGTTGTATTACTAACCAATAGAATCTCATAAATATATTCTCTATTAAAATAATTGATAAATATAAAAAATAAAACTCTTTCACTTTTGAAAACATTTCAAAACATTTTATTTCCAAAATCATGCATCAATATTTTATCATCCAAAGTCATAGACTAAAACTATAACTTTTGAACATAAAATCTCTCGAATGGAATAGTTACCGAATGACGACCTATACTATCTAATCTTCACAAAGATCTTCAGTATACGAATCATCTCTTCATCTTGATCACAAAGACCCTCCATCTCGAGTCTTGTGTAGTATTATGTAGATCTTGTTTGAAGCGATTTTTCTTAAAGTTATGCCTGGTTAGCTATAACTTCCATGTTCACTTCCAAAGTTATTCCTGAAGTTGTTATAACTTTGTCTCACAAACTTTATCAAAGTTATGCCTAACTTTGATCTTTCTTCTCATAATTGTTGCTAGCTATAATAAGACTAAAGCACACAATTACACGTATATGATATATCTAGTAAAACATATTATTACGTAAACACATGTCATTATCAAAACTATCAAATTGGTCCAACAAATTCCCCCTTTTTGATGATGACAAGTCTCATATGATTTCCTCTTAACAATGTGACTAAGTATGGTTCCCCCTCAACAAAGCACTCCAAAGTTATAGCAACTTTGATCGCAAGAACAAAACAACTTAGCCAAAGTTATAGCTTGAGAGAATTTAAGAGATAACGAGTCTTGACAAGGAGCAAGCTTAAGCAAAGACTCAAATCATATCATTTCTTCCCCCTCTTGGCATCATTGAAAAGACAAGAACAAAGACATGAAACGACTAGAATAACACATGTCAAGGCAAGAAATAGATATGCAAAATACGCAATATAAAACGATATATACCAAGCAAGATCAAGTGCAAATGTTAATTAAAACTATAAACCACAAAATATATTGTGAAGTGCCATTGGGCCGAATAGAAAGCAGTTTAAACAAGCCAAAATGGGCCGAATATGGTTAAATAGTTTAAGAGATAAGCAAACAAGGATAGAAAAGCAAGGCATTGTGGATGAGGCTAGGGTGCTTTATAACCGGGCCTAGTGCGGTACTCAAGAGTGGAGAGACGGTCAAGGCAAGAAGACACATGTGTAGCTTGAGCGGTAAGGCAAACGTCAAAGTTCCAGACTTTCAACGAAAGTGCCTCCGTCGCATCATATATAGTCCGCATCCCCTCACGCATTTCCGTTCCGCTCTTAACCAAAGAACCGCCTTGGCTTACCAAGAATGTCATCCGATCCCTTTGCCTATACACTTCTTGCTTACAATCGATAATGTTTCGTTCCAACTTAGCAATGCGATCATCCACACCATTCATCCACGTCCTCATCTCACGACTCACACCCGACCCACCTTGGTCACGGGTTGAGCTCGAAGAACCCATTGCCACGGCTTGAACAACCGTGTCCAATACCGTCTCAATTTTCTTGTCCTGCGCGTCCAAGCGCTCCATAATACTACCAATGAACATATCCAATTTTGACTCAATCCCGGAAAAATCAGCCCCACCCGGCTGTAAACCAACCGAACCTCCCTTTGTTAAAAACAACAACTCCGGACCATTAGCATCTAGTTTCATAAACTTCAAGAACGTATCACACATTTCATCTTTTACGGCGACCCCATAATTGTTCACATTAACAACTCCTTTCGACTCTAAGAGCCGTGACAGCCACATACCATACGGCAAATCAAGAGTAGAATATATTTTGTCTTCGGTCACCGAAAAAGCGGTTTGTGAAATACGAGAAAAGACAAGAGAAGGTAAATTAACCCGGTTGCCCTCCAACCAATGCTTTACGACCAACATCTCATAGCATGCAATTTTGTCACGTCCGCCCCGTCGCGGAATCACGTTATTCCATAAAAAGTTTAACACAAATTTCAATTTTGGTGACACACTTCCCGCCAACACACAACTCGACAACGACGCCCCAACATCAAAATACTGCTTAAACTCCAACTTAGCCATGTCCGTCAGTTCCTCCCATGACGTACTCGGATTGATTTTGATTCCATCATCAGGAACCGAAAACAGAGTACAAAAGTCCGTCACGGAAATCAAAACTGAACGGCCATTTATAACGGCATTCAACACTCCATCGTTTAATGAAACAGAAGAAAAGAACTGTATTACCTCAATCGGATAAACAGGACCCGAAAACTGAGCTACGGTTTCCCATTCTTGGAAATTCAGAAAATCGGTAAAGAATCCCAAAGCCCGATATTTGTCACACCAAGCCTTCGGATAATAACGACCACCGTGTATTCCATACTGAGCAACTCGGTTTACAAGCTTCCTTTCGTCTTTCGTGAGACGGAGTTTATCAAGCCCGGAAGATGTTTCTTGAGGCGAAAAATCACACAATGTAACCCGTGTTGGTGCCTCGGGAACCGTGTCAGCAACTTCGGTTGTAGCTTCGTCTTGGAGTCTACCTTTGCCTTTATTTAACAGTCTTCTTTTCGTACCCTCAAGACCCGCACCGGACTCGGTTTGGTTTGGGTTGGGTGATGGTTGTGTGGGAGGAGAAGAGGTATTTTTGGGCATACAAGGCTTGGGAGTTTTTGATTTTGGGCTCTTGGAAATTTTTGATCTAGTGGAAGCCATTGATGATGGTTGAAGGTTTGGGTAATTTTTATGTTGTTTGTTGTGGGTGCCGTGAGGTTGAAGAGGAAGAGAAAAAAAAAATTTGGTTGAGTATTGATGTGGTGAAAGTGAAAGGTGTAAGAGGGTAATAATGAGGTGTAAGAATTTGTGTTGCTTTTGTACTTGGGCACATGTGTGACACCCTCAAATTTGCGGAAAGAAAAAAAATAATTTAAATACATAACGAAGGGTGTCATAAAATAAAAAGGGTCATTACAATACGGAATAATATTCTACAAAAGAAATATACAAGACGGGAGACATATCTCCCGTATAAATACGGAAATGAAAGAGTGTATAATAATATACAATCTAAGAACGGAATATAGGTCCAAGGTAATACTTCGCTCGCTAGCTCGTCAATGTACCCCAAATATGCATTCACCACCTGTTCGACCGCATTAAATATAAACACGGAAGCCACAGTCAGTGGGGAGTAACTCCGAGTTCTCCCAGCCACGAAATGTCGAGTTTAATTAAACATGAATAACCCTTAAAAAGCAATGTACATGGAAAATACACAACTTTAACATATATGCTATGCTTTTCATGTTATGAAACAGATAACTAACATATAACCTAGCATGTGAAAGCTATCATGTGAAACCGATAATAAACTATAACACGAGGTAGGGAAGCTGGTATGCTAGCTCAGAGGTTCCTCTTTGAAACATGGCCGTGATACACTCAAACCCTATCAACACGTAATCATGTGAATCAGTTAACAATCGGTAATCCAAACTCTATCAATCTTAGCCGGCTTGCATCTCACCTTCTAAAACTCATAGAATCATACAAACATGAAAGACCAATAAGTCTACAAACAGGCATAAGTTCTTAGGACAGTCAATAGTCGACTTCTGTAACTCGAGGCTATACCACAAGGTAGGAAAACATCCTAGTCCTAGACTGATCAGACCTAGCGACAACAGCTATTCCATTCCCCGTCCCATGACATAACTGTACATGAGAAACTCTACTAGGCGACCCCCTAAGCAGAGATGGCTAGTACTTAAGCTGGCTCCATTCCCAAAGTAGAACTATTAGGCAGCCATGCCCCGACTTGGAGATAAGCCCCCCAGGCCGTGACACAAAAGCTATCAAGCAGTGAACTATATACTCGTTAAAGATAGTAAGGCCTATCAATGTCATGGTCTAAGCTACTCATTTAGAATTAGAATGGTCAAGACGCCATATATTCATAATTCTCTATGGGTACTTAGTCAACACGACACCAACCATATAATCAAACAGTCACGGGAAAACATCCTATCATGTGACTAATTGCAAATAAATCATATTCAAATATAATATCGCCTCATATCTACTAAGGCTAATTCAATAATTAAATAAAACCTTACTTGAAGACAAATCCCCGACCCGAGTCCCGCGACGGGTCATCAGTCAAAACGGGGCTGACTAGATCTTAGTTTGACCAAACCCGTTTGGTCAAACCGGCTAGAAACAGAGTCTTTATCACATAGACATAAAATCAACATATTCATTACATGTTATTTTATTTAAAACTTCTAACATGTGAATTATTTAATCTTACTAAAACCCGCTTGACTTAAAGGATATCAAATTACACTACGATCTCGTCTTATAATTTCTAACATGTGAGGAATTATAATATTATGAAAAATACTTTTAATTAAATAATTTACTTATTAAAATTTCCCACTTGCTAAATATTACAAAACACGATAAATTAACACTAAACTCAAAACCGTCACAAGTCCAAGGAAGAGGACTCATGGGCTGATTTGGGCCGACTTGACACGGGCCTGGACTGGGCCCACGGGCCTGGTTTGGCCTGTTTTGAGACGTCACTTTTAAACTCGTTTCTTAATATTTCCCGCATGCTTTAACATATTTAAAACCCGTCAAAACAACAACTAAACAATCAAACATCGACACAAAACCAACGGACCAAATCCGGACCAATCCAGACCGGCCTGGACCGGGCCTGAACCGGCCTGAACCGGCCTGGTTTGGGGCTGGTTTGGGCTGGTTTTTCAGCCACCCAATTCGGCCACCACAAAACAACCACCACAATTTATTTCCAACATGATTTTAATTAACAACATCCATTTTAACAACCATCCATACAAAAATCATTATTATGAACAAATCATAAAAATATGTCAAGAACACTAACATGTTAAAAATTCATACAACCTTATAAAATTAACAACTTATCATGTTACTACCAAAAATCATAAATATCAATAATATGAACAAAAACAAAAGATGAACCAAAAACAAAGGAAACAAAAGAAACAAAAGCTATGTAACATTAATTCGTCGAGTAACTCGGAATCGTTACCTTAGCTAGCAAAATCAATTAGCACCAAAATAAGAAGTATAAACTAAGAAACCCGTCTACTAATCTTCACCAAAATATACGAGTCTCCAAACTTGTCTTCAAAATCTTCCCCTATAAGAAATGACAAGAAAAACATTATTAGAATTTAAACTTGATTTTTCCATAATTAAATGTTGAAAACGATTTTGTCGGATTTGAAATTAAACCGTACTTGAAGATGGAGAGCGAAGAGGAGATTCTAGAAATATAAGTTAGGACGGATTTAATTAAGAAATGAAGGTTTTATGATGATTTTGCTCAAGAACGACGAAGAACAAATGAAGAACGACGAAGAACGAATGAAGAACGATGAAGAACGATTAATTAGATCTTAATTTGATTGATTGTAAAATGAAAAGTTGTTGGTGAGTAATGTTGGGGTGAGTGCCGTGTAATATAGAGGAAATAATGAGTCGGGTTTTGAAATTGTTGTTACGGAATTGACTCGGGTTTTATTATTATAATAAGATAATTAATTAGATATTAAGTTAATTAAATTAAATATCTAGATATTATGTTATTTAATGAAAAGAAAGAAAATATCAAGGCTTAAGAGGGGAAAAAGAGACGTGTGAAATGGAGAGGAATCGGGTCTGTTTTTACGCGATTTGCGGAGTTTAAGTTGACAGACCGATAAAGTTACAAATATCTTAGATATTTTTATTAGTTTAATCATATTAATTAAAAGATCTAATATGAGTGGAAAAAAAGTGACATGGGGCGTATGACTCATGTCAAAGTCGGGTTTCGGGACTTAAGTTGACCCGGGAATAGTTAAATGACGTTCGGGTTAAAACCGTAAAAGTTATTCTTTAATTCCAAATAAATTCAAAATAATTATATTAAATTTTCATAAATCCAAATAAATCTTAATAAAAATAAATTAAAAATATTATTTTTTAAATAAAATTTCGGTCTTCAAAATTACAAGGCGAGTCGGAAAAAGTCAACGAAAGTCAAAGTCGACTTAAAAGTCAAGAAAAGTCAAAGATGACTTAAAAGTCAAGAAAAGTTTATGACGACTTAAAAGTCAAGAAAAGTCAATGACGACTTTAAAAAGTCAAGAAAAGTCAAAGACGACTTAAAAGTCAAGAAAAGTCAAAGATGACTAAAAACGGGATTTTCATGAAATCTCTCAGAAATTCCAAATACGAACTCGGAATTTCAAAATACGACTCGAAACAATAAATTCTATTTTAAAAACTTAACCTTGCTGAAAAGTATCCTTAAGAAATTTTACTAGAAAAATTGGGTACTTTTCGGGTTGTTACATAATTAGTTAATTAAAATTAAAAAGAGTTGTAAAATAAATTAACTAGGCATTGTGGGACCCATTATTTATTGATTTAATGGTAAAATATCACTTAAAAGTAAAGTGCATATTGTTTATTAATTTGTGTCATATAATTGCTAGATGATCAAATTAACACTTAATTATATAAGATAATTAAGCATATGATTATAAGTATTTGTGGGACAAATATCAAAAATCAAAATGGACTGCATTTCACCATGTGGACCAAAATTGTAGTGGAAAACACAATGATGATTGTTCATTTCTTGTTTTACACTACAACATAAAGATTATGACATATTATGACACATGAACGTGATCATATACAATCCTGCACTCTACCATCTTGCATGGGATTATAATAAGCAAAATAAATGGCCTCATGGCGCTCACATGAGCTGGCCATATGCTCATAAATTGAGCAATTGTTGCTCATTTTTGTTACTTCTTCTTTTGTGCTTATTTTAGCTCACATCTCGCTAAAACCTAACATCTCTCTAAAACTCTTATATACTAATATTTACTAAGTATTACTAAGGTATTAATACATTCTAATATTTGTGAATCATTACTTATTATCTAGTTAATAATAAGATAAGTTTATTTGGTAAATCTTGGGTGCATCTTGAAGAAGTCTTCTTGTTTGAAGATTCTTGGAGGATCATCCATATTATAGCTCAAAGAGTAATAAGAAAAATAAGTTTTCTTATTGTGCCTTATTTGACCGAAATTTTCCAATGTAAGGAAATTTCTTCTTATCTTTTCTTTTATGCTTTTATATTTGCATGCATGTTACATAGATCATTAAACACTAAATTAAAAAATAATTTAGTAATTAATTAGAGGAGTCTAATTAGGATCTATTGTCTTTCATGTGGTATCAGAGCTAGCTTGTAGCATGTATGTTCATTTTGGGCATTTTTATTAAAGTTATAAGAAAACTAATAAATCAAAATTTTGAGTTAAAATATGATTTGTCGAAAAAAAAAAATTGTGCATGTATTCCTACTGACTTTAAAATATTTGTGGTTAAATTTCGTGACTTTTAATAAAGTATTGCATTTTTATTGATTTTTATGAGATAAAAGTCGATAAAAGAAGATTATTATGTTCATAAAATTAAAACGTGTTTTTCTAGATCTGAAATTTTTTGGTACATTTTATACTAAGATTTATTTGATGTTGGTGAAATTTTTTAGTTTGTTTCACTTTTTTTGGATCTTTGTTGGTATTTATGATATAAAACTGATAAATATAAAGCTATTTGTTCACAAACTAAATTAACATTTTTGGGCAAATGTTTTTTTATTTATGAGTTCCTGTAAATATTCGAGAATGTACAAAAAAATTTGGTTTCAAATTTTTATAAATTTTATATTTTATTTTGGGTTTATTTCATAAAAGTTATGATTAAACCGTTATATTTAGCAAATAAAATTAAATCAGACTAATTAATGAACAACAAAATTAGTGGGGAATAATTTTGAGTTCTAAAAAAATTTAGATAATTAGTTTGAATTTAAATGAGATTTAAATGTTGATTATTGTTTTTAATGGTTGAAAATCAATAAATCCCGTAAAATCGAGCTAGAATGAGCATGAATGTGTTTACGGCGATTTTGGCATGAATTTTGCAGCAATTTATTTAATTTATGGTTTAATGAATGAATGTTATTAATTTAATTATTTATGCAAATTTTGTACCTTGCATGGCCTAATTATTTTTATCGTTATTACCCGTAACGTAAGGGGATTCATTCGCCTTTAGTAAGGCGAATCTTATATCGCGAAGTGGCCGCCTTTGCTCAATTTGGCTTAGACCTTGAAACCACGTCTTTTTTACATTCTTTGCAATTTCTGCGGTTTGGTTGTAATTTTATTGCGATCTCGTATCGCCGGTTTGTAATAATTAATAGTTTCATTTTATAGATCAAATGTATAATAGCAATTTGCTATGTATTCATTTGTATATTTTTAATTATTTATTATGAAGACCGGTGACTCCCTCAAGACGGTGCCATTTTTGGAAGGCGTTCCAAGTAAAGAGGCAAGGGACCAAGGAGTTGGTTTCCGAATTTGTAATTATCTAGATAATTTGATTAGCTAGGTGGCCATACTAGGATTATTCATTGCTTGGTTGCTTGCTTTATATCCGCTCATGCCAAAATCGTCACACATGCATTTTATTTTCCGCTATTGTCAATTCCACATTATTCAGAATTCACCGACTTAGTTCACTTTTAGGGAATTAATGACTAAATTGACAAGATCTCTCACATAATTAAAAATTGAGATTGGCCTTACCAATTAGTAACACCTATGAATCTCGTGTTCATTAGGGCAACCACGCTCGTGGACCCCTTTTTACCTCGGGTAAGTAGGGTGATGCGATCACAAGCCAAAATTGGATTGCACTCAAACGAGATAAGCGTTATCTTTGGACTAGGAGATGGATTTAGTTGAAATTCGTCAACCAAGAGTTCTAGGGATAGAATTAGTCAAGGAATGATTTACCATTTTTAGATAAGGGTAGCATACGATGACTATTTTTATTTAAAGATGGGTCTTGGAATCATTTATATAATTTAGTGAGGGATCATTATATAAATGCTAAACTGGTTAAAATTCAAGCACATTATCATAACAATGAATGTTTATATATTTCCTCTTTGTTGTAGTAACAATATTCGCACAATGACAACATCATGGAACTCCGCAACCTTAGGTAAGGACTCATGGATGAGGTCCGTCATGGACAAATGTGTCCTAAAAGATGACGGTAGTAACTTTGTTGAATGAGAATCAACGATCAAAAGCGCCGCGATATCTGATAACGTGTGTTGGACCTCTTTTATAGTTTTGATAATGACATGTGCTTACTTGATAATGTGCTTTACTTGATATATCATATGCGTGTAATTGTGTGCTTTAGTCTGATCATAGCTAACAACAGTTACGAGAAGGAAGATCAAAGTTATAAGAACTTCAAGCATAACTTTGACAAGTTCTGTGAGACAAAGTTATAACAACTTCAGGAATAACTTTGGAAGTTTACATGGAAGTTATAGCTACCTAGTTAATCCTTTAAAGAAAAACGTTTCAAGCAAGATCTACCGCAAATAACACAAGACTCAAGATGGAGGGTCTTTGTGATCAAGATGAAGAGATGATCCGTATACTGAAGATCTTTGTGAAGATTAGATAGTATAGGTCGTCATTTGGTAACTATTCCATTAGAGTGATTTTAAGTTCAAAGTTATAACTTTAGCCTATAACTTTGGATGATAAATGTTTATGCATGATTTTGGAAATAAAATGTTTTAAATGTTTTCAAAAGTGAAAGAGTATTTTTATTTTTATCAAAAGTTTTAATAGAGAATATATTTATGAGATTCTATTGGTTAGTAATACAACTTATGGGTTGTCATGCTACCTAGCACTACTATAAAAACAGGCTATGACAACGGTTAAAAACCGTTGTAATATTAAAAAGCGGACGTTGTTAAAGCCTCCGTTGTTAAAGGTTTTAACAACGGTGCCGATTTAATAAAAATACCGTTGTGAATAGTTTTAACAACGGTAATAAGTCGTTGTTATTACTAGATAACTGTTGTTAAAACGTGTGAATAATTATGGTGGGAAAGATACGAGAACGGTTCTATGAAATTAAACCGTTGTTAAAGGTATGATTAATTTTGGTGGGAAGGATTATAACAACGCTTTAATTTTTCAAACCCGTTGTGAATATTGTTAATTACAACGGAGTATAATAAAGAAGCCGTTGTGGAAAGTTTTAATAACAACAGGTATTCTATAATACACCGTTGTTAAAGGTATGATAAGTTTTGGTAGGAAATATGTTACAACGCTTTTAATGAATTTTGAAAAACCGTTGTTATTATTTTTATTATTGTTTTTGAAAAAATTGAAATTTGTTCCCATGCCACCAGTTAAAATCCTGCATAAATCAGCAGCAGTAGCAGCAGTACGCATCATAAACCAATTTCAGAAGCAGCAAAATGATATATCTATATATAAATCAGAGCAATTCATGTACAGGGCAATTCATGTACATGGCAATTCATGTACAGCAGCAGCAAGATGATATATACAACCAAAATGATCTCTTTCAGAGCAATTCATACTTACAACTCGCTCTAATTAATGACTTCTACATACAAATTAAAGTTCCCTATCTGCTTCCAAAATAATCTAAGTTTCATTTATTCTTTGTTTGTTCATCAAGGACGTATTTGCCCAACAAGTCCCTTACCTCGTCTATATTGTGCTTAGTGTACTCAGGGACATGTGGCGTGTTGATTGAATACTGCGGATAAAACAAATAAAAGACATCGATCAGTAGGGTAACAACAGTATAGGCATATCATACATAATTAGCAACATCGATCATATATATATAGCAGAAAAGATATCAGCTCTAATGAAAAAAAGTAAATAATAGCTACATTAAACTACTAACTCTTTCTGGAATGCTGATATATCTTCGCCTAATAATCTCCAACATGAAACGACAAACGTAGTATCCACATTGGATGCTATCCGGCTGTTTAGGGACCTATTATTACATAATAAACGAAGAGACGAGAAGGCAATTACCAATTAGTTTAATGCGTAATTAAAAAAGACAGATGTATATGCGTAATTAGTTTAATGCACTTAATTATTAAGGTATATATTGTATTTGCGCGTACGTACCCCTGTTATCGTAATAAAAGTAGGGCCATCATCAGAATATTCTGTCGGTTGATCGCCGGTTGTTGCTCTTTTCTTCTCAAAGGCCCTTTAAAAAAGGAAAGAGGCCGAAAGTCACATAAACTTACTTAATAATAATAAATGAAACTTAATATTATGTGCCAAATCATCATCAGTATTATAAACTTACTTAATAATCAACTTCTTAAAGGTCTCGGATGGTTGTCCATGCAAAGAGTCCAACCAAAATACTTTCTTCGTGGTCGGATTGATCGCTGCTAGCACCCAATGTCTCCTAGAGATCGAGAGACACATCATTATTAACAAGCACAACATGCATCATAACCAAACATATAAAACTGCAATTGTATTTGGAATCGTAATATTAATTATATATTACCCGGCTTCATTATAAGGGGCAAAAATGAGCTTATTGTTTTTCGCCAACTCCCCAGCAATATAATTTACACGTTCTTCATACGAAAACATCTCGATATGCATAGATAAAACATTTGGGCACATGAATCCGTATTGAGGAAGTGGATTAATATTGGTCTCGGCGGGGATCACAACCGAGTTCAAGTACCTACATGCCGGTTTTAATTCCGATATTATAAACACTATATCTTACTTAGTCAGAATATTAGAATACTGCATGATTTAATTTATTAAGAAACTTACTTCATCCAAACATATAGGTGTTGGACATCAATCTCGTCAAGGCCAGCCCAAACGGCTAGCGTTTCCCAATCCAGCATTGCTTGGCGTTCTACCCCTACAATATCATTCTCGAGCGGAATAACTATTAATTGCTCGCTTGCTATGCGTCTCTCAGCCTCCTTATAAAGCTCCAGCATCGCCACCGTTCGTACTTTTTCCATGTAAACGTTCCCATGATATTTAGTACCGGATAGACTCCTGACCTCTTTCAGCTTGGGGAAATGATGCGGTGTGCTACCTTTCACAACCTACATGTGGCTAACTAAATTAAGTTGCTCTTTCAATGATGAGGCGATAGTAGAACTTAAAATATAAAGAGAGTTGATTAAATACCTCATCAAGTTGTTGTTTTGACGAGGTAGTAGAAAGATTATTGTCTATCGAGTTAGACTTATCCATGTTTTTTGTTACCTACAAAACAAAAATAAAACATAGTATAAATTTCACTATTTATGAAGGTGATGAACAAAGACAAAAGGCGGGTTAAATTAGATGTATTTTTCTAACCCCGTCTACATTCTGTTGAATTTTACAATCACGAGCCAAGAAAATGTGGCTTTGAGGCCATTGGACAAAACATTTAACCGCATCTGCCAGTATTACTATGTCGTCGCGGACTGGGACGGGCAGTTTACGGGTTCCATAGCCCTTCACGACTCCCACTATCCCCACTTTTGCATGCTTCGGCAAGAGTCGTACGCCATGAACCAAGATGGTTTCCGCTGAGTCCTTGGGCTTTGGGTATACGAAACCCCGAGCAACAATCACATTCTCTTTGAATGAAGGGTCGGCGAGACGAACAACTACCCGCCTTTTTGTGGCCTGAAGAATACACATTATTTACTAAATACCAAAATATAATAGATATCATAAATGATCTATATTGAGTATATAATGTAAAGTTAGTTACAAGTATTTATTGTTGGTGGGTAGGCTATTATACTTGAACATGTCCAGACCAGATTTAGCACTGACAGCATATACTAACTTCTTATATTCTACATACCTCCTTATTGTCACCCGTCTTCTCAGCCGGCTCCTCAAGTTGCGTCCCCTTTTCAGAGTTATTTACCTTATAAAATTAATTAACCAATCAAAGGCATGCAATGGCTGCTGGAAAGAACAAATGCAGAGGTTCAAAATGGTTAAGTCGTATTTACCTTATCGGCTTGAGGTATCAAAACCTCAGCAGCATTAGGTACCTCACCCGTCTCCTCAAGTTGCGTCCCCTTTTCCGACTCATTTACCTAATAAAATAAACCAATCAAAGGCATGGCTGCTAGAAAGAACAAATGCAGAAAAAAAAAATCATATTTACCTTATCGGCTTGAGGTATTAAAACCTCGACAGCAGTAGGTACCTCACCCATCTTCTCAGCCGTCTCCTCATGTATTGGCAAGGTAGTAGTGTCTGCCTCTTGGCAAATCTGTTGCACTACCTCACCCTTTTTAATGACATCCTCCATCATCTTCAATTCTTCTTCGGAAGGCTTGCCTCCAGAATTCATCTTCAGTATCACGGAGGCCAATAACTGAACCTGCACGCCCAAAATGTAGAATCAGCAATTTGTTAAAACAATAACATGTGAATTTTAAATGACAATAACAAATGGTATACGTACCATGTCAGCCTTCCCCTTATTTTTCTTCTTCTTGTTCGAGCTAGTTGTCCCATAATATTTCGTGACTCCGACATGTAATGGGACGCCCCTCAATCGACCTGGATGCTCGGGACGGCCGATCGCTCTAGCAAGAACGTCGTCACGACCACTCGGAGTGAATTTCCCTTCCGCAACCTCCTTCAGAACATTCTCCTATAATATATTAAATAAACTTAATTTAATTTTTGTTACTAAAATAAATAGATAGTTAGACATACAAGAATTGAACAATAAAGTTATTAAAAACCCGTCTTAATAAAAATAATACTTACTATGTTGGCCAAGACTTCCTGATCATATTCGTTACATGTTCGGGATCCTTTAGGCGTGTGCCCTTCTTTATAAGTTACGTGCCGATTCAAGTCGGTCACACCTTTTGACACCTACACGTTAACTCAAAAATAATATATGTATACATGTATATCAAGTCCAAGTATGATTAAAAAAATCTAATATATAGATGCTACTTACGAGATTTTCTTCTATCAATCTGTAACCGCCTCGAGAACCATAATATACCCCCCGCTTCTGTGAGATGTTAGCACGATTTCTGGCGCTAACGCTCTTCAAATCATATAAAATCGCAAGTAGATGAGACAATTAGAAAATTATAGATACAAGTAGAGTTTTAGAAAAATGTAACCTGAAACTTTTAGAAAAATGTAACCTTAAGTAGAGTTTTACAAAAATGTAAACATATGACATGGATACTTAACCTGAAACTTTTCAGTAGCTCGTTTCGCCTTATAATTATCCCATTGTTGCTGAGTGATGTGGGGGTACTTTGTCGGTGGGCTCTTATGCATCTGCCCCGTCTCCTTGTCCACATACAAGTGTAATTTGGCAAGGTCACACCTCCACTGCCTTAAGACTGCCGCTGCCTTACGTAATAGATACTTATCATGGCAGTCTGGAATATCGAAAGCTTCCTGCATCATCATCATATATACTAATAAGCGGCTGTCTAATATCATACCTTTACACGAACCTTTATACGGCTTCCTGCCTTATGTAATAGTAACTTATGCAAAATAAAATGGTGTTTAGCTAAAGATATTATCATACCTTTATACGTTTCAAGAGTAAGTTCTGCAATGAAGGATTTATATTCCTGAAATCATCTAAATCTATAGGCACAAACTGTTTGGTTGTAACTCCAATCCAAGTGGCTAAATGGCTAGCATTTGGACCAGTAGGAACACCTTTCACACTCCATTTTATTTCCATCGGCGTTTTTGCCGATATAGCTGCAAGGGCTGCAGAGCACTTCGAAGCACCCCTCTCACCAGGCTTATCCCCCTTATCATTGTTGTCTACTCTTTTCCGTTTTTCACCCATGATAATCCTAAGACACTAAGACCTTCAAAATAAATGAAATAGTAACGGAACAGAGTCATGCATACAGCGATTCTAAAACCCTAAGACCTTGAAATGAATGAAATAGTAACTGAACAAATAAAGAGTCATGCAGAGATTCTAAAACTCTAAAAACTTAGAAAGGAATGAAACTACATGATAAAGAGAACGATAAATAGAAAATGAAAACAAAAAGATGAACTTCAATCTTAAAACCCTAAAGACGAAACACAAAAATTACCTGATAAAGAAAATGAGAACAGGGTGATGATAAAGAGAACAGGATGATGATCACGAGTACGAGGAGGATGATGATGATACTAAACAAAAAGATTTGTGTTGTAAACGAGGATGATTGTAAACGAGGAGGATGATGATGATAATGTACGTGTGTAAAATTTACTCTATAGGATTGTAAATTATTTTTTATTAAGAGAAACTAAAGGGTTTATTAAGAGAAACTATTGACAACGGTTATCCTACAAACCACCGTTGTTATAGAGTAATAACAACGGTTAAATAACACCCGTTGTAGAAAGTAATAACACTAAGACAACGGTTTATTTATTATAAACCGTTGTTGAAAGTAATAACAACGGTGAATTTCTAAAACACCGTTTTTATAGATTATGTATATTTTTTTTAATTTTTCAGATACGCGCGCGCGGTATTAAAATTTGAGGCACGAAATAAACTCATTAACTTTGCTCTAAATTAATTTATTTAACTTTGCTCTAAATTTAATTTAATTTATTTTACTTTGCTCTAAATTTTATTTTATAGGCGTAAGTTACGTTTAATTATTAGCTCGGATCGGGTTTGGCCTGGGAATCAATTCCAATCGGGTTAGATTCGGCGGGTTTGTAATTAATAACTTTATCGATCGGGTTAGTTATTAATTATTTTTAGTTTTTGGTTCAATTACCTCGAATCGGGTCATTTTCTTTTTAATTAAGGAACTGGTTATTATAATTATCATGCATCACTAGTTAACCTGAAACTAATCGATCGGGTGGCCAGGCCAGCAGTTACGGATCGGGCAATCCACTTTCTAGATCAGAGCAAGCGTAGCTACGTACTTCAATTCGGGTCGATCGCTTTTGGGCAGGGTCGGGGGCACGTGTCATTATTAATTACCTCGTATATATATATGTACTACTTATTGATGATGATATATATATATATATATATATATATAATAATTAAATGATGATGACTTCCGGATCTCTAATTAACGACGCTCGTACTACAATTTGCAATAATAACAGATTCATCAATGCACATACATGCAATTCAAGTAAGCAAGCTAAGTATTATATATACACGTACGTCAATGTTTCCCAAATTAAATAATAATGATATATATATATATATATATATATGGCCTGGGGTCGATCGACTTCGTTCATCCAATTCAAGTACGCTAATAAACGGGCCGTTTTTGCATCACAAACCTGAAACTGTCCGACCCAAAATTAATTAGCTCGCTAGTATCAGGTTATTTTATTTAATTCGATAGAAATCATTATTTATTATCCGCGTGATGATTATTAAGTATCATTTTCGGGTCGGATCACTTTTAATTATTAAGTATCATTATTAGTATACGTGTGTTACTTCAAAATAACCCTAAACCCTAAACCCTAAACCCTAAACCCTAAACCCTAAACCCTAAACCCTTTTTTATATACTTCTAATAATACATCAAAATATTGAACATCAATTCAAACACTTTAAACAACATTCTTTCTCATTGATTTCATTAGGAATAACCTAGATTTTATAATAAAGTACATTACATTCATCCGACATCAAATAAATAAAGATGTTAAATAATCCGGAACAATTCCGGTTAAGTGTAAAAAGCTTTTCTCACACTGCCACCAACAATCCGGAACAATATTGATGATACTGATGACTTCCGGATCATTAACCTCGTATTTTGCAATAACAGATTCAATGCCTGCAAGTACACGTCTTGCATGTGGAGATAAGGTAGGACGGGTACAGCTCAACATATCTCTTGCGGCATCCAACCTCCGAGTATAAGGCCGACGTGGGTAGACAGAGGACGATGATGATGACGACGCTTGGTTGACAAGTCGGACTGCTTCACGCCTCTTAATCCAATAATCCCTTCGATGTTCAATGGATCCTTTAATCAATGGGTGATGATCAGCGGGAACTACGGCAAGAGCCTCCTCCTCATCTGCAATCAATTTTGTAAGGGTCGTTTCATCGTTGGGAAGGTTAACTGCTGCCATTGATGATATTAATTTTAGGGTAGTTATGGAATATTTAAAGGAGGGGTTTTGAGGCTGTATTTATAGAGGGGTTATGCTGCCATTGATGATGTTCAATGGATGCTTTAATCAATGCTGGTTCTGCTGTTGTTTATTCACGGGTTTGGACTGCAATATCTTTTAATTAAAAATAATAATATTGAGCAATAACAACGGTTATTGGTACAAAAACCCGTTGTTATTACGCAATAACAACGGTTATTGGTACAAAAAACCGTTGTTATTACGCAATAACAACGGTTATTGGTACAAAAACCCGTTGTTATTACTAACCACAACGGTTTTCGTTACCACAACCGTTGTGATAGGGTTACTGCACATTGCAGTAAATGCATTGACTGCACATTGCAGTAAATGCATTGACTGCATATTCACACATTTACTCAATCAATAACGTACTGCATGCATGTGAATGTATAGTCGTTTTGGGAACCAATGCATGCATGTGAATCAATGCCTTCATGTGAACCAATGCATGCATGTGAATAAATAACTCCAATAAATAACTCTCTATAAATACAGCCTCAATACAAGCAGGTTATCAACCACATACAAAATTCCCAACTCTAATCAATATCATATTTGCTAAACCATACAAAATTTCCCAGCCTCAATACTAACATCAACCATACAAAATGTCTGGAACTTTTACTAAACCATATGCTTGCATCATGAAAGAAATGCCTTGTCATATTGAGGGTGGCTACGTTGTGTGTAAAAGTTACAAAAAACTCCGTGATACGCTTATTCGAAATGGCTATTTAATCAGGAAGATGTGGCCAAATTATCATCGCAGGCACTTTACAGGGGAACTCGTTTTCGAGTTTGGGATGTCGGATGCTCATCGTGCGTCCGCATTCAAACTGGCAAGAATGTTTGACAAGGCCGGGCATGGGCGAAAAGATTTTATTGAGAGCACGGACCACCAGCCTGGGCCATATCTATGGGTGGCTTCCGAACATGACCGTTACCGTTGGCCAAATGGGGTCGACCTCGTTGAAGTGACCCAGGTAGAGCAGTGGGAAGGGTTGGCTCTGGCCGAGGCTGACCCGATTGAGGCATATGCTCTAGCGGTGGCAGCTATCCGGGAGATTTACCCGGACTCAATTTAATTTGTTGTTGTTGTTTGGTTGTAGTTGTTTGGTTGTTTGGTTGTTTGGTTGTTGTTGTTTTGGCGCCATTTGTGTGTGGCGCCGTTTGAACTTATTATTTAATAATATTAATGTTGATACGTTAATTTGTTTTTTGACTTAAGTTTAGAAGTAATTAAACTAATTCAATTCAAAGCTATTCAATCGATAAAGCAAAATTAGAATTGAATGACATTCAGGAAATGACATTAACAAATTTGCTAATAATAAACGACATTGAATTGGTGAAAAACATAAACGACATTCAGGAAATGACATTCACAAATTCAAGAAATAGTTCACAAATTCACAAATTAAAAAATAATAAGGGAGATGATGACAGAAAAATGATCATTTCCTTTAATAGATCTTTGTGATAGAGTTTTTGTGTTGCAGTACAGTCGTATTATTAGTGTGTGTTTCCTATCTACAAATATTGACAACGGTTATCATAAACAAACCGTTGTGATAGAGTAATGACTACGGTTATAGTATCATACCCGTTGTAATTAGTAAACACTATGACAACGGTTTGTGATTAATAACCGTGGTTATTACTAACCACAACGGGTATATTTACAACAACCGTTGTTGTTGCTTACGTTTATTTTTTTTTTTAATTATAATTATAAGAGACAACAATATCATAAGTACTATACACTGCAATAATAATCAGCAGAAACCAACAAAGACAGCAATATCATAAGCACTATACACTGCAATATCAGCAGAAACCAAAACATGGAGACTGTATAATGAATGACCAAAAGCTAAATAAATTGGGAATCTTCAACAATGACCAAAGCTAACAAAAACTAAAGACAATACCACCTCAGGATCGGGGACGTTTCTTGCCCGACATAGTTTCTTCGTTAACCCAAATACCTTCACCATGATCATCACGCATATAGATGCTTTCAATATTATCATGATCAGTGTCAACATTGTCGAAATAAGATACAGTGGAAGAGTGATCCATTCCCTCAAACACGACATCCTGATCATTATCCCCACCCTTATCGGGTGCACCCCGTCTACTCCTTATAGATAGTACAACAGACCACTTCTTATCCATAGGATCGGTGACATAGAACACTTGTTTAGCTTGGGATGCCATTATGAAAGGCTCATCCTTATTATTGCCAACCTTATCCAAATTGACCAACGTAAATCCCATTTTATCCTTTCGAACACAATTGTTGTTGTTATCAACCCAGTTACATCGAAACAGAGGTATTGTGAAATCAATGTAATCTAATACCAATATTTCTTGAATAACCCCATAATAAAGGCATTTTCCCCAAATAGGGTTTTTATCTTTTGAAGTAGCAAAGTGCATTGCCTCAAATTCAGAACTCACACCACTATTTTGCATTGTGCTCAACTCATCTTGCTAGCGGGTGTAAAAAGTATAACCATTAATAGCAAAACCGCTGAAAAAAGTGGCCCTGGCATTTGGACCTAACCCAAGACGTAGTAACCTAGGAGAGATGTCATCACCATACAAATTCTTATACTCCAAGACAACATTCCTAAACCACTCTCCAAATGTCTTCGTATGCTCGTTTGCAATCCACATCTCGCTCTTGTTTGGGTGATCGTATTTGAGCTCATCTTTGTGTTGTTCAATATAAGGTTGCACCTCATCTTCGTTGTTTAGCACATACGTATGTGCTAAATGTAACATGTCACGTGACACAATTTTTTCAACCCGGCCCCTAATACCTTTTCCGGTCAGCCAGTCACTATGACGATTCTTTGGAACGCCAATTAACTCCTCAGGAGAGAGATGAGCGTAACAATATGCAAGAGCTTCGTCTAATATAGCACGTTCAGCAATACAACCTTCTGGACGATACCGATTAGATGTATAGTCCTTGTAGACTTTCATCAATCTTTCGAAAGGATACTGGTATCTCAAGTACACGGGCCCCAGGTACAAAATCTCCCTAACCAAGTGAGTGGTCAGGTGAATCATGATAGTGAAGAAAGAGGGTGGAAAATACATTTCAAAATGACAAAGAGAGGTGACAACGAGGTTCTGCAATGAATCCGCATCATCGGGATCGATGACTTTATCGCATATGGACTGGAAGAAGAGACAGAATCTGGTAATAGCATATCGTACCTTTTCAGGTAAAATGGAGCGAATCGCCACGGATAGTAATTGTTGCATCAAAGTGTGGCAATCATGTGACTTTAACCCGGTGAGTTTTAGATCTTGCATCGACACAAGGCTTTTGATGTTGGACGAATAACCATGTGGCACTTTAATTCCATTCAAGCATGCAAAAAACTCTTTTTTCTCATTCCGTGAAAGGGTATAAGCTGCTGGCGGTAAAAATGTACCATTACCTCTCTTCTGTGGTGCCAACTCTAGCCTAATACCCATCATTGCATATCTTCCCTAGCTGCGGCGTTATCCTTTGTTTTACCGGGAACATTCAGGAGGGTATTGATAATATTATCACAGACATTTTTCTCAATGTGCATGAAATCGAGGCAATGCCTGACCTCCAGGTCAGGCCAATATGGAAGTTTATCAAAAAATATGGATCTTTTCTTATACCCCCGAGTAGACAATTTAGAGCCGTTCTTCTTCCCATATTTTATCTCTATATGCTTTACTTTCTGATAAACTTCATGCCCACTCAAAATTCTAGGAGGTTGACGAAGTTCTTGACGTCCATTAAATGCTTTATGCTGCTTGCGATAACAATGGTCAGGATCCAATCCCCTCCTATTTCCCAAATACACATACTTATGAGAACACTTCAAGTATTCAGACTCGATATCCTCCCCACACAATGGACATGCCTCTTTCCCATGCCCCGTATGCCCAGAAAGGTCGCCATAAGCCGGATAGTCGGTTATTGTACACAATAACATCGCTCTCAAATTGAAAGTTTCATTCCTATATGCATCAAATACTTCTATCCCACTATCCCACAAAATTCGCACATCATCTAAAAGAGGTTCCAAATAGACATCTATATTATTTCCAGGTTGTTTAGGGCCGGAAATTAACAACGACAACATCAAGTACTTTCTTTTCATGCACACATATGGAGGTAAGGTGTATATTGCCAACACTACTGGCCAAGTACTATGTTGGGTACTCATGTTTCCATGTGGGTTCATTCCATCAGTGGACAGCGCTAGACGTAAGTTTCTAGGTTCAATGCCGAACTCGGGATACTTAGCGTCGAACGATTTCCATTGCATACCATCTGCCGGGTGTCTTAGCTTCCCATCATTTATTCTTCTAGTTTCATGCCAAGTTAACATTTTTGAATCATTGCTATTCGCAAACATCCTTATGAATCTTGGTATCACTGGAAAATACCATAACACCTTAGCCGGGATCCCTTCCTTATCCTTATAACGCCACTCAAAACAAACCGGACAATTGGTTAAGTTTTGATATAATTTTCGATACAATACGCAATCATTTGGACATGCATGTATTTTCTCATATTTCATACCCACCCCTCTAATTAGTTTTTTAGCCTCATATGTCTTAACGGGAAGAACATTACCATCTGGAAGCATGTCGTTTATCAAGGCTAATAAACTAGTGAAACATGTGTCACTAACCCCATTTGCCCCCTTGATATTATACAACTTCACCACAGCCGACATCTTTGTGTACTTACAACCAGGGTATAGAGGCGCTTCAGACTCACACAACTTCTTATACATGTTGTCAAGGTCATCCAAATTAATGTTTTCATCTTCAAAAGCATTTGATTCATCATCTTTTTCTTCATTATCTGTAGACCCAACATTCAACTCGTCTGCTTCCAACTCAACATACTCGGCAAACTCGGGATCATCAGTTATCCTTTCGTATACCTCAAGATCATCTTCTTCAAAATTATTATCTTCCTCTAATGATTCCCCATGAAAAATCCAACGGGTATAGGATCGACTAAAACTATACTTTTCTAGGTGAATTTTAACGTCCGGAATAGCCATATACCTAATATTACCACATCTTTCACAAGGGCATGGAATACTAGAAGAACCATTCAAATTGTTCGCAACGACTTCATAAAATTCAGCTAAACCATCCTTATAGTTTGGGTCACTCATATTCGCAGCATTCATCCAAGTTCGAGTCATTTATCTACATTCGTAGTATATATAGTAAGCCAAGTAATTCAGAAAATCCAACTAATTAAAACTAATTCAATAATAAGCCAACTAATTCAGAAAATGCAATGTATAAGGCAACTAATTCACAAATAAACGAAATTCAGGAAATCAATAAAGAAAAATTATTAGAATACCTGATTAATAAGAAATAGCAGACGGAGATGATGACAAAGAGACGATCAGGAAATCAATAAATTATTAGTGTTTGTGGTTTTGTGATGCAGTATAATCGCTTTGTGTTTGTGTTTTTGTGTTGCAGTACAGTATTATTAGTGTTCTGTGTTTTTTTCATCTTTATTAAAAGTATTGACAACGGTTAATATTCATATTCACCGTTGTTATTAGGTTACCTATTTACAACGGTTAACAAAGTTAAATCCGTTGTTACAACTAACAACAACGTACAACAAAATCATATCCGTTGTTATTAATTTAAGCCAAATAATGCGCCAAATTAATAACACATTATAACAACGGGTTTTTCATACCCGTTGTTATTAATTTTCATTATTTCGCGCTAAATTAATAACAACGGATATAGAATAAACTGTTGTTATTAGTAAATTTATTTACAACGGTTATTTTAGTTCACGCCGTTGTTAAAACTAATAACAACGTTCGAAAAACTAACACCGTTGTTATTAGGTTTAATAAAATTCCGCGGAAAAATAATTATCCATTCCACAACGGTTTTTCTTTATTTTCATGAGTATGCGTTGTTGATGGGGCGTTGTTATTGCCTGTATTTGTAGTAGTGAGTATTCCATTCCATGATGAGTGTCGACATATTTATAACTAATTAATATCAACTGAAACAGGCAAACAACTAGGGTAGAACGTAAGAATCATCGACAGTCTTCGAAGTTATACGGAGAAAAGTAAAAGAGAAGTGTCTTGAGTTTGAGATCTGTTATCTACAATTAACGATTATTTCAATGCGATTCAAATTCCAGATGTTAAATAAACTTAGTTTAGTACTCCGTATCATGTTGTCCTAGGTAGCACGGACACTTCTCCTAATCAGCCGTCCCGTGTCGGACACACGGACACACGTACACCTATAAACAAAGGAATGTGAGATTGAAAGACTATAAGAGCTTGATTAGAAGATAAGTTTGGGTAGGAAAATTGATTAGAAGATGAGTTTGGATGGAAATGAGAATAAATTATAGTTAAAGTCAAATTTTTCACTCAATTATTTACATTTAATATCAAATACTAATACAAAAATAAAATTGTATGTTATTTATAACTATAAAATATATATTTTATTAAATTTAGATGTCGTGTCCCGTGTCCTAAATTTCACGAGATGTCGTATCACGTGTCCGTGTCGTGTCCGTGTCCGTGTCCGTGTCCGTGTCATTTTTGGTGCTACCTAGATGTTGTCTTAGTATTTTGTTTTATTATGTAAATAAGTAATTGTGGCCTAATAAGCCATAATAAGTCATATTGTCTGTATGTAAACTTTTTCTTTTGCTGTCGCAAAAAAAAATTAAAACATTATTCAAGTAATTGTCCTTTTACGTATGTCACGTCTTTCTCTTCTCGGATCTGCAAATATAAAGAAGCAATAATGAGAAAGTCAAGGTCAGTATGCTTCTTTAGTCAACAACAATGGATAGATACCTCTCTCTCACTCTCTCTTCGGCCCATCTTATTTAAACTTCACCGCAGTCTTTTTCGTAATACTGTAGTAGAGTGATTACTCCCTCCATTCAACTCCACACTACACTTATCTTTTTTCACGTTTGCCAACGCGCGTTTTGCATCGTAAATATAGTTCGCTACGTATTTGCAAAAATTATAAAAGTTAGATATTTTTAATATACTCTTAAAGACGAATCAAACAAGATCCCACATGAATATATTTTCTCTTATGCATTAGCCGGAAATTGAAAGATTCTTCCGACTTGTGAATAGTGTCAAAAATAGAAAACTACAATGTGGAGTTGAATGGAGGTAGTAGAATTTATTTCACTCAAAGAAGTGAAAAACTAATCGCCTGTATTATTGTATTAGGCTTATTTAACCAATAAGTCTTGCTTGCTTGTAACAAGGCGACCTGTCGCAAGCTTGCGACGGGTCAAATCCTCCTCACAAAGAGTAAGTGACAAGGTAAGTGGGGGGCTCCATTTGCCCCCCATTTGCCCCCCTACTTGCTCTTTGTGAGGGGGATTTGACCTTTCGCAGCTTGCGACGGGTCGGTCCGTCACAAATGAGAATTTGTGCTATTTGACAGAGCATTTTATGTACTTGATTTCATCAAAATATCTTTTTTTAGCAAAAGTTTCAGGTACTAGTTTTAAACCGTGTAATATTTTGCACGGATTTGTGTATGAAATTTGTTGCAGAAAATATTTGATTAAGTGCATATATATTTATATAAAAATTTCACAATCGTCAAAATTAAAATTGTCAACAATATTATTTACCAAATACAAATTTACAAATAATTAGAAAGTTTTTGAAAAATAAAAGTGCAAATAATAGAAACAAAGATAACCATATACATTAAAGATATACCGGAACTCAAATAACACTATATTATCATATGCCCAATAGCAAAAAAATGTGAACCATCTATTATAACAAAGTCGAACCATAGACAAAAATATTCTCATATGATCAAATTCAATACATGCATCTTACTTTCTCTATTCCATTATTATTATTATTTAAATTTTGTTTTTTTTTAAATGATTTAAGAAATAAAGTTAATTTAGAATTTTATCCATTGAATTAAAAATAATTGACATGGTATCATTTTGCATGTGAGAGTGATAGTTAGTAAATTAGGAATTTTTAACTATTGACTGATACGGAGCAAGTAATGGTTTGGTAATTTATTATACTAAATTTAAGAAAGTGACAATTATTATGAATTGGGAGAAGAGGGGGCAGTAAAAATAAATAAAAAGAGTAAATTTTGAAGAAGAGGGAACAATTAAATTAAAATAAAGAGCTTACGTTTGCCAAACTCACTCAATTAGCCAAAATAACCATAGCTTATGCAGTCATATTTTTCAATCGACCCAAGTCTATATCCCTACATTTAGATTATTATCTTCAATCTGATATATAATAAATATTTAGATTATTAGCTCTACTAATTTTAAAATTTTTTTAATAAAAATTTGCTAATCTAATAAAATGAGAGTCAATATTTTTGGGGAAATATTTGGAATGCTTAATTTTTTTAAAAAAACTATTTTACTTATAAATGTATAGAATGTAACTCGCCTGCATTTTCTAGTTTTTTGTGTGTGTGTTAACAAAATTTAAATAAAAAATGTATTTTTTGTGTATTGCCCTAATTCAATTTTAATTTATCTTTTTTGCTGTTAAAATAATATTTTGTTGGTTTTATTTTTTGTTAGTAATAAAAATATTATGATAAACATGAATATGAAGTAACGAAGTATGTACGAAATAAAATGTGTTGTGAGTTTTTTTTTTGTATAGAAAGGAGATGAGGAGAGAGAGTAATTAATTGGGAAAAAAGATAGTGGGGTAAATTTTGTTTTTTCTTCTTTAAATCCAGAAGTCAATCAGAAGTCAAGAAATGATTGTGGTTTTATATATAGTAGATTTGATTTTGTTATGAGCCTTTAACAACTAGCATTTTTACCTAAGGTACCTGAAATGAAATGGTACATAGAGTAGCATTTGAGATTTCAAGTTCCGGATTATATTTTACCTACCTTTTTTACTCTTTTACTTTTTATATTAAAGTATTGCAATTTTTATATTAATGAGCTTTTACGTCATTTGATCAAATATCGGTTACCTTTTCAGTTAGTTTTTAAACAGTTTTAATACAAATCAGGGTCTTTTCAAGCAATAATTTTCAGTTACCTTTTCAGGTTTCAACTATATTTTTAGGTTTCAGGTATTTCAGCTAGTTTGATCAAAACATAGCCTTAACAGGGACTTAGTAAACAATATTTACTTAAGTTATACCAAAGATAACGGTCGTGGATTTTCACTTCCACGAAAGATGTCGTGGATTTTCACTAATAAGAAAAAGATTATTTACTTTCTTTGTTTATTGTTATGGGTAAATTAGAAATTAGTTTCTTCAAAGATTAATTTACTTTTCTAAACATACTTATAATTATTATTATTTTGCTAAAAGTACTCTCTTGAGATGCACTTTTATAAAATAAAACTGCGTCAAAACTTCAATTTAAGTAACTTATTTTGCCTATTTTTAAACTTATTCCGTTTGTGTATTAACCAATTTATACTTTGAAAGGTATAAGTATGCAGACAAATGGAGAGAGAGAGAGTTCAAAAACGGTGAAAATAAGTGACTTAAAAATGGGGTTTGAAACAACTTTTGATAAAAGTGCATCTTAAGGTAATAATTTTAGTAAAAAAAAATTATTAGGGAATAAGTTAAGAAAAGTGAATCTTAAAATGGAGTAATTTTTAATTTATTCTTTATTTAATTGTATATTATTTTCAAAAATTTAACTCTCTCATCTCATATCTTTTGAACCATTGATATATTGAATGAGATAAGTATTACTCCCTCCATTCAATCTCAAACATATCATCATTTCATTTTTTGGCACTATTTATACATGAAGAGAATCTTCGAATTTCTGAACTATATATAAGAGAAAATACAGTCATGTGAGATCTTGTTTGATTCATCTATAAATGTACAATAAATATATCAAACTTTTATATTTTTTTATAATGTAAAAATTAAGATATTAACGTTACCATTTGTGCATTAGCAATGTGTAGAAGAGAAATGATGTGTTTGAGGTTGAATGGAGGAAGTACTACATAACTATTTTCTTAGAGAATATTTTTTAAAACTAATGCTGAAACAAAAGAAATAATTGTCAAATTGGGTCGAGATGGTCAAGTTTATAACGAACATAATATTATTGCAACGTGAAACACTATTCGTAATAATTTGATATGAATTTTTACTAAAAATGTATGAATGGTTTCTAATTTGACAAATATTTTTAGAACCGGTCTAATTTGGTAATGTTTTTGGCATTATTTAAAAATTACAGTATTTTTCTTGAACTCCTTGTTAATGCATGGTTTTATTCCCTCAAATTCTCACCGTTTCAATTAAAAGCCCCTTATGTTATCCTGAAAATATGACGCTTTACATTGAATATCAATCACAAAAAAAAATTCAAAGTGGCTTGAGTATAGTGGAACGTGGGAGTACCTACACGAGAGTGATGCGGTTACCTCCCATCAAGGGTTACCTTGATGACTTACTTGGTTCCCGGGTTTGCAGGATGTTCGGGTGTTCCCTGGGTCACCCAAAAAAAAAGTTGTTGTACATCTACCTACATGTGACAAACCAGATATTTGATGGAACACTTAGTCTAGCTGGCTTAAGACGGGTATTATCCGTCTTAAGTTTAAAGCGGGTCAAATACTATTATATGGTGGTACTAAAGACAAAACTTTTGGTATTTCCCAAGTAACAAGTGATCGAGCTAATTTAATTTGTATTTGACATGTTTTAAACGTAAGACTTATTGATACTGTAATAAATAAGAACTTGTGTTGATGGAAAACATAATTGCGAATCAAGACCGAAGGAATTCAATCAAAAAATGTTCAACGAAAGCTAACTAAGTTATACACACAATAAGTCAATTAATGTAGACATGAAAATCAAGTCTGATGGTTTGCGTAAATTATTTGACGAATTTGATAATATAAATATTCCTTGTATAAATTAATTAATATTTTAAAGGAAAATGCATGAGATGGTGTTACCGGTCGGGTATTTTGGTATCATCCTCTCACATACAATATATAGTTATATAGGGATTACAGAATCGATGAACCTACATAAAAACTTGCGAGAAGGTAAACTGGTGGTACCGAAATTAGTGATAAGACAAATTAATTGAACCCAAAAGAGAATAAATTGATGGTATGATGGATAATTACATTTTACAAATTACAAACATGCTTAAAATCAAAATGGACATAATTATTAGAATTAATTCTACTTTGCAACCGTGACCCAAGTCGGAGGAGGCCAAGAAAATAATTGTGAATTTTCCAAGTATTCTTCCAAAATTCCAACAACACCCTTTTGGAAATCAAACACACCAATCTCTTCACTTTTCAATTGAAAACCATCTTTTTCTTCACAAAATCCTTCATTCATTATGTTTAAACAACACTTGTTCTTGTCAAAGCTTGTGAACCGAAAATAAATGCAATTACCTTTGCAACCCGGCAATCCAATCGCAGAAAATGATGAATGATTACTTATAAAGAGTGAATGATCCCCTAAACTCTTTAGTAATTCCCATTTTTGCCCATCTTTATCGAGTTTAAATATCTCGACCGCTAGTATCTTAATTGACCCGCTTGGAGTCGTGTCCGTGTAAAAATCCACCATCAGTAAGTCATTCGATAATTTTACAAGACATTTTTTATCACCTCCGATAATTGAATTTTTCAACAACGTTACTTTCGCGGTTGAATAATCCGTCACATTAATTAAAACAGTCCTACCTGAATTTGTGACTGCATAAAATGTTCCGTTAAGCTCCATTACGTCAACGTAATGCATGCACCAATCGTTGACGTAAATACTTCGATCATCGTAACCTAACGTCGGATCATCTAAAATTGTCCATATTTGTTGGACCGATTGATACATGATTAATTTTCCAGTGTTATGTGTTGATAAAATGATAAAATCATTAGAATTATTTAAAGAAGATGTAATAATCGCTACCTTTTCGTGCTCCATGTTGATTAATTCCGTATTACCACTAACGTTACGTAACACGTACTCGTGGTCCAATTTACGGATGTTAATATTTGTAAGATTCAATTGCTTAGGAAAATTAAATGGTATGTGTTTGATTTGAGATCTAGAAAAGGGATTGAATAAACGGACGCTTCCAGGATTGTTTTCTTCGGTTTTGATAAGCCAACCGGGTGAACCCAGGTTTGAGGATTGGGATAGGTGGTAAAAAGTGTGTTTCTCGAGCTGTATATCACAGCTCGAGTTGATGAATTTGATTGGAGGGAATTGAGTAGGGATTGGCCGCGGAATAGCAAACCGCCACATGGAACAAACAGAGCGAAAATGACGATGTGTATCAGACGAGGAATCAAAATGGGTCGCGACCACGTCTAATAGCTCCGAGGGGAGGTCGGACCAATACGACTTCGTTACCATATTATATGTTTATATGGAGATGATATATTTATATAAGAAGTTATGGGAATTGAAGTTGAATTTAAGAGAAGAATGAGGATGTTTTATGTTGAGTATATGTTGCTATTTATAAGAAAGACCATAGAAAGAAAATTCAACCGACGTAGTGAGAAACTAAATAATTAGGTAGATACATCAGAACAATAATTTTGGTAGTAAAAATACATTAAATGAGTAGCCAACACTACTATACTATGGAAAATGTCTTTGTCAAAGGTTGTTAAATGTAATGCTTGATGTAATAACTAATAAGGTCGTTATTTGTCCATACTCTCTATAATTTCATGAGAAAGTTAAAGTTAAACGACATGGAAAAGACGAGTCACTTTGCTAGTATTGATTAGGAAATTGCAAGATTAAAAAAAGTATATTATTATAATACCAATTACCAACAAAGGGTTGACGGATTGATGAGATGTTTGTCTAATTGTCTTACGAGATATTTGGTTAACACAAATTTGTTTGTCTTGTCAAATACTACTTATATGGGTAAATAAAGGCAAGTTATTTGTTACTCCATAGTGCATAATCTAGTTTGATGGCACAATCCTTGCGAGAACTAGCCGCGGTCTTTTCTAAGATAGATTTAATAATGGAAAATGAGATGGCGACACCGGGTGTTACTTAAGTTGAGCGACACCCGGTTTATTATTGTAATTTACTTTACATTTTGCTTTCCCTCCATCAAAATTCAAATGTCGAACTAAACTAATGTTAAAGGGTAATTGAGGAACTTTACATCAATTAATTAGTTTACCAATAATCAAAATAATAATTTTTTTAAAAAAAACTGAAAGATTCTGTCCAAAATTTTGTTGTGCGATATATGTGGAACAATAAATCTACACTAGTGATCGTTCATATAGGAGGTAGCTTTTGACCATGATACTTGTTTTATAAACTAATAATGACAAAATTAGCATGTAATCACCTAGTTATGGTAGCATTAGTGGAGCATTTGTTTTAAAAAATATTTCTTATGAAATCTCCTAAAATGAAAAATAATCGTGTAGATCAATTTGTGTTCGGGTTTATAAGAATTTACGTAGGGCCGAGTCGTTTTTGGTTCCGAGTCACTCTCAGATGACTTATTATCATGTTATTTAGGGATAACGGACAGTTTGCAATGATTAACATTCGGGTCGGGTTACGTAGGGTCGGGTCAACACAGATATGAGGTCAAATTCTTCGTGGTCATTAATTTGGATTTTCGTCGAGTTATTCGAACATGGTCATTAAGTCGGGTAAGTTTTGTCGGGTCTAACTAAAGTCTCCCGAATTAATCTTTTCAATTCTCTTGAATTTTAATTTTAATGTTATCGTACTTGACGAGCTTATCGGTGTTACGTTTCTATTGTTACAAAAAAGCTATTAGCATAATGCACTATCAGATATTTATTTTGGCACCAAAATGTACCTAAATTCGTGAACAAAATCTCGTATAACCTAGGTAAATGTAGCTGCCTTCATATATATGTACACTAGTTATATACTCCGTATATACATTCATACCTCAATCGGTAAATAAAGTGGTATTATTTGATGAAGATAATTAAATGTGTATGTTATGATATGTAATGTATAATATTAGATTGGATATAGTTTAGTTTTAATTGGTATCTTTTATTTTTTTTTTTATTAACATAATAGATTGTTAATTACGGTATTATCCCTATGATATTGGCGCAAAAACTAAAACTACTTTTTAATTATTAATTATTTATATTTTTTTTTATTATGGTGTTACCGAAACTCGGTAACACCCGGTGTCGCCCTAGCACTTCCCAGAATCACCCTATTTGATATGTCTACTTGCCAAATAGTTTAAGGGTGGTAGACAAGTCCTTGTCGGTGTTAAATTTCTTCAAAAGAGCTTTTAATTTCTTTTCAGTAAAATGGCTCCCACTATCACTAGTTAAAACTCTTGGGACACCGAAACGGGGGAAGATAACCTCTTAGATAATTTATTTTTTTTGACAGCGATAATTATTGAACTGGATCCTAGAACAACATTTTTGGCTACATTATTATCTAAGTTATTACAAGCTCTTAAGTAACTTAGATTCAACTCTAGCATCATTTGTAAAAGAGGCTAGACTTTTACCCATTTTTATATGTAATCCACATCTACTATATTGTATTGGTTTCTAAAAGAGGACGAGAATGGGCATTGAAAAATAAGCGCCCCATACATCAAAAATCTCAAACTCAACAACAAAGTTTCGAGGCATTTAGTTCCTCCTAGAAATGTTCTATGTCCTTTGACATCTATCACATCCCTTCACATAAGTTACTACATCCTTGAATAAGGTCATTCCAAATTTACAACAAAATTTTAACGGAAAATTCCCACGATACCCTCCAACTTTGACGTTTTTTCCCGAAATACCCAAAATTTTTACCCGAAAAACTTTGAGTGACCATAGCTCGGGGTTTACAAACTCGGAAAATGACGATTTTTTTTTTTCAAATCGTTCATCTTTCTGAGAGCTACGATTTGAAAAAAAAAATTAGTCGTATTTGGATTCTGTGGCTAGGATTTTTTGTATGTCAAAGTTTTTTTTACCGAACAAACTTTGAGTGACCATATTTCTTGGTCACGAGTTCAGAACTCGCTAATTTTTTTTTCAAATCGTAGTTCTCGGAAAGATGAACAATTTGAAAGAAAAAATTGTCATTTTCCAAGTTTGTAAGCCCAAGTTATGGCTACTTAAAGGTTTTCGGGTAAAAAAAATCAGAATTTGGGTATTTCGAGCAAAATGTCAAACTTGGGGTTACCGTGGGAATTTTCCAGAAATTTTAAATATTTGAGAAACAACAAAGTAACTTTGTCTTTATCCAAATATTAATTTACGCGGTAATTTGTTACTTCATCAAGTTAAATGTCGATATATTTTATACATGTAGTCTTATAAAACATTCTAATACATTGTAGGTAATTTTAATATAAAATTTACATTTAAAAAAGAATAATTTAATAAAATATTTTGAAAAGATCTGACCCATTTGGTACCCATATCCTACCCAGATTCGTGATTTGGATTTGGATATGAAAATTTTAGACCATGTGGATATGTGGCGGATTTGGATCCAACATAAATAATATGGATCGATCTGGATATAAATCCTATGGAACCCTATCAAGACCATATCCATTGTCACCCCGGCCCTAATTTAAAACTTTTTCTTTTTGTCGCCCAAAAATTACTAATATCGCCCGTTTAAATTACTAAATTACCCTCAAACAATCAACACATCTCCTTAATTACCCTTCTAAAGTCAACACTCTATTGCTAACAAATTATCAACCTGCTTCTCCACCGGACTAAATTTCATAACCATTTGACATTGACACGGCAGCGGCGGCGGCAACGACAACAATAACGACAAGACGACAACAACAACTAAGATAAATTATTATACAACAATCTTTAATGAGTATGAGGAACCCAACCAAAAACGTATAGGATTTGTGTAGAGTACACAACTTCACCATGGAGCTCTCGTGTAAGTCAGATGACGCCGCCGTGCATAGGTCGTGTAAAGTACATGATGCAACCATGGAGTAGACGTGTCAAGTACACGACATCGCCGTGCACAGGTCATGTGTTCTACACGACTTACCGGTGGTTGTGTCGTCTAGGAAACACGAACAGGCGGCGGTTGATGTCCAGACACGCACGAACACTCCTCCCACCCCATAACGGTCATCGGAGCAGCATGGAGACGGCAACAAATTCCAAAAGTTGAGTAGAAGATTCCACTGCTACGGTTCTAAAGTTCAGCCCGAAAGTACTGTCGAAAGTTCAGTCCATGTTGGAATAAACGAATATTAAAGATGGTAATGAAGATAGTCATCGAAAACTGAAGAAAATGTACGATTGAGCTCGATTAATTTACCCCGTCTCTCGCTTGTGAATTTTCCTCGTTCATAATTGAAATTTTTTACGTTATGTAATCAAGTTACGAAGTTTGGAAATAATATAATTGGAAACTCATAAGGTAAAATAGGCTAGGGGTAGAATTGGAAAGTCAACGTCCTATTTCGGGCGATATTAGTAATTCACGGGCGACAAAAAGCAGCTCCCTGATTTAATCACATGTTGTGATATAGCGAGTCACTTAAACAAGTAATTAGTAATTAGTTGTTTGTCTTTGTAAAATCTTGACTCTTTTTTTCAATAATGGATGGTAAAGGGTCTTGCTGAGTTATTACAAAAAATAATGATAAAATGATCCTTGATATCTATACTATTTATATAATCCGGAAATTAATGGGCAGTAGTGAAATGACATAAATTTATAAAATTTCATATACTATATAGTTTTGGTGTATAAATATGTTAATTATTAGCATATAATAAATATAATATAAGTAGGTTGAGTTTTAGAAACTATAAAATAACTAATTTTAAACCCGTGCAATATTTGCACGGGTCTGGTACCTCAACATGTTATGTACTACTATCTAGGTAGCACGGACACTTCTCCTAACCAGCTGTCCCGTGTCGGACACACGGACACACGAACACCTATACATAAGGAATGTGAGATTGAAAGACTAGAAGAGGTTGATTAGAAGATGAGTTTGGGTGGGAAAACTGATTAGAAGATTAGTTTGAGTGGAAAATGAGAATAAATTATAGTTAAAGTCAAGTTTTACACTCAATTATTTACATTTAATATCAAATACTAATACAAAAATAAAAATGTATGTTATTTATAACTATAAAATATATATTTTATTAAATTTAAATGACGTGTCATGTGTCCTAAATTTCACGAGATGCCGTGTCACGTGTCCGTGTCGTGTCCGTGTCCGTGTCCGTGTCCGTGTCCGTTTTGGCAGTAAAGATCATATGTCCCATTTGGTGTATCATTCTTTGTCTCACTCCATACAGATTTTGACAAATCAACTAATTAATATATATACTGCATATTTTATTCCTACAATAGGTGATGTGTTCTAATCTGTATAGAGTGGGACACAGAATGTGACACAAAAGTGGGACAGAGGATCCTTACTGCCGTTTTGGTGCTACCTAGACTACTATATGCAATAAATTTGTCATGCGCTATTATTAGATACAGTAACATATAAATGAACGTGATTAAATGTTCAATGACATGGCAATATAAATATACTACAATTTTAAATTCGACGTACATATAATATAAGTTACTAATCACTATCATATGACGCAAATTATGTCCATAAGTAATTTAAAACGCTTTGTAAGATAGAATTTATGTTCGCCTATAGTAGTACTACGTATATAGTTGTATCATCTTTGCTAACTTCATTATCAGATCTTAACTTCATTATCAAATCTTAAGTATTACTCCGTACTTATTTCAGTTATTTGTGTTTAACATATTATGGGCTCAAGTAAATGAAATGTGACCCAACCAAAGAAACAATTACTCAACAACGAAAACCCCTTAATATATACTCCCTCCATTCAACTCCAAACATAATATTTCTTTTTTTGACATTATTCATGAATGAAGATAATCTTTACGATTCCTTCCAATATGTAGGATAAAATATGGTCTTGTGCAATCTTGTTTGATTCGCCTTTATAAGTACAATAAGAATATCAAAATTTTATTTTTTTTATAATGTAAAACTCGAGATATTTACGTTACAATTCATGCATTGGCAAACGTGTAAAAGAGAAATGTTGTATTTGGAATTGAATAGAAGGAGTATATTATTCCACCCAAAGTAAAACCTATAACATAATTTTTGCGTCTCTTATGACTGCCTCTCACTCTTAAACTTATATTCATAAAATATTATCACCTTACAATGGGGTTCTTAAATATAATTCTTTTATATAGTTAAATTCCTTTTATTAGCATATATTATATAACCTCTACTCATATTTTGTTTGCATTTTCAAAAGAAACTTGTACATTTTTTATTTACTATTGTTATAATTAATGATAATACAACCATTAAAATATAGCCGTAATATTGAATCAATCTTGATCATTTTACTCAAACTCCGACGATAATGAATTCATATTGGAGAATTTGTCGTCCAAGATACCCTACTAAATATAAATACAATATATATTCTTTAAGATAGATATGTCCGTCTTAAGTTAAAACGAGTCAAATAACATGTCATTTACATAAATAAGGCAAATCTTTGCTAATACATAAAAACTGAGTTTTGTCTTATGTATATAAATAATATGTTATTTGACTCGTCATACTTCCGTATTAAATGAAAATTTGTAATATAAACATAAATAAATCGACGCTCGATAACATCTCTCTATATAAAATCCAAATATAACTCACCCCTGACCCCACCCAAAGCAAACTCTATTAACATCAATTTTGCATTTATACATCTAACCATCACTTCTCAGCCCACACCCGCTTTTCTTTTTTTTTTTTAAAAACTCAAATTATCTTTACTCATCTGATCTCCTTCAAATTTAGGCTTTCATCCTGTTAAACTCACCACCATCATCACTCGTCTCCATCATATCACTCGCCAGTCGCCACCGTTAATAATGTATGTCACATGACATTCTCTTTAAACTTTGTACTTTATTCAATATGTATATGATTAATAATTTTTGATTATTGTGAGTCTAAGATTGATTACACCACCATGTATGTCTTCTTTGAATATACTTTTTGTTCGATTTTTCAACGTGTGATTCGATTTTTCAATATGATTAAGTTTTATACTGTTTCATATCACTTTTTGTATTAATTTTTTTTTATGTAAACTAAGTTTTCGTTAAATTACTCATATCTTGTGGTTTATATATTGTTTTTGTTTATACATAATAATTTTTGAATAAGTTTTTAGATGATTTTTTATTTTAAAATTCATTTATGACTTGAACTCTTTGCATTTGAATTTGTATTTTTGTTTGATTAAAGATACGAAGCTGTTTTTAAATTTATATATGTGATTTTAACATTTTTTATTTACTTATGTTTTTTTCATGTCTCTCTTCCATTAATTTATGCATTTTCTGTCACATAACTTTTGTAATTTAATAATTTTTTTTTTTTTTAAAAATTCATATCTTACTATTTATTTGTATAATATCAATCAATTATTATTCATGTATTGATTTGTATAGTTATGTATGCACGCATTTCTATAGTTATATGATTCTCTAGAAATTATTGTAGAGTTGAGAAAGAAATAAAAGTTTCGTAAGATATCACTGACTTATAGGAGATATAGTAATTAAATAGGAGATAGAAATAAAAGTAGTGGGCCTGATTTTGCTTTTTTGCTCCCTTAAATCTAGGAGCTAATCAGAAACATTTAAATGTTTCTGTTTTAGTATATAGTAGATAGTCATTTAAATTTAGGAAAGTAGATAACTTAAGATAAATAATTAGATTATAATAGTTCATCTTAAATTAGATAGTTAGAACGAACATATAGGTAGCTAATCGATTTCAGGAAAGTTTTTTTATTTATTTAAATATATTAGTATGATAAAATTAACGGGAAATATTGAATTTAACTGTAAGAATAATGAGGGTAGTCAAAGTAACAATAGTAACAATTGGAGACTGGAGTAGTAAAATAATACTATTAACAAGGGATGCAGTCAAAGAATAATATTATTAACATCGGAAGTAATGAATGGCATGTCTTATAATTGATTGATAAATTTTACATCTATATTATAGAATAATAGCGGGAGTAGTCAAAGTAATTGAGCGAGTAGTCAAAGTAATAATATTAACAGGATATGTAGTGAAAGATAATATTAACGAGAGTAATGAATATGTCTCATAATTTTTTTGATAAATTTTACATCCATATATAACATAGAAAAATATATTATACTCCCTCCATATCAGTCAATTGTTGTCCTTTCATTTTGACACATTGGATGGCCATTTGTGATTCCACTTGGGTGATCAAATTTCTCATAGAATTCTTTCCAAATGTAGAAAAAGACAATAATTGACTGAGACATCCTAAAAAGTAATAAGACAACAATTGACGGGGACGAAGAGAATCAATATATATATATATATAAGAGGCTTTTTTCGAGCAATTCTATTGGTCAACATCATCTTTTTCAATTTTTGGAAAGTGATCTTCCAAGATTTCGAAAAAGATACTATGTAATATTTCTAATATCACAACTATTATTTACGTAAAATAAATTGATTATCAATCTGACAAAAAAATATATAATGCAAAACATTTCGAAACTTACATATTTGGATTCTTAACGAAAAATGCTTTCATTAAACTATAAATTTTGTAATTTTCTTAGCGAAAAATGCTTTCATTAGAGTATAAATTTTGTAATTTTTACTACCATATCATTTATAAGATCATATATCTAATATTAGTATAATGGTTTAGTAGTAGTCAAGAAATAATTAATTTATAGAAAAATATGATGTAGTACTTAGTATGTTATTTAAATATACTACATATAAAAAGTAGAATTGTCTCACATCGAAAATTTACCTTAAGATATGGTGATCCTATGATTATAAATAGGAGTCATAATTGGAACATATGTATCAACCCAAATTTTTTTGAGTCTCTTAAGTATTGTCTTAGAAATCTCTTACAAGTTTGTATTATTATCTTTACAATAGTGAAATTTACATCATAAAAAAATAATTTAGGAAAGTTTCATAAATAATACTTTGGATATAAAAAATTAAGTGGATAATCTTTTAATTATTATATAAAATAAAAATAATAGAAATATATATTTTAAAGAAAAAGATGATGTACTACTTAATATATTATTTTTCTCACATTGAAAAATAATGTAAATGTGGTAAACATATTACGTATAAAAAAATAACATAAAGTGGCTAATCCTATGATTATAAATAGGTGTCGTCCTTAAACCTTAGGTATTAACCCAAATTTTTTTTGAATCTCTTAAAAATTGTCTTAGAGATCTCTTAAAAGTTTGTAGATGTGATGAATATACTATATATAAATAGTAAAATTGTCCCACATCGTAAAATTAACATAAGGTGGGTGATCCTATAATTATATATAGGAATCATCCTTTGACCTTATATATCAAAGTAAAATCTCCTATAATTATATATAGGAATCATCCTTTGACCTTATATATCAAAGTAAAATCTTTTAAATCTCTTAAGTATTGTCTTAGAGATCTCTTAAAAGTTTGTGTATTATTATCTTTACAATTGTTGAATTTACATCATCAAAAATTAATTTAAAAAATTTAAGTATCGTAACAAAAATTATGAAGATAATATAGTTACATTCGTGGTAAAAAAAACCTCGAAAGTATAGACACTCATACTATTTATTTGCACATACTTAGTGTAATTTTTAATATATTATTTGTCTCACATTGCAAAAATAATGTAGGTATGGTGAATATATTACTTACAAATAGTAGAATTATCCCACATCAGAAAATTATCATAAGGTGGGTAATAATATGATTACAAATAGGAATCATATTTGGAAATAAAGTTTCAACCCAAAATCTTTTGAGCCTCTTACATATTGTCTTAAAGAGCTCTTAAAAATTATATTATAATCTAAACTATAGTTAAATTTACATCTAAAAAATTAATTTAGAAAAGTATCATAAATAATAATTTTGATGATAAATTATTTAATGTGTTATTTGTGAAATAATGTAGGTATGGTGACTGGTGAATATATACTATGTATAAATAGTAAAATTGTATCACATTGAAAATTTATCATAAGGTGGAGTGATCATAAATATGATCATCTTTTTTATATTGTTAATATAAGATTTTTAAAATATAATAAGTGACCTTTAAATTTTTTTTTTATTATTCTAATATTAATATAATAGTTTAGTAACAGTTAAGAAATAAATATTATATAGGAAAAAGATGGTGTACTACTTAGTTTTTTTATTAGTCCCACATTGAAGAATTATGTATGTATGGTGAATATATTACATATAAATAGTAAATTGTCCCACATCAAAAAATCACTATAACATACGGTGATTCTATGATTATAAATAGTAGTCATCCTTAAACTTAGGTATAAACCCACAATTTTTCAAGTCTCTTAAGTATTGTGTTTAAGAGTTCTAAAATTTGTATTATAATCGTCACAATAGTGAAATTTACATCATTAAAAATTAATTTAGAAAAGTATCATAAATAATAATTTTGATGATAAACTACTTAATGTGTTATTAGTCCCACATTGAAAATAATGTATTTGTGGTAAATATAAATACTAAGTGTAAATTGTAAAATTATCCTATATCGTAAAATATCATGAGGTGGAGTGATAAAAAACATGATTATAAATTGGAGTCATTTTAGTCTCTTAAGTATTGTCTTAATGAACTCTTAAAAGTTTGCATTTTATCTCCACAATAATGAAACTTACACCATCAAACTTAATTTAGGAAATTTTGGAAAGTATATATTATATAAGTAATAATTTTGATGGTGTACTACTTAATAAGTTATTTGTCCCACATTGAAATATAATACAAGTATGGTAAATATGCTACGTATAAATAGTATAATTGTCTCACATCGTAAAATTATCATAGGGTGGAGTGATACTATAATTATAAATAGGAGTCATCATTGGAACTTAGATATCAACCCAAATCTTTTGAGTCTCTTAGATATTGTCTTAGAGGGCTCTTAAAAGTTTGTATCCACATTAGTGAAACCTACATTATCAAAAATGAATTTAGGAAGGTATCATAAAAAAATAAACTGAAAAATCTTTTATTTATCTCAATATACATTTCCTATATTATATTCAAGTGATGTTTATAATTTTTATATAAAACCTTTTACATTTCATTTCACAAAAAAAATATTGTGAAAATGAGTCATCTTTCAAAGTTTGATATTCATCCAAAATCTTTTGAATATCTAAGTATTATCTTACAGAATTCTTAAAAGTTTGTATTATTATCCCCGCCTTAATGAAATTTACATCATCAAAATTAATTTAGGAAAGTATCATAAATAAAAATTTAACAAAGTATCATAAATAATAACTTTAATGGTGTACAACTAAATATGTTATTTGTCCCACATTGAAAAATAATGTAAGTGTGGTGAATATGCTATGTATAAATAGATGCATGAACTGTTCCACATCGGAGAAATATCATAAACTGGAGTTATAATGCGATTATACATAAGAGTCGTCCTTGGACTTAGATATCAACCCAAAATCGTTGAAGTCTCTGAAATATTGTTTTAGAAAGCTCTTAAAATTTTGTATTAATTATGAAAATAATCTAATTATAAGATTTGTGGTAAAAAAAAATGTTATCATTATAGTATAAAATCTCATATATTTGCACATACTTGGTGTAATTCTTAGTATGTTATATATCCCACCTTGAAAAATAATGTAAATGTAGTGAAGATACTAATACCTATAAATAGTAGAATTGTCCCATATCGGACAATTAACATAAGGTTGGGTAATCAACCCAAAGTCTTTTGATTCTCTTAAGCATTGTCTTATATAACTTAATTCTTATGTACATTGGATCATTTTTCGAGTCATATAGATCAAATATAACTTTATTCATAGCAAAGTTGGTAAATATGTTTAAAATAAAAGTTGAATCAATATATGAATATTATTTTCTTAAAAATTACTGAGTATATTTTATTATATTCTTAAAATTACAAAAGTTTTTTTTTACAAGTTAATTGTTATAGGAAAATTATGAAAATGACATTAACGTAGACCCGTGCATCGCACGGGCATGGAATCTAGTATATGATAAATGTATAAATTAGGTAACTGTAACGCAATTTTATAATTTTATTTCCAAAAATAATATTTAAAAGGTAAATAGAGGTAGCTCGAGCGGAGGCGGATACCAAACTTAGTTATTCTTGTAGTAAGACACGCAAAGTACTAACATAAATAATTTTGAATTCAAAGAAAACTATACATTTATAATTAATTTTATAAAGGCGTTAATCAACCAGTAGTTGAATCTAACTCGATTGAAATCCGTATCCACCCATAACTTCCAAACCCTAAACATATTTAATGTGTATTCTAATCGAACCCGAAATTATCGAATTCGTAACCCAAGCCGTCCAATAGTATATTTAAAAGGTTCTCAGTAACAAGGACGCTAAATATTTATAAAAGGATCAATTTTTGAAAACACCATTTTATGTTCAAATTTTTAAAATTTAATACCTTATCCAAAAAAAAAATTAAAAATCAATACCTTATCCAAAAAAAAATTAAAATCAATACCTCTAACTGCTACTCCGATAAAAAATTGGCACCTTAAGTGAATTCAAGCCAAAAAAAAGTTGCATATTCCGTTCATATTTTAAATTTCCCTCCAAGGTTCAAATTTTAAATTTCCCTCCAAGGTTCATATTTTATCCCCATTATACCCTTATGATATGTTCAGCCTCTTCCCTTTCATCTTATAAGTACAAGTCATCTTATGTCAATCTCTCGCCATTTTCACTAATTATCTGACTTCTAAACATTCAAATATTCTTCTCCTTAAGATAGTTATGTTTCTTCCATTTCATTCTTTACTTCTTGAGATACGGAAATTAATTCCAGGAAATTAACTTCAACAAAATTACCGCTTCTAAACAGGAAATTCATAAATTAGGGTTTCATAAAGAATATTTAAATGAAATAAAAAGGGACGAGACCGAAGATGTACTTGACAATTAATCTTGATCGATCATTTGATAAAAAAGAAACTTGATCTTTTATTGTTGTAGATTATCAATCCAATTAATGAGAGAGGTGTGCGTGAGTGTTGATAACTTGAAAGCTACTTTGGGAAAATGGAGAGGTATGAGTGTGTGAGTCTTGTAATAAAGTATATAAAGCCAAGGGTGAAAAAGGGTAATTCACGTCTTTTTTTGCCTGAATTCGATTAAGGTGCCAATTTTTTTTATCGGAGTAGGAGTTTAAGGTATTAATTTTTAAAAAAGTTTTGATAAGGTAAATTTTAAAAAGTGAAAATATAAGGGTGTTTTCAACAAATGATCATTTATAAAAATATATTAGTTCAAAATTTATAAAAATACTACCATTAAAATTCGTTACAAAAAATTCTTTCATATGAATATACATATCATAATAGTTCGTCTTATATTTTGAGAAATATTGAAGAGAGAAACGAGTGTCTCGAAATGTGATAAAATCATATATAAAAAAAATGCAGAAAGTACTTGATAAAGTTAAGTAACAAATCTGTTTAATGCAAATATGTAGTATATTATTTAATTATATATGCATGACAACATTGTGTATGAAAGTAACTTTATTAGCATTGAAAATAACTGTAGCCACATCGGAGGTAGTAAATATAATAATAATCACCAATATGAATAGTAAAACTAATAATAATAGCAACGGAAGTAGTGAAAGTAATAGTTGTAATACTGAGAGTAGTGTAATTTTCAGTATTACACAGGGAGTAGTGAAAATAACAACAATGACGAGGGGAGTAGTGAAAGTAACATGAGTAATCACGAGGTAAAAATAACTGGAAAATTTACGAAAAATTTAGCTAACCAATTCAATCAATTTAAGAAAAAGCATTTTATTTAATTAAATATATGAGAGTGAAAATTTTAACAAGACTAGTGAATTAACCGTTAAAATAGAATGAGTTGTCAAGGAAACAATAGTAATCACATGATTAGTAAACCTAATAGTATTTGGAGATGCCATGAAAGTAATAATAATATTACGAGCGAGAGGTATTGAATGTATGTCATAATTTATTATTACATCTCATCATAATTTTAAGATATTTCATAGATAAATATATTATAAATAGTAAATGTATGACTTAAGCAAATTAATGCAATTTTATTCCATTGCAAATAAATTCAAATGGTAAATATAGGTAACCCGGACGGGACCGGGCACCAAAACTAGTGATTTTTATTCTCCTACGCATTCTCAATTCCTCCCTAACGAAGGTATTTAATTAACTTGCTCCTAGTTAGTTGTAAACTCTTATGTCAATTCAACTCTCAAACGCCTTTCCCGTGAGCCTTAAGCAAGATCTTCCCGAACAAGGGGGAATCTTACAGCCTCGGTTTTCCGAGCTCGAGGTAGGATGTACCACAACACCAATCCGAAAATGGTTTATATGTAACATTAAATGAAAGGCCTTATTCAAATATAAGGTTTACAAAATCCAAAACTCAAATCCAAAACTAGTACTCAAGTCTATCAAGTCTAAGGACAAACTAGCGTACGTAAGATGCCAATCTAGGAAACCACGATCCAGCCCCCGTGCCTAGTCTCGATCAATCCAATCATGTTAACCTGTTAGACACCTACTCATCATTCGTCGGAATTGTCGAATGGAATACGGAAGTGATATAAAACATAGAACGGTCAGTTTACATGTACATAATATTAATCAACGCATCGAACCACCAAGACATAACAACTATTTCTCCTACCACTAGGCGTTCCGAGCCCAAACAAGTGTGCCATTACCTCGTAAAAGAAAGTCTTTTCGGAGTTGACCTTTCAAGGAGATGATGCAAAAGCGGGCTCATTACCAAAGCAATAGGAAAAAGATCAAGCGTTTTTAGTGGAGTGATTCCCAGAAGAAGAAGCTAAGTAGCAGTTGTAAAAGCGCAGTACCATAGACAAGCCAATCTTTGTTTCATGGCACGTCGTCGTAGACACAATGGGCCATAACGCAGTAGGTCACCCCCAGACCCAGGTCATCACCACATGCAATGTTCCCTCCATAGCAGGCATCATGAGAAGCGACCCACAAAGTCTATGGAGCCGGTTTCCCACAACCGCTCCATATAAAAAATACCTCTGAACGCCAACAATATCTCAATCACATCATCACACTCAAACTCCAATCAACATATCACAATCATATCACAATACACATCACTCAATCAATAATATACACATAAACCGAGTAGAATAATCCTACCTTAGCAAAGCAATATCAAAAGAAAGCTCACAAGAAGAAACTAGAAGTCTTCCTCTACAAAGTATCCACCTACAATAACACAATAGTACAATTACTACTAATTTCCCTCATTTCCTTCACTAATTAGTCGATAAACCATAATCTTGGTCAATTTTCCCCAAATTATATACTAATAATCAACAATCTATAATCAACATCAATTATGCCCAATTAAAAATCTAATTAACATTAATTCTATCATATCTATCAAAATCCCCCGAATTCTACCCTAGTAACAATAACCTAACTCAATATCATCAATATAATCTAGCCTAATCCATATAAATAAATCAACTTATTATGATTAATCTCAACTCTAGAATCAAACTAATTAAGATAATTAAACTATTTACTCAAAACCTAACTTAAAGGATGATTAAAGAAAACCACAAAGATTAGAGATGAAGATTATTTACTAGATTGGAAAGAATGAAAGAGAAATCTAGAAGATTGATCTTCTCAACAAATCTCAATGCAAGATTAAGGAATGATTAGAGGATGTTTACCGAGTAATTAGAGATAGAGGTTTAGAGCTAGAGGTTTTATACGCTGATAATAAGAAGAAAGAATGGTTAAAAATAAATAAGAATCTAATTATATACTTAATCTCGGCTTTGCGGAAAAATTAAATCGAGTTTCGCTGAAACCTGATCTCACTGTTTAAGGGAGCCGAGCCTGGCATTGACCTCTTCATACTCAGCTCCAAAGCGGGCGAAGACGTCTTAGCTTGATTCCCCCGAGAACGGGAGACCTTTCTTTAATTTATGGTTCCAACTGTGCGTCCATTTCTTCCTGAGAGTGGGTCGGGTCAGAACGAACTTGGTTCGTGAACATCTTTGTAATTAAAATTGAGTGGAAACATGAGTTGGCCTGCGGAGAAGGGCAATCACTCATTCTTAAAACAAGCATTCTTAAGATACAGAGTACGTCAAACGGATAATGGGGGATTCTTTTTTTCAATCTCAAATCCGAGAGATCAAAGTGAGCAGAAACAAAAATGGGCATTGCTCTAGCAAATATCTAACTCACTCGATCGAGTAAAAACATACATGGTCTTCCACAAACATCCAGACACTAGCCCACTCGATCTAGTACGTAACTCCACACTCGACCCAGTGGCACTACACTCAACCGAGTTTCCACAAACTCGAGTGGTACCACACTCAAGCGAGTAACATTCTCTGTCGCTCGAGCACTTACCAAACTCGGCTGAGTTATCCCACTCGGCCGAGTGACCTGACCGAGTAGCAGTCTAACAAGCCTCTAATATTCCATGATAAGTGACATTGAATATCACTTTGAAAATCCTTGTTGGCCGTTTATAATTCAACTATAACAACATAAGAAACACGACACCACGAAGACTTGGAGCATGGCCAAAGAATTCCATGATAAGTGGCATTGAGTCTCACTTGTCCTTCTACGTATACCTCATCTTTCTCTTCTCGAACAATGCAAATATAGACAAGCAATAATAACGAGAAAGTCATGGTAAGTATGCTTCTTTAGTCAACAACTATGAATCGATAACATACATTGCTCTCTTAATTACTGTCTCTTCAGCACATCTTCTTTGAACAACACCAGTCTTTTTCGTGATCATGTCCTAGAGTGATTAGAATTTCATGCAAAGAAGTGAAAAATTAATCACTTGTAACTTAATTAGCATGGATTTAGTTAACAATATTTATTAATTTATTTGTACAAAAGATAAAAGCTGTGAGTTTTCGCTTTGTTCTATTCAATTGTATATATTTTTAAAAATAATGCTGAAACGAAAAAATAATTGTCAGATTCATTAAGAATATATTAATGCTTATTAGTAATAATTTTACATGTATTTTACTAAAGTTGTATTGATTGATTCAGTAAGTGAATTATACATCTGATATTGTACTACCACACATAGAGTAGTGTTCGAGCTTTATAACAAAGTTTTCGAGTTTTATATTAAAAATTTATGAGTTTAATATAAAGTTTTTGAGCTCATTCATTTAAACATTAAGCTCAAAAATATTATAATAGAACTCAAATTACATCATATATAAGCTTTAAAACGTAACTTATAAATTTGAAAAAGCTCAAAAAAAATACACATAAACTCAAATTAATACTAATATGAGGTAGTACCTCAGATGTATAATCTTTTTTCCCTGATTAATAGGTTCTAATTTGAAAATTATTTTCAAAACCGATATAAGTTCGTAATTTTTTTCGCGTTATTTAAAATAGATTATTTCTTGAACTCCTTGTACATTAATGTAACTAGTATAGATTATGTGCAAATGCGCGGTTTTTTACATAGCTAAATGCGCGGTTTTTTACATAGAGATAATAGAGAATTTAACAATTATTCTATTGGTATTTAACTTCATTTGAAATTTAATTATAAAATTTATTATTAGTAATTTTTTGTATTAAGAGGTAGAAAAAATATGCAGTATATTATTCATATTTTTTTTTTAGAAGTATAATCAATTTATGAGTACTCTCAACTACTTGTAGTACGTTTGTATTAATTAAATGACATAATTATAGACTTAATCAAGTGTTTGCTAAAAAAGTATCCGTGACCAATATGTTTAATTTTAATAATAATAATAATAATAATAATAAAATAATACTATGACATCATGTATATAGTTAATTCAATTTCATTTATGTAACAAAATCAGAATATCATATTAATATGTTTATGCAGATTGAAAAAATATTATCCCTTTTAAATGGAAGACAATTATTTGTTGTATGAAATTGATTAGTATGACCAATTGTAGATATAAAATATAGTATAGTCCAATTATAGACTAATTCATTCGAGAAAATTTTAAAGATCTCTTATTTTTTTAGTAACTCAAATTCTCGAAGTTTTAACTAAAACCCCTTCTTTTATCCCAAAAATATGACATTTTCTCAAATTCTCGAAGTTTCAACAAAAATCCCTTATTTGTATCCCAAAAATCTGACATTTTCTCAAACTCTCGAAGTTTCAACTACAACCCCTTATTTTTATCCCAAAAATATGACGTTTTACGTTGAATGTTAATCACAATAGAAGCCTATAATGGTTAGTTTGTCTTATGTAATTTTCGATTAGTTCGTCCTATGAAAATACCTTAGTCAAGTTGTTGTACATGTGAGAAACCAGGTATTTGATGGAGCACATTGCGTATCAAGACCGAAGGAATTTAGTTGAACAAACAAAAGACCGAATGAATTTAATGAAATAATATTCAACGTAAGGTAACATAGTTTATGCAATGTTACTGGAGCTATTCTTCAGTTCCTAAACTCCGGAATAATGCTTAAGGAATGGAATAACGCTCTTATTGCACTTATTCCCAAGGTTGAACACCCCGAGTTCGTCTCTCAATTTAGGCATATTAGTTTGAGCAATGTTGTCTACCTTATTGCCTCCAAATGCTTGGCAAATCGTCTAAAGCGGATTATTTCGACTCTTATCTCCGACTCACATCAGGCTTTCGCCCCTGGAAGAAACATGTCAGATGGGTACCTAGTGGGACATGAAATTATGCATTATATTAATAAGTCCAAGAATGGCATCAAGTGCTACGCAGTCCTTAATTAAACTTGATATGCATAAGGCTCTTGACAGAGTTTCCTGGAATTTTATAATGGTTGTTTTAAAGTAATTTGGGTTCCCTGTCTCATGGTGTGATATTATTGGGAATATATCTCCACGGTTAGTTACTCTGTTCTTATCAATGGAGAGGCTTCCGCTACTTTCCACCCCACATGTGGTCTTCGTCAGGGTGACAATGTCGGGCCAAATGATAAACTTGGACGAGTCTTTCATAACATTTAGCCCCAACTCACCACCGGATTTCACGTCACATCTACTTTCCATCCTCAAGATGCGAGATACTAATTCGTTTACACCTATCTACCTTGCTGGTGTGCCAATTGATCTACCTCCGAAAAGGTCTACAGCCTTTCACCCGCTACTTGATAAGTTGATAGAATGACTTCCATAATCATTTCTTTGTCCTCAATTCATCTCAGTCAATCTTGCAAGCTTTTTGTCATTAATTCAATCTTGCTCGCTTCCATTCGTCACAAAATAGATGTAATTGTTATCCCTCTTGGAATCTGCCGGAAAATTGATCCTCTAATAACTGCTTTTTGGTGGAGAAAATATATGAAGAAGAAGTCCATTCACTAGCTTTCACGAGATTATTTACACCTCCCCAAAGATCAAGGTGGTCTTGGTATTCCTAAAACTTAACTCCTTGGGCAAGCTACTATGCTGAATTTTTTGTTGGCGTATTAGTAATAATCAAAATAATTGGCTTTCATAGTTCTACTTTCAGAGATATAAGAAGGATTTCCATGTGCTTTCTTAAAAATCAAAGGTATATCAATCGTCTTTCATATGGAATGATATTTTTAAAACAGTCGTTGCCCGCTCGGATGTTGTTGCATGGAAAATTGGAAATAGAAGCTCTCTTAATCTTTTGACCAGTGCATGGATTATGGACGGTGGAGGGAGTGCCGGAGTTCAAGGTCTCCCTTTACGACATCACCGTCACCGGCCTGGGTTACAGCTTAACTATTTTACACCGTAATATCACCGTCCGCGTACTTTTACAGTAAAGACGCCGGAAAGACGGACGCCTAAATCGAGAAACAACTTAATTAATAATAAGCGTAGCTACGCACAATCCTCCGCTCACCGGAGTAAACTAGGCGACAAGTTCGAGTTCCCGTTGTTTGTCAACGGTATCTCCCTCACTGTGCGGTAGATTTGTAAACCAGGAGGCTAGGAAGGAGAAACAAGCTAAGAATAAGACACTTTTCCCGCGAGAGCGTGCCTAGTAGCAGGCACTTTTCCCACATCGCCCGTGAACCATCTATTTCTCCGATTTATAAGGGGCGTACAGTAAGAAGTAGTTGTCCCTTCGGGGACATCTGATAAAATTGGAACGATACAGAGAAGATTAGCATGGCCCCTGCGCAAGGATGACACGCATAAATCGAGAAATGGTCCAAATTTTTTTTGACCCTTTTTCCCCGAGCAATGGCATCTTCCGGCCTTAAGGACGTATGCCGCTATCACAACGCCGGAAGTTCGCCTAAATTTTCGAAACTCTCAAATTACAATTCTTTAATCCTACGCTCTTACCCCTCGCGTTTCTCCCCTTCGAATCCAGTTCTACGGTTTACGTTCTATTCTTCACAGTACCGCATTATTGTTGGGCTTGCAATCCAACACGAGCCTTGGAACTCGAAACCTTATTTATGGACGCGGGAGGGAGTGCCGGAGTTCAAGGTCTCCCTTTACGACATCACCGTCACCGGCCTGGGTTACAGCTTAACTATTTTACACCGTAATATCACCGTCCGCGTACTTTTACAGTAAAGACGCCGGAAAGACGGACGCCTAAATCGAGAAACAACTTAATTAATAATAAGCGTAGCTACGCACAATCCTCCGCTCACCGGAGTAAACTAGGCGACAAGTTCGAGTTCCCGTTGTTTGTCAACGGTATCTCCCTCACTGTGCGGTAGATTTGTAAACCAGGAGGCTAGGAAGGAGAAACAAGCTAAGAATAAGACACTTTTCCCGCGAGAGCGTGCCTAGTAGCAGGCACTTTTCCCACATCGCCCGTGAACCATCTATTTCTCCGATTTATAAGGGGCGTACAGTAAGAAATAGTTGTCCCTTCGGGGACATCTGATAAAATTGGAACGATACAGAGAAGATTAGCATGGCCCCTGCGCAAGGATGACACGCATAAATCGAGAAATGGTCCAAATTTTTTTTGACCCTTTTTCCCCGAGCAATGGCATCTTCCGGCCTTAAGGACGTATGCCGCTATCACAACGCCGGAAGTTCGCCTAAATTTTCGAAACTCTCAAATTACAATTCTTTAATCCTACGCTCTTACCCCTCGCGTTTCTCCCCTTCGAATCCAGTTCTACGGTTTACGTTCTATTCTTCACAGTACCGCATTATTGTTGGGCTTGCAATCCAACACGAGCCTTGGAACTCGAAACCTTATTTATGGACGCGGGAGGGAGTGCTGGAGTTCAAGGTCTCCCTTTACGACATCACCGCTCACCGGAGTAAACTAGGCGACAAGTTCGAGTTCCCGTTGTTTGTCAACGGTATCTCCCTCACTGTGCGGTAGATTTGTAAACCAGGAGGCTAGGAAGGAGAAACAAGCTAAGAATAAGACAATGCACCACAAAGGCGAGCCGTCGATAAGCCTTAACCAAGCATAAAAGAAGAGAATTAAGTATTATGTATGCGCTTACGTGACGTGCGAACTTACTACGAGCATGACACATAAATCAAAAAAGTTCCAAATTTTTTTACCATGTTACCCTAACGATGGTACCTTTCGGCCTTAGGCACCGTATGCGACTGTAAAATAACAAGGATTCCGGAGGGGGTGTTAGAGATCATGATCACTCTTCACGACATTACTGTCACGGGCGGTGGTTACAACCTTAACTTTTCTACACTCTAATTTCACCGTTGGCGTAGTTTACGATAAGTACGCCTAAAGGCGGACGCATAAATTGAGAATAGCGCAGAATTATGGTACTGGTTTTGCATCAAAATCGATTATGTCTGAGATTTATCAAATCTAATGCATGTAATAACATTGTAATCATAGCCGAGTCCAATCGTGACTCCCATTGCGTGGCATATCTCATTTGCTGAGTTAAAACCGATTACATCTCTAAAACTTCCAATGTGCTTACATCTCTAAAACCGATTACTCCACAAATTATCATTTAAGACGGACACAATCTGTTTTAAGCTTAAGACGGATAGAGCCCGTTTTGAATGAGAATTTGTGATGTTTTATTGCTTGTATGAATTCTTAAGCTTATGACCGATATTTAAGTTTAAGACGAATAATGTCCGTCTTAAGCAAAATGTACTGATAAAACATTCATACCAGCAAACAGTCATACTACTTCAGTTCGTACATTGTGAGCAGAAATGAGAATATATAGTTATAAACATTAAACAAAGCCTTGGATTGTGATCAGTATGAAACTGTCATTTTCAATGTATCACTTCTATTCAAAAATTTAGTGTTCAATGCTTTACTCCTCACAAATCTTTGCAAATAAACCAAGTTTCCCAAGCATCTCTTCAACGTCACAAAATTTAACCATTTTATGCCATGTATTCCTATCAATCCTTATAAACAAGTAAACAACAATCAACCCACAACCAATTTCGACCGAAACAACAATGTCTCAAAAGTTTCCCTACATCATCTCCATACTATTAACAATACTACATACAATTCCCAATATAAACAATATCAATGCCCAACCACTGTTTCCTGCAATCCTAGTATTTGGCGATTCTGCAGTCGACACCGGGAATAACAACTACAAGACACCCATTATATCACCAAATAGAGCTAATCATTCTCCTTATGGTAGAGATTTCCCTAACCATAAACCAACAGGCAGGTTTTCCAATGGAAAACTTGTACCGGATTTTTTGGCCGAGACACTAGGCCTTAAGGAGGTTTTACACCCGTATTTGGATCAGAGTATTTCGGAAAAAGACTTGATAACCGGTGTGAGTTTCGGGTCTGGAGGATCCGGGTTTGATGAGCTGACAAGTTTCAGTACAGGGGCAATCCCAATGTTGAAGCAGGTTGAGTACTTAAGAGAGTATATAACAAAGATTGAGAAAATTGTTGGGGAAAAACACAGTAAAGAGATTATTAATAAGGCTATAGTGGTTGTTAATGCTGGGACTGATGATTTTGTGATTAGTTACTATGATTTGCAGATTAGAAGGCTTCAATATAATGTTACTGGTTATCAATATTTTGTGCTGAAGAAGGTCCAAAACTTCATTGAGGTCCTATTTCCATTCTATCTCCTTTTTCCGGTCACTTTGTATGTTATTTCGATACTTCACTTTTTTTATGCCATTACCATTGATGGATCCACGTTTGAGGTTCAAGATCCTACGATAAAAAAAAAGTCCATTTTACGCTTTATGCAAGTCCTGCACAATATATTTAGAACACCGCGACTTTATATGTCGGGTCAATATATGAAAATATTTGGAAAAACAATGTCGTCTGATACTTTAACACGCACCCATGTCAAACACTCGTAAAGAAGTTTAAATAACATATCATATACATGTGTGATATGAATTAAATCTTGTTTTTCATAATGTTTAACTATTTAATCAACTAAAATTTATTGATTATATATGTAGGAATTGTATGAACTTGGATGCCGAACAATTATAGTTACAGGACTTCCCCCTATCGGCTGCCTTCCAATACAAATGACAGCAAGGTTTAAAACTCCGAGTAAACGGGTCTGTTTGGATGATCAGAACGCAGTTGCCATGTCGTATAATCAAAAGCTTCTTGAACTCGTACCTCACACACAAGCATCTCTACCTGGTTCTCGGATTCTCTACGCAGACATATACACTCCTTTCACAGACCTCATCACCAATTCTCATGATTATGGTATAAGAAAAACGTACATTCATTATTTTCACGTTTATTAGTAAATCAAGTAAAAATATGTTCACGCTTGAAGTTAGTCTTGGATCTCCATGACTCAACTTAAGACTTGATTGTAAATGTGAGGATAAAACGTACATCTGACCTCTAAGTTGAGTCTTATCAATAACTAATAATACGGAGAAATAGTTTTGTAACGAGTTTTGTATAGGATAAAAACCGAGAGAAGATTCACGGTTTCAAGATCAATGAATATAAACTGATTACTGATGTTATATTTGATTGGAATGATAACAGGGATTGAAGTAACAAATAGAGGATGTTGTGGAACAGGATATATAGAAGCAGGAAGCCTATGCAATGTACTCACACCAACTTGTAAGAATGCTTCAGAGTTCATGTTTTGGGACAGCGTTCATCCTACAGAAGCCGTCTACCAATATCTTCATGATTCTTTGCTCGAACAACTTGGTCCCCAACTAATTAATCACCCTCATATTGTAAATTTTTAAGCATGTATTGTATAAATATTTTCGATATACAACCAATTCATTTTTTACTAATCAAATCAAATTCAGCAATACTTCCTCCGTTCCATTTGATTCTTTACGTTTGCTTTTTGAGCACTATTCATAAGTGATGATAATCTTTAATACAACTTTTAATATATAATATAAAAGATAGTCATGTGAGATCTTGTTTAAATCGTCTTACCGAGTGCATTATGAATATCAAATTTTTATATTTTTCAATAATATGTATCTAAAGATGTGAACAAACGAAAACATGCATTGATGTACGTGTATAAAGCAAACGTAAAGAACCAAATGGAACGGAGGAAGTATTTACGAAAATAGAAAGTTAGTTCTCGTAATTTCAAAGATAATTCCAACACTTGAAAATTAATTTATTAAATGTAGATGAAGTTTGATTAGCTAATTAATAAACACATGAATAATACTTCAGTCGTTCCATTTGTTTTTATTAGTGTAAGTTGATCGTTGTAGTTTTATTTTTCGATGTGGGATTTATCTTGAAAGCTAAAGTAATGAAAAGTCGTTTTTTTCCAATATATGTGACATACAACAATGCAACATCCCTCCTGTATTCCCTTCAACGATAATCTCTCTTTCCTTCCGAATTTTTGCATAGCTTTATGTGAATGTGGAAAACACTTCTCAATAAGGGAAAACCATAACCTACTAGTCAAATCGGTCCACTCGTATTTAAATACTACTACTCTCTTAAAATGGATTGTTGCTTGACACATTATTTTTTGTTTTCTCTGGACACAAAATGCATTTTTATCGAGCAATGGATACTCTTACTAAAGAAGAATACCGTGTGCTTGTAGGCATATGTTAATTTTTGGAAGAAGTTTCATTATAGGAGCTACTAATAATTGAAGTATAATACGTAGTAATTTATAAATCATGTGTAATTAAGGTAGAAACTTTAATACTCAGTATTTCTTTAATACATACTCCAAATCTCTCGCACAAATATTAAGTCCGTAGATGTAAACTCAGGTTACACACAACAAAAAAGCTCAACTCTCATCTTAAATTGCTAGCTTCTTCAGTTAATAGAGCACATCACATCGGCGAACTATTAATTCATCTCTTACCGTTTAATTTTACTAAATTATATGGCTAGAAACTTTCTACTAGCGTAAAAAATATCCAAACTTCATTGTATTAACATTGATAAGACCATTTGATACATTAGTATGAGTAATTGTATATATAAACGTCGAGAAAAACTCAAGTAATCGAGAATCACCATCTATTCTTGGTAGTTACGTATAATCATAAGAGCGCACCGGAGTAAATTAGGAAACAAGCACAATCGAGTTCTCATCTGTTTCAAAAATTTGAAGTAGGATTGGATTGGGATAGGGAGAACAGCACAAGCGAGTTCTGCAAAGTACGCAGCGTCAACACTTGACCAGCCTATTTCCCTTCCAAAAATTAAATGCGCACCATTTAGTATTAGTTGCGCTGCGGCCGATTCTCACCGCCCGCTTTGTTTTCCTTACTCATTAGTTTAAGGCAGTTTGTTCAGTTACTCAAGACTTACATTTATTGAACCACACTCCTCATGTTTGTCTATTGTTTCCGATGTGGGATAACACACCTTTTCTGTGAAAGTTGTTTCTTGAGTGCAATGGAGTGTGTAAAAAACAGCGGTTGCATCCCAAATGCAACATTCATCATCCCAATTCATCCTAAACGCAGACACAGGGGGCACAGACATGTTGCATATATATTGCAAATAGGTTTCTATCCATTTTTTCTCGACGGCGTAGATTTCATTTTGCGGCAATTTAACGGTTCAATTTTTATCACATCACAATAAATAAATGTAAAATGTCATAAACGGAGAAAAACGATATAAAATTGGTTTGTGAGAAAAAAATTGACCCTCCTTTTATTGATTAAACTTGGGGATTATCGTTGACTCTCATTTTAGTTTCTATTATTTTAATGTTAGGCCATGTTCTATCTGAGTTAATTTCAACTCACTTAATCTTTGGGAAGGAAAATAAGTTGGGCGAGTGCTTACGTTGCTTACTTTGCATAACTCGATTGTATCGATCTCCCCATAACTCGATTGTACCGATCTCCCTATCCTAACTCAATCATACTACAAATTTTCTAACTTAATTTTAAGAATCTGCTTTTACATTAAACTATTAAACCACCTTTGGACGATTTGGCAAATGATAACCATCATATTGTATCGTAATATTTTAGGAATAGAGCACAGAGTTGTTTAATTAATTATATTATTATTAGGCATAACAATAATAAGAGGAGAAAACTAGATTGATCATTTAAGGTAGAGCTGGCAAAAGGGGACAATTATGTATGAATAAAAAAAAAACGATAAGAAACAATATAAATACAAAGAAAAAAGTACATTTATTTATATCAAGTACACGTACCTATTAATTGTATATACGAGTATGTTTTTTTATGTTTTTTTTTCTTCCGGTAAAGATATGGCCGATAATCGACCCGAGTTTTGTCCTTTTATTTTCAAGATTTTTTGTTCAGAGAAATTCCATAGTCAAGTTCTGTGTTATAGACTTATAACATGAGTAGAGAAAGAAAGGGAAAATGTTCATCTGCTTGGAAAGAACAAAGCTAAGCAAAGAGCAGTAAAGAGTGTGGGCCTGAATACTTAATTATGGGCCTCTGTAGCCGTGTGGGCTGGTGTATGAATGATGGTCCAACTCCTTCGAAGAGATTTCAAGCGTAGAGTATATGGTGTTGCTAATAAAATAACCCTAAAGTCTCTGAAAAATAGTCTCTTTATAAATTTATTGAGAGACTAATTACAAATTAATGGAAGAATGGTACAAAAAGTGATATAATAGGTACGTAATATATAAAATGAGGTACTAAAAAAATGATTACAATGTATGATAAAATAGGTACGATTATTATGAAAACATGTACTAAATAAAAGTCATATTTTGAGTCATGATCCATAACAAAAGGGTACAAAAAAATGCATAAAATGGTACGATATAAGTGGTATCTAGTGTGTCTTTCAATAACTTAGTGAGAGACGGTCTCTCCATAGTTTTTATGTTAACTTCTCCGATATGACTTATGGCCTTATGGGACATAATTCAATGATACGGACTAGTAAGTTAAGTTAAAGATATCATACAGGTATGACTTATGAGGAATAATTATCAAAAGAAGGTTATGGTTGGGTTATTTTTTTTTACTTTGATGCAAATGTCGGGTATTCCGTTGAATTTGTGAATTTTCAATTATTTAAGGATGATGTATTAATTTATACGTTGAAATTACATCTCATTTCAAAGCTTTTAAAGGGAAAAAAAATAAATGAATGGGTTTAATTTATTTATAAATTATTATTTATACGTTGAAATTACCTGGTCGTTTTTCTACCTCCGTATTTGGCATAAAAAAAACAAAGAAAGAGTAGATGACCATTTGTTGTTTTACTTAGTGAATACAAGTGAAAAATAGTCTAATTGGGAGCTCAAATTACTCATAAAAAAAACAAGTGAATAAAACACCGTAAAATAAAAAAAGTAAACAAATAACCGGTGGAATAACACTTGTTAGGTAGAATTGTAGAATCATGTATATCCACGGTTTAGCTACTACTGAGTACGTAACCAAAAAAAATAACTACGGATCCTACAAACAAAATACTCCTAAACACACTATAAAATCAATACAATTAGATGTTAACGAATAACGATTTAGTTTATTCTCTTTAGATGCGGATCAATTAGTTCGTCATTGGGTGCAGCTACGCTGTATCGTACTTGTGTGCATTTTCTAATCAATCATGTTGTAGATTAAGTATCTAAGTTTCTTGTGCATTGAGGAATAGATTGCTATCTAAAAGCTAATTTAATAGAGAAGACTATAGCTCAATTTGTAAGTTTTGGTGTACAATTATACAACCGTCATACCCACTACCTGTGTTTGTATAAACTAAGGTAAACAATTACCTACTCCTAGATCTATCTCAATCGGAAAATCTCGTCTATGATTATCACAAACTTGTGACTTCTCACAAAATTTTACTTGACGGAAAGTCTCACATGTGACTTTTACAAACTTGTGACCTCTTATAAATTCCCTCCCATATGTTTTTCTACTTGCACCTTGTGGGGAAAAGTGTCGGTCACACATGAGAGTTTGCCCTTAGCTTATTATCTACCTTATGTAATTTGTCGTTCGCATCTTGATCACAAGCAAGACGTTTTGAATTAATTATGTCGAAGCCAAAACAAGCTGACAACCGTGGCAACTTCAAGTGTGAGTCAGTGACCATACTGACAAAGCATTCAAATATACAAGTATTCTCTGGAATGGTGATGCAGCCGCACAACTGATTATTAAAATGTAATTAAACAAATAGCAAATGTTTAATGAGTCATTAGTGACAATACTTAGCACTCTTGGAATCATTCCATTTATGGGTGGGTATCGTGTTTATTAAATAATAATACCAAAAATTCTAATGCCACGAATTAATAAGGGGAGTTAACTTTCCATTACGCGTACATTTCGTGACAATAGTAAAATTAGTCGTGGCAACATAATTTGCCCAAGTAAAAACTACTAATAAGCTTACTACTTGCAAGTTGTCATGCCATTTGCCATGTGCAAGTCCTTCTATTATCATCTATTTGTTCACTCCGTTCTCCGCGTCCTTACTCTATTACAGTACTGTACTTCTTTTCTTCCAAAGTTCCAAGTACAAGGTACTATTTCTTATGATTTCAATGATAAATACTTGTAAGTGATAACATGCCATAAACAAGTACTTCGTATTAGAACAAATGTTTAGAAGCATAAGAACATAGATTCTCACACGAAACAATAAATTTGAAATCCGCCTAGAATGGAGTAATTCTAGTTGGAGGTGATAGTTTATCCTATTACGATTCTAACGGTAGGTCACACTCACAAAACAGATAAGAAACGAGGAAGTTATGACTGTTCTATGAAAGTGTGACGGTTCAAGGAAAGATTGGACATGTTAGTCTTGGACGTGTTACGTGTATGATCCACATCTAATAATCGATTTTGTTTTATGTCGATTAGTTATATTGTCACTTTTAGTAATTCGTTATTTTGATTTTTTTTATTAAATCCATTCATTTTACGTTGATAGTTTAACGGTTTTTCACTTACATTGATTCGGTTTCAAATAGAAAATTGTTGCATTCGAAATAGCTCAGAGCTTTTTTACCTCAAAATATTTTTGATTGATTAAACTTTAAGTAGTTTTATATCTTACTCACGACTTCGAAACTCGATAACTTTTGTTGAAATCGTAGTTCTCAGAAAGACAAGCGGTCTGAAAAAAAAAGTATCATCTTATTAGAACTCGTAAATACGAGTTATGGTCACTTAATGTTTTTTAGGTAAAAAAAATGAATATTCCGTGCAAAGCGACAAAATTCGGGGTAACACGTAAATTTTCTATTCTATTATAACTCATTCGCCCATTTTTACTTGATGTTCAAACCTAAAATTGATGACAAAATCATACATGATGATTTGGTCCACAGTAAGATAGAATTGATCCAAAACCACTTTAAGGTCCCCATATAGTGAAAATGGTATGTTTGGGATATGTCTATTAGGTGATGAGTCATCAAAATGAAAAAGACCCACATAATATATAATATAATAATAATAAAAGAGCATCCGATAGAAGGTGTCGGGTTCCAAAATACTAGGGTGTAGTCTATACCACATGAGATCCCTAAGAAGACAAAAAATAATACGAAGTAAAACATAGCTATTCATTTGACTAGATATGATGTCACAAAAGCTAAGTGAAAGAAGGAGAATATTCTAATCTTATCTACCTTGTTTCATGCTCTACCACACAAGACTTCTTCACTTTCTTGTCTTAGGGCCGATTCTTTTGGACTTAAACTCAGCCCCTTTAAGTTCAGTTCAGCTCCTATAAGTTCAGTTCAACTCCTATAAGTTCGGTTCAGTTCAGTTCAGCTTCTATAAGTTCAGTTCAGCTCCTATAAGTTCAGTTCATATCAGTTCAGCTACTATAAGTTTAGTTCAGCTCCTATAAGTTTAGTTCAGTTCAGCTCCTATAAGTTCAGTTCAGTTCAGCTCCTATAAGTTCAGTTCAGTTCAGTTCAACTCTTATAAGTTCAGTTCAGAAAAATTTAATTCTTACAAATTAAGTTCAGAAAAGTTATACGGAATATATTATTTATGAAAACCGATATAAAAACATTTGACATTAATTAGTGGAATGACATTTGGTCAATTGAAAAAAAGGTGGGTGTTAAAAAATATGCCCCGAATGTCACAAAAGTATCAAATGTCTATTATTGTTTTATACACTCACACGCCATAATTTTATAAGGATGCATACTCTTGTAATACCTATTATACAACATGACGTGAATATTCAAGGAACAGTAGATTTGGGCATGTTTGATTATAAGCGGAAAAAAACCATGTTCAAGGTACGAAACAAGATAGTAAAAAACATTTGGCGAGGCAATAGATTCGTTGTTACGAGTGATAGTGAAGATAAAGAAGAAAGTGATGAGGAAGATGATGATATGGAAATAGATGGTTAGAAAACGATGTAATATGTGATTTATTTTTTTATCGTAATGTAAACGTGTAGTAATCTATTTGAACAAACCAATGTACATAAATCGGAATTATGTTATTATCTTACCTTATGTTTTAGAGTATATTTTTTTGTATGACAGTCATTTCCAAAAGATAAAGATACATATAAAGATAATGTCAACGTAGTAATCTATTTGAACAAACCAATGTATATAAATTGGAATTATGTTATTATCTTACCTTATGTAATAAAGTTCAGTTTAGTAAATTTTAGATTCTATAAATTTTATTCAATTAAGTAAAATTAAGTTTAGAAAAGTTCAGATCCTATAAGTTTAGTTCAGTTCAGTTCAGCTCTAATAAGTTCAGTTCAACTCCTATAAGTTCAGTTCAACTCCTATAAGTTCAGTTCAGCTCCTATAAGTTCAGTTCAGTTCAGTTCAGCTCTTATTAAGCCCAAAAGAACAGGGCCTTAGTGTCTTCCTCGAATATTCATCACTTCATATTAGCTCATATAAGTATAACCCTTGTTAGTTGTCAATTTGCCATGCCTCATGCTAAGTTTTCACTTGATTTTACTTTAGACGGAGGGATTTGTCTTATCACTTTAGACGTATTAAGTTCCCTAATAAAAGAGCAAATGAGTCAAGTGAAGGGATTATCCATTATCCTCTCACTTACTCTTTCTGTGGGGGGATAATTGATAATCACTCTCACCCAGTAAGTAATTTACACTTACTTTGTTTTGTTATTTTGTGAGAATAAATAAATAAGAAGTGTAAATTATTGACGAAAATTGAGAAAATATTAATACTACTACGTTGTTACTCTAAGTCACTCACTCACTCGTAATTTGCAAAATAAGGTGGTTATCTAATTTTTCTTACAAGTAACTTTTACGTTTTCAAATGGTCATAGTTTCAAATTTATCTTGATGAAGGTTGTTATTCGTGTTATTCTTCCAAATTCCAACCTTCTTTTTAATCTTGTCATTTTACAAGATTTCACGTTTATATGAACTAATGAAAAATATATGAATGATTATTTTGCTTGGTAGTATAAGCCTTATACAACTACATATTTATAAATAAGCTATACTCATACACTAATAAAGTAGGTGATTAGTATTTGGGGTAATATCATGCCTTTTGAATGCATGATATTACTTATGATTCACGAATCATGAAAAACCAATGAATATTTCAATTATAGGATAATATTATGTAACTGGTCATATATATTTTATATTGCATTATTATACTATAAAGTCGGTTAAATTAAGAATTTTGTTATTGTATTCTACCTTAATTATCAAAATATAATTAAGGAGAAACATATTATTTATTACCTTTTCTAGGAAGTTTCTACCCATTTTTGCAATTTATGGATTGTTATGTCTCTAAATACAAAGGTGAAAGGCATGATATACGTCCAGTTTCGTGTGCATGTGTTTGCTATAATTAAAACAACATTCATAATCGATTCAAGTAAGATAAAAAAAAAAGTTAAGGTCTTAACTTTGAGACGGTCTGTAACACCCTCGTTTATCCAGGAGCCTTAGCTAGATCTTCGAAGAAAAATAGGGGAACTTACAAACCATTATCTAACTATTATAGCAGAAGACTTTAAAATTTCTAACCAAATACTATAGAAAACTAAGTAGTCATGTCTACTAAAAGACTGGTCTCGTAGCGTAGCCCATCCCAAACAAGCAACATCCAAGCCACAATCATCCGCTTATATGTTAACCTGCAAGATCCAATGCTCCATTTGGTCATAAACAAATGAATCATAACATGTCATTAATTTTAAAAGTTTGGGTGGACAACACACACAAGCACGTTAATCAAAGGTTGAGTAGGAACTTGAACCACATAATAAGGCATTAGAAAAATAACCATATCACAAATACAATAGCAATAACAATAGTCATTCTCATACTCAACAATAGTGTACCTTATACAATTAGTCGTTCATCCCCTAAACTCAATTATTGGCTCCGCCACTACATCCATCTTCACAATGGCAGTGCCGCTCTCACAATGCACCATTGTCTCAATTATTCCATCATCTTAATAAACCACTGAAACAGGTTATATATACACCATTGTCAATCTCGAGATATTTCATTCTCTCATCATATACCACCGCCTCGGCTATTTGGAGAGATGGAGAGATGACTCAAACCTATTTAGCAAACAACGGAAGCATATTTGTCATAGCGCATAGCGTTAGACGAATACATTTATCAACTTTTAGAAGAATGTTTGACTATCAAATTTAATTAGCAGATTTAAAAAGGGTGTTTAATAATTAGCAGATTATACGATAATTATAATGGGTTTATGTATAAATTGAAATATGTTAATACAATATACGGCTATATAGTAGCAGCATATTCAAAACAGTAGATTACTATCAATATGCTATTAGAATATGTCGTTTATCATACACATACATTTAGTAGATTGATTGGTCAATATACTATACCAATTAAGTTGAAATCTATTAATCTAACCTAATATGATATTTAAGGTAATTGAGAGGATCTAAATTGAAAATAAAGAGAGACATGGATGTTCGATGTTCATCGGTCCATCAATAGACCAAAGCTTGTGAACCGAATACCAAACAAGGGTAAAATGGTATGGTGGACCGTGGTCTGGAGCATATTTCCATTGGTCGGATTTGTGTAGACTAACAAATGTGTAGACCGGATCATACGGATATGTCTAAACTACGATAGATTTATATATATTATAGATTATGGTTTAGTTTGTTACACCGTATTATAGTAGAATATGTCAAAATAATACATAATAAAATAATACTGTCAGAATAAGGGAAATACTTATTAGTTATACACTATTAAAGATTTTTGCTATATAAGTTTGGTTCACTGTCTGATTTCCGTCGATTCGGTTCAGTCGAGGATCGGAGCAAAAATCAAACTAACGTAAATATTTTATCGTGAGAAGGACTCGACCAAATGAAGTATAGTCCGATGACTCCTGTCTGATACGGATCAAATTACATGATCCGGTCCGGAGTCCGGATCAAATTACATGATCCGGTCCGGAGTCCGGACCACCTATGAACAGTCCTAATGGGAGATAACAAAAAGTATTGAGATCAAAATCAAATAAAAAAACTTTATCATCAATAATCATAATCAATTCTTAAAAAAACCCTAACCTTACCTTTTTTTTTTTTTTTTTTTTTTTTTCTTTGCGTTTCTGTGTTATTATTATTGTTATTGTTATCACTCGGATTATTCTCGTGATAAAAAACTAAAATTAAAAACAAAAAAGTATTAATCACAATTTCCCGTGAATTGTCCTTTTCGTGTTTTTCTTTTTCTTTTTCAATTTTCCTTTTCCGTTTTCTCTCTCCCTCTTTTTCAGAGATTAAAGCTTGAGAAAAAGTTAAGAGAGAAAAAGAAGAAAATGGTGATGGAAGACAGCGACGGCAGTTCCGACACTCGACCACCGCCGCCGACGGCGACAGCGGCATCTCCGGCAGAATCAACACCGTCTACGGCGGCTTCTACGGCGGCGCAAAACACAAGACAACAGCGTCAAAAGCTCGAAGTCTATAATGAAGTGTTACGAAAATTAAAGGAATTGAACATTCCAGAAGCTTTGGTTCCTGGTTTTGATGATGAACTTTGGGCTCATTTTCACCGTCTTCCTGCTCGGTAAATTAAAATTTGCGTAATTTTGTCGAATTTACTGTTTTTTTTTTTGTGTTATGTGATGGTGATATGATTATATGAGTGAATGAATGATTCGAAGGATTTCGCATAGTGTTAATTTGAAGGATATTTCGTTGTTTATGATGATGAATTTATATTGAATGTTAATGTTAAAAATTGCGTAATTTTGTGGAATTTACTGCTATTTTTTTTGTATTATATGCTGTTGATATGATTATACGAGTGAATGAATGATTCGAAGGATTTTGCATAGTGTTAGTTTGAAGGATTTTTCATAGTTTATGATGTTGAATTTATATTGGATGTTCAAGTTAAAAATTGCGTAATTTTGTGGATTCGAAGGATTTCGCGTAGTGTTAATTTGAAAGATTTTTCGTTGTTTATGATGATGATGAATTTACATAGGATGTTAATGTTAAAAAGTTTATAATTTTGTAGAAATACTGCTTAATTCTGGTGTGATATGATGTCGATATGATTATAAGCGTGATTCGAAGTATTTCGCAGTGTTTAATTCCTAGTGTATGATGAATGTGTCAGAATTACTGCTCAATTCTTGTGTTATTTGGAGTTGATATGTATTGTACGAGTAATTTTGAAGGATTTAGCGAAGTTTATGATGATGAGTTTATGTTATGGTTTGATTATTTGTAGTCCATATAATTTGCGTGATTTTTCAGAATTACTGATCAATACTGGTGTGATGTGGTGATAATATAATTATACTGAGTGATTTGAAGGATTTTTCATAGTTTAGGATGATGAATTTAATTATACTTTGTTTACTTTTGAAATTTGCCGTGACACTAGTTTTACCTCTATTTTCAAAACTAGTATTATTAATTTGTAATTTTGATCTAAATTCTAAGTTTTAATAAAAGAAAACTGTGTTTTCACTTCTCTTTTTCCTATTTTTTTTTCCGTATTATGAGGCGTGTGATCACCCCAGACGGGTCTAAAGTACGATTCATGTTAGCCGACCCCATTCAATTTGGGATTAAGGCTCTGATATTGTTGTTGTTGTACGATGATGAATTTTAATATTGTGGTCTGATTGATTGTGGTTATGTGGTGGATGTTAATGTTGAGGGAGCGGAAGCAGTATTTACAAAAAAAATACCTGCTTTTTAAACCAGGTGTTATATGATGTTGATTGGATTGTCATTTGAAGGATTTCACAGCGTATGCTGAATTTTCTGCTGTAGTTTGATTCAGCATTTCAGTGTAAATGTTTTTTTTTCCAGAATTTCTGTCAATTGTTGTGGTTGAGATGAATTATACAGAATAATTTGAAGGATTTTTGGTCGTGTATGATGGTGAAGTTATGGTGTGGTTTGATTGATTATTGTTCTGCGTTGAATGTTGGTGTTGATGTTAGGAGAGCGATGGATGTACTAAAATAAAAAAAGGGCGTGAATTTGTTTAGAATGCAGCTAAATTTGGGTGTTATATGATATTGAATTATTGATATGATAAATTTTGAAGGTTTTGGCATAGTATATGATGAATTGTAGGCTGTGGTTTGGAGTCTGACTTTATGATGAATATTTCAGAATTAATATTCAATTTTGGTGTAATATGATGTTGATATGATTGTAAGTTGTAACTCGAAGCAGTTCACATGGTGTGTGATGAATTTTATGCTTGTGGTCTGATTTTTAGTGTATAATGAGAAATTTATAGAAGCACTGCTCAATTGTTCGGTAATACGCGTATGATGTTGATATGATTACACGAGTAATTTGAAGGATTTTGCATTGTGTGTGTTGAATTTCATGTTGTGGTTTGACTCTTAGAGAATAGATTACACGAGTAATTTTTTAGAATTACTGCTCAATTCTTATGTGAAATGATGAATTATACGAGTAATTTGAGGGCATTTTCATAGTTTGTGATGATGAATATTGTGTTGTGGTTTGATTGATTGTAGTTATGCATTGGATGTTAATGTTGAGAGAGCAGAAGATGTGTTAACGCATAAAAGATTATTATATCTTGCTCATGATCCAGTTAATAGACCTGCATTTGACGTTCGATTAGTTCAGGTTTGATTATTTCTTTGTTTAATTAAGTCTTTTTTATTATGATATTGATTAATTTGTTTAAGGTTTGCATTTAGTTATACTTTTTGTTTATTTGAATTTTCTGTATATGAAATGGATATATACTTATTTATGGTGTTTTACACTTTTATCTCTTGAATCATGTGTATTTTGCTGTTGTTTAACTTGCACATCGTCGGATTTTGTAAGCATTTCATGAATTATCTCTTAAAGCTACTTTTTTTTATAAAATTTTTTATGTGGAGGGTAAGTAAGTTATGTTTGATAATTTGAGTAGGCGTGTTTTGTTTATCAAGAGTCACAAAAGGATAATCTGGTGTTAGTTCTTGGTATATTTAATGTTATCGCTTGTGCTTGCGTTGACAATTGTGAGTGATCTGAGTCTGTATATTTGATGTTAAAAATGGTCCGCAAATATTTTTTTCAGTTGTATTGTTGTTTTCATTCCGTTAGTTCATTTTGATAAATTTCAAGATATTGTCTTTGATGGGTTGGTTGCACTTAAGGTAGTTTCACGACACATTACATGTCATAAGAGTGAAGTTGAGCTGGTCATATGTTGTCGAATTTTTGCAGAGACCAATCTTACGATGTCATGAAGTCTGAGTTTCTTATCTTCTTGATGGGTATTATATTAATAGATTTGTGGCTGATTTGATTAGGTTCTTCATGCTTCTGATGCAACATCAGATAATCAAACTCAGGAATCTTCCCCTTCTGTTCGAAAGAGGTATGCAATGTGAAAGCTGTGCTACTGCTAGAGGCCTATTTCCATCATGATGTTGATACTTTATATGCTCTATCATTTCATTCGTTTCGTATTATGCTCAGTTAATCTTTACGCCCTGATGATCCATTGCCACTTCTTTCATGATGTGCTTATAGTCATCCACCTCCTGCATTTGGTTCATCTCCGAATCTTGAAGCCCTAGCAATTGATGGAAATAAACCACATGATGACGAGGAAGATGATGACGCAGATGTCACTTCAAGGCTTTTGCGGTAAATGGTGCTAGACGTAATTTTGCATTGTCGTGAGCATAATTTCTATATGTTGTGTGTACATGTGCATATATATACTGAGTTCTCTATTGTCAAAGCGATGCTCTATGTGTCTTTATGAAGTAGCTGCCGTATCTTATCACCTATTGTTGCCGTGAAAATATGATTTAATCAAGAAATCTCACTGTATTTGTATCTTGCTTCCAGTGTTGGACTAAAAACTGCGCACATATGATTGATCTGGTAATTATACAAAAATCTTATCTTTCCTTGCAATATCAAGGAAATCAGTGGCTTTAATTGACAATGCTGCTTAAAATGGCTTCTTAAAGCAACACCAATTTGATGACTTCCATTAAGCTTGTGCTGATTTTCACGTGTTCTCTTTTTGCATCACTTGTTGTCAAATGGAACACAGAAAACCGTTATACATTTGTACCTTTAGTCTAGTCCTTGCAGTTTCTTTCTCTTTTCCATATCCATTGTGCTGCAACCTAATTAATTGTTCTACTTACAAATACTTACAGTTACAGCTTATGGTTTGTGCAGGCCCATGCATGAGATCACCTTTTCCACAGATGATAAACCAAAACTTCTTAGTCAGGTTGGTATTCCCGTTTTTAGTATAATAATAGTTAAAACGTAGGGTTTTGAATAGGACGGCATGGACAAAGAAGTTATGCTGGTGATGGGATTTGAATTTTTTTTTGGTTCTTTGATTTCCTTTTTCTATATTTTCCTTTTGGTTTTCCTTCCCTCTTCTCTTATCGTCTCTTTTCCTCTGACTTTAGTTTTGTTTGTTTTCTTATATCCTAGCTTGAAAATAACTGAAACTCGAGCAAAATTCCTTCTTTCTTGTTTCAGAAAATATCTATATCCTCTTAGATGTCCTACTAAGAAGAGATGTATAACATGCTTAGCTTAGTACAATCTTTCTTATATCACGAGTAGTTGTCACTGGTCAGACCTCTGAAGGTTTGTCCCTTTTAATTTACTCCTCCTCCCAGTGGCCGGTGGTTTGATTAGATTCCTGATCTTTGCAGCTGACATCCCTGCTGGCAGAGGTAGGGTTGAATATTCAGGAAGCTCATGCCTTTTCTTCAACAGATGGTTACTCGCTAGATGTTTTTGTTGTGGATGGATGGCCATACGAGGTACGGAGTGCTATTTCTTACCTGATTATTTATGTTACTTAATTGGACACTTCATTTAGCTGCCGTGTCGCGTGTCCGACACATACCGACACTTCACTTTAGACAGTAACATTGAAAAAATTGCACAAAGTAGTCGTATCCGACACTCAACACGTGCTAACACGACACCCATGCCGGAGAGTCGGGGTAACACAGGCTATGACCAAAAACCTATTGATGTTTATTCACAATTAGAAGACTTGAAATAGATATGCTCCCAAAATCATTTTTTCTTCTCTCTACCTCTAAAGTGGTTCAAGGTTTACGTCTTTATATAATGAATTTATGAAATGTTGGGCTCCCACCTACGACGTGGTTCTAGCATTAGATAATCACAGCTTTCTGCCTTTCTAAAGTGACTACCTTCTAACGGATCAAAAATTCAATTTGCTAGATGTGTTTAGCTTAATTTGTTGTTCTATTATGTCAATGGTAGTGATGCGTGTAAAAATTATGTAGATATTGCTTGAATGTCGTGCACTTTTATCGCATCATGGCTTGCATGTCTTAAAGGATGGATAAGATACTAGCTGCATTTTTTTTTGTTTGTGTTCCTAGCAATATGTCTATTTTAAGAGATTGTGAAACGAGCTCTTATATCTCAAGTAGCATTGCAGTTTATGGGTTGGCATGTTGAATATTGTTTTTCCTTTTGCTTTTACAGGAAACTCAGAGGCTCAGGTCTGCTTTAGAGAAAGAGCTAATACGAATTGAGGTATTTTGTTTCGTCTGTGCTTATTTGTTTCTTTTGTTGTGTCACTTTGTGGACACTTGTTCTTTTTTGGGATGTGCTTTAGTGCTTTTGTATTGCAAATTTTCTGGAGATGCAAGTATATCAAGGATGTGCTCTTCAGTTGATTGTATCCTGCATAAGTTCACAAATACCCCTATTTCGTCATAACAGCCATTATATCTGATGCCAGCATGAGCCTGCGTCGAGGTTAAAGTACACGTGTCACTTGTTTGTGTTAAAGATGAACAATGTTACTGCCTATGTTCTTTTTTTTTTTTTCAATTTAAAAATTTTAAACCATTTTTAGTGAAGGGCAATTTGTGTACTTCAGTTAGAGGAGGTATCCTTCCCTTTTAGTTAAATACCTTCATAATAATTGTTCGTTTTACAATTTGTCCTTATGGTTTCACAGAACTCATCTTGGCGCAGTCAGCAGTCATCATCTCCTTCAGATGACCTAGAGCAAACCCCAATTGAATCAAAGTGTGAACATGTAGAGATACCAAATGATGGCACTGATGTTTGGGAAATTGATCCAAGGCTCCTGAAGTTTGAGAACAAAGTTGCTTCTGGGTCATATGGTGATTTGTAAGTCATTGATGCTTTGATATTTTAACTACCGTCTTGCATTATATAAATATCTAATTAAGTTGTCTTTTTCTTAAAATTCAGATTTAAGGGTACATACTGCAGTCAGGATGTGGCAATCAAGGTCCTCAAGGCTGAGCGAATAAATTCAGATTTACAGAAAGAGTTTGCTCAGGAAGTGTATATTATGAGGTGCGATTCCATGTTCTAAGTACTTTGAGATATTCTTTGCCTGTTACTCATAACTTCTTAGCCTTTGTAAGGTCTCTCTTTCCTAACCATCAATGCCGAGACAGGTTTAGTTTGTTTATGGCTGTGCTATTATTAAAGTATCAGCTGAAAGATGAAGTTCCTTCATTCTGAGATTCAGTGTAAGCAGTCATACTTTACCCTGGACATGTATATCCCAAATGTACAATGGGTCGTTTTATTTGAGGGGGGTTGGGTTTGGTTGAAGGAATCAGATTTTTTTATGATGTTTGACAAGTTGATGTATGTTTCCGCACTCTGTATCCACGTCTTTACAGTTCATCTATCCGCCGTGATGCCACTACATTATCCTTTTGCCCCAGTGTACGAAATGAATAGGACCTGCACATGAGAAGGCTCCATAGTCCATATGATTGGGGGGTAGATGAGTTTGATGCTCTCATTAGTATTCTCGGTTCATATCTTTGTCATAGGATGAAGATGAAAATATATGCAAGGCAGAAACTTTAGGAACCTTTGGTTCAATTTTCTTATGAGGGCTTACCAGGATAGTGCCTACACTTGCGGTTATAGATCAAATCTGGAAGGGCAAAGCTCATCTCGAAGTACAGGCTTTCCGTTCAACATTAGAGACAATGACACATGACATTCTTCAGTTACGGAGACCTTACAAGGGTCTTAGCCCTGATCTTTGTTTCTCATGCTGTAAAAATTCTGGATGTGGCTCTCATATTCCCCATTGCTGCAATTTTGCATGTGCCTTGTAGCAGAAGCTTATTGGCACCTTTGAGGAAGAATAGGGCTGTCCAATTTTCTGGTGCGAGTTGGGAGCAGCACATATGGGAGGGTGCTACTGAGATGTAGCGTTTTGGGCCTTTGGCAGCTCCCTGTCATATTTGGTTTGGTGGGAAAATTTTGTATTCGATTATACTTGGGGTTGGGTAGGTTTTTTAGCTTCTCCGCGAATGAAAGCAGCTTGTGCTTTTAAGAGGGGGTGCCAATTTTCTTGCTTTGAAGGAGTTGACGATACAAGGGTGTTATGTCATGACAAAGACTGTTTGTCCTTTGTTGCTTCCCTCAGCTAACTATAATTGCTATTTGTCTATTTATTAAAAAGGTTTTTTCATAGAACTGGTTAGATTTTTTTTGAATTAGCAAGGCTCCAATTAGGTACTTTTGCTCTAGAAATGATATGCAAATTGCAAAATATATAGTAATCTGCTTTTACTCAAATTGCTAATTTGCAATTACAGTTCTTTTAAGCTTGAGTATCTGCATTTTTGCAGGAAAGTTCGTCATAAGAACGTTGTTCAATTTATAGGTGCCTGTACGAAACCACCTAGCTTGTGCATTGTTACAGGTAACATGCCTGCTTCTTTTTGCCTTAAATTTTTACTGGAAAATCTACTTCTATCTGAAGTGTATTGTATGTCGTTATAATCCTCTTAACATTTATGCGAAGTACCTATTTATATCAAGTGGGGTAGAAGTAGAACTATGTCTATCTTAATACTCCATTGTACACCCTAGACCTCCTTCTCTGCTAGTAAGGCCACCTTCCTTGCAGCTATTTGCATCTTGGTGCTACTTTTCCTAGTGACTGCAATTTTTTCCTTTTCGTCTTTTTGATTCATTCTTATCGTGTGTTTTCATTACTGTTCTTTTTTTTTTTGGGTCAACTGCACAGAGTTTATGGCTGGTGGAAGTGTCTATGACTATCTGCACAAGCGGAAGGGTACATTCAAGCTTCCATCTTTGATAAGAGTAGCTATTGATGTTGCCAAAGGAATGAACTATTTGCATCAAAATAATATCATCCACAGGGATTTGAAGGCTGCTAATCTTTTGATGGATGAAAATGAGGTAAGACGGTAGGGATTAAAATTTGCCTTTCTCAAATCAGTTTTAGCAGTTTGAAGAGTATTGATGAACCTTCTGTGTACCCTGTTGTAACTGTGAACATTTGTTTGTATGATGTAACGTGGAAAAGATCTATTTCGTAGTTGTACCAGTACTTCTTTAACTTCAAGTGAATGTTATTCTTGTGAATCTCTAATTCTCTATGCACAGCCCTATTATTGATAAAAGAGTGGCTTTTGTTTAGGAAACATACCTCCCCTCCCCCATTTTTTTTGTTGGCTGGTTAATTGTTTAAAATTACGGGTGCAAACCGTATTGCACCCAAGTTATCAAGGTTTCGAAGGTTACCGTGGCTGCATTTTGAGGAGGTAATTGGCCACATAGCGCTACTGCAACCGATTCTGAGATCAAGTCTCGATCCAAGATTTACCTTCTATCTTTTGGTTAAAGCCGTAAAGAGAATGGGACAGTAATCTGAAAAGCTATAGCTTATTTTATCTAACTCTTAGAGTGTGATACAGGTGGTCAAGGTTGCGGATTTTGGGGTGGCAAGAGTAAAGGCGCAAACAGGTGTGATGACTGCAGAAACCGGAACTTACCGTTGGATGGCTCCTGAGGTTCTATTCTGCACCCTATTTTTTTATAGACAGCTATATATCCTTTCAACCCCTATGGTATATGTGTTTGCACAAAAATAGGTAGTCATATCATCTCGTATATCCCCTTCATGTAGACTACAACTTTAGAAGTATGACCCTAGTGGGTGTTGGTCGATACTTTGGTAGTTGAAGTTCTTCTGCCTAGCATCGTAGTTTGGATTCAGTGGAAATCCTTCTATCGAGTCTTTGCATCAAAGTTTTGCTGGGTATTTTATTGGGTCCTATGTACTGATCTAGCAGTGATTCATTATATGACGCGAAAATACCATATGCTGATTTTTAGCTTTGTAGATCAATTGTAAATGTTGATTTTTCTTTTCAAAAGACCAGTTCTCATCAACATAACCTTTGTTGTACATTGAAGGTTATTGAACATAAGCCATATGACCACAAAGCTGATGTATTCAGTTTCGCCATTGTGTTGTGGGAGTTGCTAGCAGGAAAGGTATGCAACTCACAAAACTAGTCTCGTAATTTTGTTTCTCTATCATTCTTTACATTTTTCTTATTTTCTTTTTGCCTTTTTCTGCATTGCAGCTTCCATATGATTATTTGACTCCATTACAAGCGGCTGTAGGGGTAGTGCAGAAGGTAAACATAATTTTTCCTAATCCTTTTCAGCTTAAAAGTAAGGATCATGGTGTAGCCTGCAAGATCTATGACCCTAACACTTCGACACTTCATTGTAACCAAAAAATAATATGAGAATCTTTCATGAAGTAATGAATCCGACTCTTGGTCACGCATCCATGCATAATACTTTCAATCGAGTACGAGCAGTAAATTTTTGACAGTGAAGAGGCGCTTGCTTAAACCTATAGAAGAAGGAATTGTTAGAGAAGTGTGGTGCTAAAGTCAAATCTGACTCAATTGATGTATTTTGATTATGGTCAGGGTCTACGGCCTACTATCCCAAAGAACTGTCATCCCAAGCTCGCTGAGTTACTCGAGAAATGCTGGCAACAAGACCCTACATTGAGACCTAACTTCGCTGAGATCATACCTATTTTGCAACAGATAGCCAAAGAGGTAAAATAACCTCCACTGATATACTCGTTTCTACTTGTATATGATAATGAAAGTCAAAACCTAGGTTTCATTGTTGTTTGGTACTCTCTTGATTCCATTGATATTTTCCCGATTTCCTTTTGGTCATCTAGCAAAATAAAAGGTAAAATACTAGTCAAACGGTTGTAATATAAATGGAATGGAAAGAGAACTATATTTTCTACAACCTGCACCATTACCTGATCTTTTAGACATCTTCGAAATAGAATAGAGGGAGTACTACACTTTCTAGAACTTGCTATTTGATGGGATCTGTAGACGTATCTTATACATAGAGCTATAGAAGCCACTGCATGTTTAACACGGAGAAGGATTGAATCAAATCTTTCGTTAATCTTTTTTTTCTAAACAGGTTGCAGGAGAAGAACGCGACAAGGACAAACATAGTGGTGGATTCTTTTCATCTCTTAGACGTGGCCATAACTAAATACAGCGCACATAATTTTATAGGCTGCTTTTATCACCAAGGTAAAAGCAAATATTTATTCCACCCCTCATAGTTTTACTTCAGCGAATCGTTCACATTAGCTGAGAAAGGCAAGAATGTATGAGCTCGCTTCTTTTTGAAACTATCCCACCGCAGAAGAGATGACGGATTTACTGATTCATGTTCATTTCATCATTAATAGATTTTTGCTTCCGAGTGTAAACCTGTATGCATTTGCATTTACATAGTTTGGAAGACAATAATACGGAGTACATAATTTCGGAATAGAAAACAACTAGCGATGTACGCAGGTTATGGTCCCGTAGCTTCACAGTTGGTCAAAGACGGAAATGTAGGTCTTGGCCATAGTAGTAGTGTTCACTGTTCAAGGCGTGTGTGTATATGGAATATGGATAATAAAATTCGTCATAAATTGCTACTACTCTTGGAAAACATCAATTAATCTTGCTTGTGACCGATCTATCCGTCACAAGCTTGTGACGGGTTGCATCCCTCTCACAAGCTTGCAAGTGGGAGGGCAAGTGGGAAATCAATGGTTTTCCACTTACTCTCCCACTTGCAAGCTTGTGAGAGGGATCCGACCCGTCACAAGCTTGTAACGAATAGTGACCGTTACAAATGAGAATTTTTGGGAAAACATAGCTCAGTCGTTGACATAGAAAAACAAGTGTCACAATTTACGCCTAAAAGAAGAGTGACTAATGTTATAGCAAGTCTCCCCTATATAAGCTGCCCAAAAAAAAAGTCTCCCCTATAATGTTATAGTAAGTCTCCCGTGTTACTGGTTTTGAAGCTTAAAACAGTTCAAATACATGTCACTTTTGTATATTGGTATACATAGGGAAAAGTAATGTATTTGTCTTGTGTATATACAGGTCGTATTATACTTGTCCTTTTTTTTTCCGTTAGATATGTTTTATAGTTAAGACGGATAGTGCCGTTTTAAATGAGAATATGTGATCATGTTATGCTAGATACTTAAATAATCTTGTAGGCTAGATATTACCCGATATTCCCTAAAACCGTCAATAAGACCACAAATTCTCATTTGTGACTGGACGACCCGTCGCAAGCTTAAGACGGGTCAATTCCCTCTCATAAAGTGCAAGTGGGGGTGCAAGTGGGTGGGAAATAGAGCCCCCAACTTGCACCCCCACTTGCGCTTTGTGAAAGAAAATTGACCCGTCTTAAGCTTGCGACGGGTCGCTCCGTCGCAAGCATGACTTGCTGCAATAAGACCACCCCTTTTGGACTAACTATTAGTAACCCGCCAAGAACAAAGTGTCAACGAGGCCAAGAATCAAATCTTATAACTCTACACTTCGATTTTTTTTTTTTTTTTTTTTGGACAGATGTGAATGATAACGTTTTACAACTTAATAGCTCTAGCTGCTAGCGCATGAGCTATTTTATTACAGGATCTCGGAACGAAACAAATACAGAGACAATGAAAAGACATACTAATAGAGCCAATTTCTTCAATAATGGACTTGTTCCTGAAATCTGGTCTCGAGAGCTTTAAAATTTGAGAGACAGCCCTTAAACAATCAGATAAAATAGTCACATGGAGAAACCCTTTGGAAATAGCCCATTTCATTCCCTCTTTAATAGCCTGAATTTCTGTCTGTTCCGAGGTTTGGGAGAGCACATTAAGCACCCAACCAAATCCAGCATCAAAGGAAGGCTTCCAAGCCGCATCAACAAATAATCTATCCAACTGACAATCAGCAGAAGCTATCCCAATAAGATTAAAAATAGTCCCACTTTTAATCTTATATACCTCCATATCAATATTTTGAAGATAGAGCCGATGTACCCTATTCACTCGCTCTTTTTGCCCAGTACTTTCCAAAGCAGAAGCAAGTAATTTTCATAGAGGAAGATAGCATCATCTAATTCCCAGGAATTTCTAAATAATGCATTATTCCGGGTAATCCAAATAGACCAGATAGTTGAAAGAAAAGATAAAACTTTGAAGTCCTTCTCTTCACATTTTGACAGAAAACGGATCCAGTTAATAATCCACTCTCGAAAATCAATTCCACCATCCAAATCTGATCGAATACCCAATTTACTACCTGCCCACATTCGTTTAGCAAAATGGCAATCTCTAAAAATATGGGCCGCATATTCAATGAATTGGTCATCACAAAAACAACAACAGTTATGAATACCAATACCTCTTCTCTCAAATTCACTCCCAACCGCTAAGGAGTTAGTAATAATCTTACAGATCAGAATTGTCCAAGACTTAGGACCTGGAAGCCTCCATAAATATTTTCTGATGAACATACGGATACCTGTAAAAATTCTGGATTTATCTTTAAGAGAAGCAGACTTGTTCCAATTTGAACTCAGAGATTTAGAATATCCACTTTTAACTATAAATTCACCATGAGATGTCAATCTCCAGAAGGCAACATCATTCTTAGCAGATTGGCTCAGCGGAATAACAATGATTTTAGAGGACGATGAAGGACTAAAAAGAGCATTTATCATATCTCTATTCCAACCGAAAGAAGAGTTAATTAAGTTTTTAATCTTCAGATCAGCAAGTGAAGGATAACCATCGAGAAGACTAGGATGAGCCGGTAAAGCATAATCTCCATCAGCCCATTTAAAATGCCATACATTTAACTCTGAGAAAGGACCCACTTGCCAAACAACATCATCATCAAAAATTTCCAATCCCCACAAAATACCTTTACCAATCCAGTTAACAGATTTAGGGGCACTCCAATTACATGAGGCATTATTAAGAATCTTACCATGTTTAAAATTGTCCAAGTTATATTTCAACCCAATGGTACGACTAATGAGAGAAGATGATGACTGAAAGATATTCCATCCAGTTTTAGCAAGAAGAGCCTTATTAAAACATGAGACCTTACGAATTCCAAGCCCACCCATACCTTTAGGTTGATTGAGGAATAACTTACTACACCAACTGATACCCTGCGATCTTTTCAGTCCCTTCCACCAAAACTGTGACAAAAGAGAATCAATTCTTGAAGCCACACTTACCGGTAATTTGAAAATCGATAGAATAAAAGTTGAAAGAGAAGAAAGGATTGAAAAGATCAAAGTGAGTCTACCAGCCTGAGAGAGAAGTATTCCATTCCAAGATGATATTCTTCTAGAAATATTATCTATTATATATCTAAAAATATACTTTTTTGATTTACTTCTGTCAATACCAATATCTGTTGGGGCTCCCAAATATTTTCCCATCGAGGAAGAACCATTAACATTGAAGATCTCATAACAATCTCTAGCAAAGGATAGAGTTGTATTAGGACTTACAAGAATTGCAGACTTATTCTTGTTAATCATTTGTCATGAGGCCTTGCAATATTGATCAATTATTTTATTCAACTCTCGGCAAGAATTAGACTTCCCTTCGATGAAAAAAATAGAGTCATCTGCAAATAATAGATGGGTGATAGCTTCCGATCTTCTTGAAATATTAATGCCTTTAAAAAGACCATTAGCTTCAGCGTGAGCAATATTCTGAGATAGAATTTCAGTACAGATTACAAAAATATACGGATTAAAAAATAAAACAAAGAAAAATTTAAAGATAAAAACTCACATTATTTTGCTTATCAGTTGAACGTTTCTCATAAATAAACTCTTCTCCCTCCCATCTCAAACCTAGCTCATCACTTTGTAATCTTAGATTTGTGTTTTGATTGATTATCTTCTAACTTATCGGATAAATGTGTTAATTGAATTAAATTTTTATATTTGATTTCCCAATATTCATTGTTAGATTTATGATTTTATTTAGTGGTGCGATTCATCATATGGTTTCTATCATATTCACTTTCAATTTAGTGAATACGGTAATTTAGTTTGTGACGTCGTATCTAGTGTGATATTCATCATATGTAACTGTCGCTTTCACTTGAGTTTGGTGAATAGTTGTAGTAAGATAATTTTTAAAATACACATCTCACAATATTATTCAATTCTCTTGATGAATTTTAGTTGCATTTTTTGTTCTCAAATCAAAATATGATGAGAAATGTATATAATTAATGAGATAATGTATTAAAATAAGAAACTCTATAAGTATATGCCGTGTATACATTGCACGAATTTATGAGAGTGCAATACGAAGTAATAAATTACTAGTTAGTTACAAATACACCCGACTAAATTCCCCCGACTTGAATGACCCACCCGAATAACCCGATCCAACAACAAACTCAAGATCCAAGCATGCCCCAACCCAAATATTTATTGTTGGGTACACTAATTATTATCCATAAAAACCATCGTAATAGTTTACCCGAAATATCCAAACCCTAATAAACTATATCCAATTTAATTGGCTCGTTGATCAGGTCTAGTGAGACACTTCCACCTAGGGGCGCTAACAAGCCAAGCCCGAGCTTGGCCTTCCTCGGCTTGTGCTCAAGAACCTAAACTCGAGCTCGAGCCGATCTCGAGGAAAAAAATGTGCTCGTTATGAAGTTTAGGAGCTTTAACGCGAGTTCGAGCCAAACTCGAGCTCAAATCGAGCATATATATAATTGTTATTGTTTTGACTTTCTTTCCTAATATTTTCAATAACAAGGCTCGAAGATTATATGTAAAATTATTTGGCAAATGAGTGAAACATTTAATACGCGTGATTCAAAAATATAATCATGATATAATACTTTTAGAAAATATGAATAATAACTTATCTAACTACACAACTTCGAGCCGAACCAACATTTGTTCGGCTTGACTTGTTAAGCTCTCAAGCCGAATTTTGACCGAACCCATCTCGAATTACTCGCAAGTTGTCTCGTCTCGTTATCGGCCCGTTCCTCAAACCTATTTCCAATTCTCAAAAGAATATCAAATTATCAATATTCAATATCCATAATTCGAAAAAAAGGAGGGAAAAAGCAAAACTCCACTCCCCACCCCACCTCCTTCAACTTCGAGTTAATTAAACAAGAAAATGTGTGCGCATATGGAAGCTTGACCGCCATAGCCGTCGCCATGGCTAGCCGCCTTTCAAGCTTAGTAGACGAACTCCGCGTTCGCCTCGCTACATCATCATCTTCACCTCCTCAACCTGGAGACGACGTCGTTTTAGTCACTCGCTTTCGCACTGTTCTCCCTAATCTCCTCAACGCTTACGTTATCGCTTCTCCTACTGGTAATTCAATTATAATCTGTTGATTTCATTCATTTTTTTTTTTATTTTGTTTAGTTTTAATCGATTTTATTTGTTAATTTGTGTAGCAAATGAACGAGAAGTAATTGCGGTATTAAAGCTGGTTAATCATACTGCTAAGAATTTTCCTGGCGTGTTCTATGATGGTAAATCCGACGTCGTTTTGCCTATTATTGGCCGCATTTTGCCTTTCTTCGCCGAGCCGGCGTTTCGGTATACTTCTATCGCCATTACGCTTGTTTTTGTATGATTTTGTGATAGTTCTTGTGCCCTAGGGTTTTGATTGGTCTGGCTTTCGCGTAATCATCGCCATATTTTGTCGTAGAAGGAGGACGCATTTGTGTTCAATAGTTATTGTGTAAGACGTCCTAGACTGTGAGACGGTCCTTTTATTTATCGATTGCAATAAAAGGACTGTCTCACACTCGGTTTTATTTAAATATTTATGTTTTGTGTTACTTTTAGTGGGAGGGGAGGCTATTGGTGTGATTGATATTTGCTGGAAATTGACTTCAATTACGATCCAAACCGACTTTTGGTTGGAAGTTTGGAAGAAATGTCTGTGAAAATACGTGTTTTGATGAAAAATTATATAATAAGTCTTGGAAAAATTGGTATTGAAAAGTAATTTTTTTAATCAATCAACCCTTATTTAAGCTTCAACAGTTTAAACATATGACAATTAGAGTAGTTATTAGAATTATCATTAACTAAGGTGCATAACATTATGCCACTCTAAAATGTATTGTGGCACTCATATTAAGCCTAGAGGTGCGTAACATAGGATGAGTGACGCAGACTTTTGTCTCGGTGCGTAACATAGGAGGAGGTCGTTGTATGATGTACAAAGGTCGTATTTGATATTTTGTGCTTGTTCTATGCCATTACCTTAAGAAGTGAACCGAGATGTACTTAATTTATTGGCATTTTGTTGTGAAACTACTGAATGCTGTGACAGGTCCCGACATGGAGTAATTTTTGATACCATTGGGTCGCTTCTTGCCTTGCTCCGAAGTGGCGATCGAGATGCCTATCTAGAATTTTTTGTGGATACCATGTTACTAGTCGAAGGTTAGATAAATCGTGTTGAACTTAAAATTTTACGCCAATCCATTGATGTTTGTTGTATCTGATATTGTATAGCCATATGTATTACTATAACCCTACAGTTACTTCATTTCTGAGAATTACGCTAGGAGTATTAACGAAATATTGTTAGATTTACGTCATTTTGAGCATTACAATTAGTGGTAAGATTCCACCATTCCATTTCAACTGAGGCTGCGATTCCCCTTCATTTCTCTCTTATGGTTGCACTACATTTCAGATTTCAGTTCTACTGTGTATTTTCTGTGTTACGTTGTTGCTTGTAACCTAGTATAGAATGCTTTCACTTCAATTCATGTTTATGAATCAGTGAAAAAGTTTTGGTGAACATTATCAATTCTCAGAACTGGGAACGCCTCAGCAACGATATTCTTAAGCCTAAACTAGTGATCTCTTCCACATTCTGAACAGTTTTCCATCTTGCAGATCTTCTTTGTGCAGCACCGAATTCTCAACAACCTTATCGAGTTTCCCTACGGTGCTTTGCAAAGTCATTTTCCAGTTTACCTGACACTGGTGGCCTCCTTACTGACCTTCGTGAATGCAACAAACCTGCTGATGGGCATGGAATTTCAATTGATCTCGTTCATAAGGAGAGGTGGGGGCTATTTTCTACCTGGACAATTCGGCTGTTGAATAAATATTTGACTGAGGGAACTTTATATGTGGATGGACTTGTGACCTCGTCTTTAATTTGGGATGTGTGCCACATGTTATGTTATGGCGATGCTGATCTGCTAATGGTATGATTGTGTGAAGCATCTTAACTGAGTTTAAATTAATTCTTGTATTGCCTTCTGAAGTGAGAGCATTATTCTTTCGCTCATCTATCCAAGCTTATAATGATGCAATTTTTGTCTCTTATGTTCTAGGCATGCTTTGACTTCGCTCGAATCGTTGGAACAACGATGAAATGTGAGGTTCCATGGGAGGAAATAATCTTGTCCATAGCAGTTGTACTTAGCGAAGATGATGGCAGCTTTCCTGTGTTCAGGTATGTCGAAAAGTACAAAAAAGTGGAAATCGGCCTTTAATGGAAAAAGTTTACCAGGATCAAGTCACATACAATTGCAATACCATTCTTGTTTCCGTTTTCTGAGCACTAGCAACGCATTTTCATTTTCAAAGTAGTATTCCTTTTTGTAAGAATGCACACTATGTTTCCATCAAGATGCTGTTTTCCTTGCAGAGATACGTCTTTTGACACTACTATAGGTAGTTGCCTTCATGCTCTGCATTCCAGATGTCCAGTGGAAATTATCACGTCAACAGCGGCCGAATTAGTTTCAGTGTTTTATAATTCTGTAACAAAAACAAAAAGTTCAGAGCTACAGGTAAATTATATTGCTTTTCTTTTTTTCCTTGGCGAAAAAGCATCAAGAAACTCATTTTTTTTTGTTTGAAGAAAACTATTGATGGAAGTTTTGTAACAGGTTTCCTTGTGCAATGCATATATCCGAATCTCTAGAAGTTGCCCTCCTCATGTCTGGAAGCCAGATTGTCTGATAAATATGATTTTATCCTCGAGCATTTGCTTTACTTTACGAGATTGTTTTGAGGTGGCGGTTTCTATTCTTGGTCCTGCTTGTGTCGAAGGAGGCACCATTATTAATAAGTCTTTGGGTCAATCAATAGCATGTGATACAGAATCAGAGAGGGTTAGAGTTGGGTGTAAAAGATCAGGCGAGGATTTAAAAATTTTGAAGATCAAGCGTCAAAAAGCATATACGGAAAACTTGGATGCTGAAGTTGATGTCCAGGGATCTGAGAGTTTTTCTCAGCTGAATTTTCAGATAACTGAAAAATATGCTTCTGATATTCACTTTCTACTTGTTTCATCTATTGAGTTTCTAAAACCTCCAGCTACTTTAGAATCTCGTGGAGAAGAGCGTGTACTAGCAATTCTTAGCATGCTCTGTATGGTCTTTTGTAAATACCCAAACACCAAAATAGCAGTGCGTGCCGTTGAGCTGATCCATTCATGGATTCCATGGATTTGCAAGCAGGTATATTGTGTCCTGCAGTCCTGCACTTTTGCCAAATTGCTGTATCTTACATTCTCACTGTATATGCTGGTTTTTTTTTACCCTGGTATGTTGTCTCTCCCCTGCAGGCAAATCAAAATAACTCAATCAGCTTTGATTTGACAAATTATCTGGATGCATTACACAGCACACTTTTATTGCCAAGTATGTAAAAAAAGCTTTATACGTAGAGATTGTGAATTTGGGCCTAAGAATCCCATTTCTTGAAATATTTATCTATTTTCTTTTTTGTTGTCATCCATGATTTGATGCAATGTTTACGTAGAAAGTTGCACAAGGTTTTGATAATCTGCATCACTGCATGAGTATTGATGTATCCGTCCAGATTAATGCGTTGTACACTTGTACTTGTTAAGAAGTTACATGGTAGGGAATGCATGCCGTGGAAGACATTTGAGTTGATAGTTCAAATTTTTGCTCACTTTAGAGGTAGTCCACTATTGTACAGGAGCTAAAGTTGGCGATCTAAATGGAAGTTGGGTTTAGGTTTGTTGTATAAGGTGAGTTTATGACAATAAAGTGCATTTGTAGTTTGCTTTGGACTCGTCAAGCTTTATATATTCCATCTCTCCTGTTTTCTATTTGGTGTTTCAAAAATTTTCCTGCCCATATAACTGATCCATCACTTTCATATATTTAGGCTAAAAAGAGATTTACTAGATTTAGGCCCTGTTTGAATGGAGGGGTTTGGAGGGAAAGGAAAGGGAGGCAGCTGGAGGGATACAAATACAATTTCTCTTCTTTTGTTAGTAAATGGAGGGATTTATTTTCCCTTCTCTAAACCTTATCCAAATTCTACCAACAAAGGAAATAGTATTTGGAGGGGAATTGTATCCAAACGCACCTACAACAGTCAACACTCCCCCTCCCTTCCCGTTACCCATAAAATTGCATCCTTACATACCCTTTATGTTACTCATTTCGCATTGAAGTGGTACATCAGTACATCATGTTTTGTCGCCTACCCTTCCTTCTGTTTTATAAATAAATTATTGGCTTACCTTTCACATTTTCTGATCATCCAATATTCAGAGGAATTTGCTGGAAATGTGAAGCAGCCCTGGAGTGATAGTGGAAATGCAGCTTTGATATGTTCTTTGCTTCAGCTTCCATGGACTCATTCTCTAGAACTCATTGAAACCCATCAACCATGGAGAGCAAAGTGTCTTTCAATTAAAATTTTTTCTAAGATTGCTCCTAAATCAGAGTCTGAACTTGGTGTCGTGGAATGGAGTCTTCATGATGAAGTGGAAGAAGTTAGAATTGAAGCAATCTGGGCATTGCCAGTAATTGTTCTGACAACTGCTTTCCGTGCACTTTCACCTGTTTTTAAACATATGAAGTAAGTGAAGATGATATTAGCTAGTTGATTATGGTGTGGCTAAGTGAACAATTCACGTTACCAGATGACTTAAAAGATTAAAATGTGGCTACGATGGCATCTGCATATTGCTAACTGAAGCTATCATTGCATTAGCTGATTGCTTGCTTGCTAAATAAGTGTTACGTGAACAGGGAATGCTGACTCCTTTCTCTAAGATCAGCAGTCTTTTTCAGTGACCATTCCTGCTTATAAAAAGCTCCGGGGTCGATCCCAAAGCCATAATGTCTCAAAACGAGGAGGCCAAACATATAGTTTTAATAACTCTGAAATTCTGCATATTGCTATATGAAGAGGTGTCTAAGTTCAAGGCTTGCTAGATATGTCTAAAACAATAGTCTCCGCTGTTGATCTGATATTACAGGAGTTTTTCTTAAATTTTTAGGTTTCTTGAGGATGAGGTGCATGAGAAAGTAAGAAAAATGATCCCGAAGTCTTTGGGCTATTTATCATGCCTACATGGATTTTATCATGATTCAGGTGGTAACAATGTACATGACTGCAAAGGTTCCGTTCTCAGTGGCATGAAGTCCAATTTGATGGTTGATACTTTCTTGCAAAGGTTCTGGTGCTTTAAATGTGATAAAAGAGCAATTTTTGACGAAGCTCAGTTTTCCAAAGTTTCTGTCCCAGAAAAGAGCAGCGTTAATAACATTGCTGTTTGCGACTTTCATCAACTACAATCCTTGTTTTTCAGTTTTCTCTATGACAACTCTTCTGAAGAAGTGCAACTTTCCTGCATTGAAGTGCTACATCGTATTTTGTTGCATGTAGAGGGAAAAGCACTCTTAAAAACAAGATCTGAATGGATCAGATGTATTGAATTTCTTCTTCTTCATAGAAAGAGGTCTTTGAGGGAAGCGTTCTGTACTCAAATCAGCTTTTTCTTCAATGAATCTGTTTTGATTTGGTTATTTCCAGAGAGTGAAACAAAGGACCAGTTGTTCCTCGACTTAATTAAATCTGCATTGGAAGCAAATGAAGACACTAATATAACTGAGACTTTGCTGGAATGCCTAGCTGAGATTTTGCTCACTGTGATATGAAGTGTCAGCTTTTCTCCTCATGTTTTATTTTATTAGTTGACAAGCTTGATGATCCTCATATGACCTTGAGAGTGACTGCGGCCAGGTTAATCAAACGGTCTTGTTTCTTGCGTCTTAAAGGGGGATGTAAAGATATCCTGTCCAAGGTTTCACATTTTCGAAATGATCTTTATGAGTATCTTTGTGCAAGGCTTATTACTCGTCGCAAATTGATCAGGGAGTTTGCGGAGGCTGTTTTAGGTACTGAAACCACAGGGCTGATCAGCGAAATGGTTCCAGTTGTTCTTCCAAAGCTCATCATCTCTCAAAAGAATGATGAGCAATCAGTTGTCCTTTTGTATGAGTTGGCCAACTGCTTGAATATTGACATGCTTAAATTGATTATTGATAGGATCCCTAAGGTACTTGCTTATGCTCTTCAGCGAGCTGATAGTAAAGATTTGCTCTGTGTGTTAGAATTTTATCTTACACAGACTGGAACTAGCAAGCAAGAATTGTTTTCTGCTGCATTGTCTGACTTGTTGGAAGAGTTAGTGTGCTTTGTGGATGGCAATGATCCAGATGAGATAAGCCAAAGGTACAAAAAATACGAACCTTGGATGCTGCTCATAACTTAGGGTGGTTTTGATGCACTTCACTACTTCCTCTATCCCAAATGTATCTTTTAACTTTTTGAGGTCAGATTTTTCAGTTCTTCGATCATGAATTTATCATAAGATATAGAAAGATTATACTCCCTTTGCTTCACTTCACTCATTTAAAACCATTAGGCTTTTTGCTCCTCACAGATAAAGTCAAGTGAGGCTAATTGAGTGAATGGGGGTAGGAACATGACAATAAAATATTTATCAAAAGTCTTTTGCTATTATATATAACAAAAAAAAGTAGTATATGAATGGTACAAAAAATATGGCCAATGTGTTGTCTTTGAGACCGTGTGAAGTCAAACGAGAAGCTATAATTGGGATTCATGTACTAACCAATTTTAAGTTTTCTCATAAAGCTTCTTCCATTTACATTGTCTCTTTTACTCATACTTTTTGAGGTGTGAATTGCAGTCTAATAATATGTACCTACTATATGTTGTTCAGTGCTCCCTTTCTGCTTCCTCCATTTGATAAATTCATAGGATGGCCATTTGACGCCACGATTTTAAATAATGTCCTCTTAACTCAAATACAGGTTGGAAAGAGTACCCCAGTTGATACAAGAGGTTGCCAGAGTTCTGACTGGAAGTGGGGATCTTCCTGGCTTTTTAAAGAATCACTTTGTCAAGCTTCTTAAAAGCATTGACATGGTGATGCTTCATGCAGCTGATATCTGTGTGCAGAAACAAGCCATTCAACGAATAGAAATGTTAATCAAAATGATGGGTCCTCAACTTAGCAAAAATGTTCCAAAACTTATGGTGCTTCTTATGCATGCGGTTGAGAAGGAGTCACTGCGGAGGGAGGGTCTCTCTGTGTTACATTTCTTTATCAAGCAATTGGCATTGCTGTCACCATCCAGTGCCAAACATGTAATATTTCAAGTTTTTGCTTCCCTGATTCCTTTTTTAGATAAAGAAAAAGACAACTTGCAAAAGATGGTTGACATTTTGGAAGAACTTGTCTGTGAGAATAAGGTTATACTGAAGACACACATACGCGAGTTTCCCCTACTGCCTAGCATTCCTGCGTTGGAGAAGGTGAATAAAGTGATACATGAAGCAAGGGGATCAATGACTTTAAAGGATAAGTTACAAGGTGCTGCTGATGGCTTGAATCATGAGAATTTAAATGTTAGGTATATGGTTGCTTGTGAGCTCAACAAACTACTGGACCTCAGAAAGGAGGAAGTGGCTGGATTAATTGGCTCTGAAATGGGTTTAGAAATCACTGTTTTGAGCTCTTTGATCACATCTTTACTAAGAGGATGTGCAGAAGAATCCAGAACTCTAGTAGGGCAGAGGCTGAAAATGGTCTCTGCTGATTGTCTCGGAGCTTTAGGTGCCATTGATCCTGCTAAAATAAGAGGAGCTTCCTGTCAAAGATTTCAAATTCAGTGCTCAGATGATGATTTGATTTTTGAATTGATCCATAAGCACCTAGCCAGGGCATTTAGAGCTGCCCCAGATGCTCTGATTCAAGACAATGCTGCTCTGGCTATACAGAAGCTTCTAGAAATTACCGGCTGTGAAGCATCTCTTGATGATAATTCTACGACCTCTGAATCCGAGAAGCTGAAGGTTACAGCCCTGCGATCCAAGGAATCCAATGACTGTCAATTGATGAGTGGAAGGGGTCAACGTTTGTGGGATCGCTTCTCTGATTATGTCAAGGAGATTATAGCACCATGCTTAACTTCTCGGTTCAAGAATCCCAGTTTGTCCGATTCTACAGTTTCTTGTGCTATATATGAACCATCATTGTCTTTCAGAAAGTGGATCTTTCTTTGGATTAAGAAGCTAATTGTGCATTCAACTAGCTCTCGTGCCGATGTTTTTAAAGCTTGCCAGGGTATAGTGCGCCACGATATACAAACAGCCATATATCTGCTCCCGTATCTGGTTCTTGATGTTGTTTGTCATGGCTCGGCAGCAGCACGCGAAGGAGTTACAGGCGAGATTTTGTCGGTCCTTAATGCAGCTGCCTCAGAGAATAGTGGAGCAGCAGTTCATGCAATAGGTGTTGGGCAAAGTGAGGTTTGCATCCAAGCTGTATTTACTTTGCTTGACAATATGGGGCAGTGGGTAGATGATGTAGAGCAGGAAATAGCACTTTCCCAGTCTCTATCTTCATCGTCTTCTAAACAGGCCTCCAAGTCTAGTAACACAAGTAGAAAACCCTCACCTTCCCTGCTTAGTGCACAATGCAAATATGTTTCTGAACTTTTGTCCGCAATTCCAAAAGTGACACTCGCGAGTGCATCTTTAAGGTGTCAAGCTTATGCTAGATCCTTGATGTACTTTGAATCACATGTTAGGGAAAAATCCGGCTCATTTAACCCGGCAGCTGAAGGGAGTGGCACCTTTATAGATGAAGACATCTCATTCCTGATGGAAATTTATAGTGGTCTGGATGAGCCAGACGGGTTATCAGGGTTGGCAAGCTTACGCAAGTCAGTGAGCTTACAGGATCAGCTGTTAATAAACAAGAAAGCTGGAAACTGGGCAGAGGTGTTGACTTCTTGTGAACAAGCTTTACAGATGGAACCCACGTCAGTTCAAAGGCAGTCGGATGTTCTTAATTGCTTACTCAATATGTGCCATCTACAAGCAATGATAACACATGTAGATGGACTAGTTTCTAGAATACCTCAATACAGGAAAACATGGTGCATGCAAGGAGTGCAGGCAGCATGGAGGCTGGGCAGGTGGGACTTGATGGATGAGTACCTTGATGGAGCTGATAAACTGGATAAAGAGGGCATACTATGTAGCATCTCTGAGAGCAATGCTTCATTTGATATGGATATTGCAAAGATTCTCCGATTAATTATGAAAAAGGACCAGTTTGGGGTTGAAGAAAAAATTGCATTGTCAAAGCAAGCTCTGATTGCTCCACTGGCTGCAGCTGGAATGGACTCCTATGCACGCGCTTACCCATTTGTAGTAAAGCTCCACTTGCTGAAAGAATTGGAAGAATTTCATGTGATGCTTGGAGGTCAGTCATTCATGGAGAAGTGTTTTCGTCTTGATGATCCAGACTTTATGAAAATAATGGAGGGCTGGGAGTGCAGGCTAAGATTCACGCAACCATCTCTCTGGGCGAGGGAGCCACTTTTAGCTTTTAGAAGATTTGTTTTCAGGGCCAGTGGTCTGGGCGCTCAAGTTGGAGACTGTTGGCTTCAGTATGCTAAACTCTGTCGTGCTGCTGGTCATTATGAGACTGCCAATCGAGCAATTCTTGAGGCGAAGTCTTCTGGTTCACCTAGTGTTCACATCGAAAAAGCAAAGCTTTTATGGAGCACAAAGCGATCTGAGGGTGCAATCGCGGAACTTCAGCAGGCTCTTTTAAACATGCCTACTGAAGTTGTTGGGTCTGCTACAATATCATCAATAACTAGCCTTTGCCTGGTTCCAGCGAACCCACAACCCCTTCATTTGGATACCCAGCCACTGAATGAAAATCAGAATATAGCAAAGACCCTCCTCTTGTATTCAAGATGGATCCATTATACTGGTCAAAAGCAGAAAGAAGATGTGATGAGTCTTTATTCTAGAGTGAGGGAACTGCAACCTAAGTGGGAGAAAGGTTACTTTTATGTTGCTAAATATTGTGATGAAGTATTGGTTGATGCCAGAAAACGTCAAGTGGAGAATGTTGAGGCTAACACTAGGAAGCCCACTGCTGCTTCTGTTGTCTCTATTAATGTGAACACCGAAAAGCCATGGTGGGTTTATCTTCCTGAAGCGCTTCTGTTTTATGCAAAAGGTCTTCACAGGGGTCACAAGAATCTTTTCCAAGCCCTTCCTAGATTATTGACCCTGTGGTTTGATTTTGGAAGTGTATATCAGCAAAGTGGGTCGTCGACGAATAAAGAACTAAAGAAAATTCATGACAAGGTAGTAATCTGGCTGTTCTTTTTATTGTCTTTTCCTAATGCTTTGAAGTGCGAGACCAATCTGCTTAACTCCGCTAATGCAGGTTACGAGTATCATGCGTGGCTGTTTCAAGGATTTGCCAGCTTATCAATGGTTAACTGTTCTACCACAGTTGGTTTCTAGAATCTGCCACCAAAATGAAGAGATCGTTCGATTGGTTAAACACATTATTACTTCCGTCTTACGTCAGTATCCTCAGCAAGCTTTATGGCTTATGGCGGCTGTTTCTAAATCTGCCGTCCCTTCAAGGAAGCATGCAGCTGCCGAAATTTTGCAAGCAGCACGAAAGGGGTCCAACGTGGACGGCAGTCGCAATGACTTGTTTTGTCAGTTTGCCAGTCTAATTGATCATCTTATTAGATTGTGCTTCCATGCAGGTCAGTCAAAGTCAAGGACAATCAACATCTTAACTGAATTCAGTGCACTAAAGAGAATGATGCCTCTTGGAATTATTATGCCCATTCAGCAATCTCTTACTGCTAATTTGCCCGCTTGTGATTCAGCTCTAACAGACTCATCTGATATCTTTTCATCTATTGATCTTCCGACAATAGTTGGAATAGCTGATGAAGCAGAGATTCTTTCATCACTTCAACGACCAAAGAAAGTGAGGCCCCTTTGGTGTTTCAAATTGTAGTCAACTAGTCGTATAATTGCCGGATACTTGCATTTAAACTGCGGAATATCATTTTTCTTTTTAGCGAGGTTGAGAGGGCATTATGTCCACCACTTTCAAAGGCGTCAGGATTTTTTTTATTTGATTTTCACGTAAAGTTCTGCGTATTCTCCTACAAAAGATAACACCACACTGTTAAACCTGGTTTCTGTCTCTTGATAAAATACTTTATTTTGTGTCCCTTTCAAATCAATTTTGAAATTAGAGCAAATTGGTTATTAGCATATCATTAGTCTGATCCTTAAATTTTCAGCATCATTTATACTATGCCTCTATAATTCCAATTAACTGCTTCTGCAGGTTGTTTTTGTTGGAAGTGATGGCATTGAGCGAGCCTTTCTTTGTAAACCCAAAGACGACCTCAGGAAGGATGCTCGTATGATGGAATTTAATGCTATGATAAACCGCTTACTATCAAAGTGTGCTGAAAGTCGTCGCAGGAAGCTCTACATTCGAACCTTTGCAGTGATTCCTCTGACTGAGGATTGTGGTATGGTGGAATGGGTGCCTCACACTCGCGGTCTCCGGCACATTCTTCAAGACATATATATAACAATCAGAAAATTTGATCGCCAGAAGACTAATCCTCTAATAAAGCGGATCTATGATCAGTACCAAGGAAAAATCTCAGAAGATGAGATGCTGAAGAGCAAAATTCTTCCGATGTTTCCTCCTGTTTTTCACAGATGGTTTGTAAATACCTTTACTGAGCCAGCTGCCTGGTTCAGAGCCAGGGTTGCTTATGCACATACTACTGCCGTTTGGTCCATGGTTGGTCATATAGTGGGTCTTGGGGATCGGCACGGCGAGAACATTCTATTTGATTCTACAACTGGTGACTGTGTTCATGTTGACTTTAGCTGCTTATTTGACAAAGGCCTGCTGTTGGAGAAGCCTGAACTTGTGCCTTTCAGGTTGACCCAGGTGAGTTAAGCATAAGGGGTTTGCATCTAGAGTTCTGACTTTCAGTGGCTTGTGTGCCTGACTTCTGCCTTTTTCCCATTTTGTTCTCATCTTCTTTAGATACCAAATATACCCTTTTGTTCTATATCGCTTCAAAATTTTAATTAGGAGGGAGGGAAATCAAATGGGGCACATCTACTGCCCTTGGATTACTTTACCCGTGTATGGGTGGACAGTGGACCTGATGAAATTGCGGATGCTGTATCCTCAGATTGTGTTTGCTGTAGATAATTATCAGGGATTTTCTCACTTGTGCCCATCAATAAAAAATAAACTTTGACTAATCATAACTCCCAGCTACGAGTTTAGAAAAGGGGTGAATTTTTCCTTCAAATTCATGGCCTTTACGAGATATTTGGTTTGAAAAAAATAATTCCCGTTTACTAAACTCATAGCCAAGAGTTATAGACAGTCAATTTTTTTTTTCTTTTGTTTGCAAAAAATGAGTACATGTTGTAAAACGAAAAAGTTGAGGGGTACAAGACTAGAGGTTACAAAATCCCTAACTAGTAGTCCGTATAAGTTACAAGTCCATATTTACTTTTTCTCGTGCAGCGTTAATTTGTTTTATTTGAAAAAGACTAATTTTGATTCTTGTTCAAAAGGGGGGCATAATACTTAATGAGTTCTGATTAAATATCATTTGTGATGCATGTTCAGAACATGATTGATGGACTAGGAATTACCGGATATGAGGGCATATTCCTGAAGGTCTGTGAGATCACTCTTTCCATTCTCAGAACTCATAGGGAGACTTTAATGAGTGTTCTCGAAACCTTTATCCACGATCCGCTTGTAGAGTGGACAAAGTCTCACAAATCAAGCGGAGTGGAAGTTCAGAATCCACATGCCCAGGTTTGATTAACTTTTTATCATGTTCATCTTTTTTAACTGGGGAAGGTAAGGAGGAACACAATTTATAGCTGAAATGAACCAAAATCTTCTATCGAAGAAATTTGCATAATAACCAGCCTGATGCACAAGCAATATACATACTTACGTACACAACGTTTTCACTTGCCATATGAGAATGAGTGTTTTCCTAAAGTCGTGGTGCGACAAGAACATTATCTTCTGTATTTCTGAATTACACCATTTAAATTGTAAATGCGGCATCTACTTCAGAGAGTAGGTAGGTAGTTGTTCGGTTTTCTTTAAAGGAGTTTGTGTGAGTTTCCCAATATAATCATTTTTTGTTTTCCTAATTCTGTTCTATTCTTTTAGTCCATAGTTGCTTTAAATTACACATTGAACTACATTTTGGCGAGCAATAGTAGTTACATAATACATTACCAAGTACCAATGCACAATCTGCTGGCTGCTGCGCTGAACCTTTTTTTGATCCAAAGTTGCCCAATTGAAAGCATGCAAATAAGCAAACACACAGAAAGTGAATCTGACTGCTGTTGACAAGCTACAGTTGCAATACGACTTTGAATTATCACTGAAATCCACGCTCTTGACTTGCAGCGAGCCATAAGCAACATTGAGGCGAGGTTGCAAGGTGTTGTGGTGGGAGTTGCAGCAGCGCCATCGTTGCCTTTAGCAGTTGAAGGCCAAGCTCGTCGATTGATTGCCGAGGCAGTGTCTCATACAAATCTTGGCAAAATGTATATATGGTGGATGCCTTGGTTTTAATTGTGATAAAAAAAATAGTTAATCCAAGGTATTTTCATGTGTTCAGATTTTCTTGTAAATCCCATTTCTGTGGTTAAAAATAATTTCCGTCTCTCTACCTTTCTGCGTTGAGCAGTATTAAGTATGATTTTGAGTCCTATCATGTAGTGTAATCAATTTGGCGGAAGTAAAGGTAGTAGTTTTAGAGAAATAAGGCTTGATAGGAAGAAAGACCTTCGGAGTTCTGACTGCTCTTTCTATGCTTTCTGACATGCTAGACATCTGACTTGTTGATGCTTTTGTTGATATTGTACTCCGAACAGTGATCCATTTTAGAGATGAGAGAGATTTATTCTCGTCAAATTTCAGTTTTTTACACATTTCAATCTTGCTTGCTCTCCTGATCGGGCTTGCTGAAATTTGTGCTACACAGTTTTCTGGAAGACCATGGCAAGTTTGATCAGCAGGGTATCAAGCGGCAATTACTGCGCGAAGGCTTTACCCTGGTCCATGTTCGGTGAAATGGGTCCCTTTTTGGGTGCTAGATTTGGTATATTACACGTTCCGAGTATCCAACCAAAATTTCAGTGAAAAGGAATTATCAGAGCAACACTTTGTGGAAGATCACAAAGGGGAAGTATCCTTGAATTGTTTGATGTCTCCATTCAGTGTAAGTTCTCCATAATCAATTATCGAGCTGCCGACTTATTTTGTTCTTTTACCAATATTCGCTGTTTAGACTTTAGAGTTTTTCCACTATAATTGTTGGCCTGATTATAAACTTCTCATCTTGGAACAATCTGATGAGCTCCGGACCCAAGTCATCACAACTGTACTAGGTAACAGTGGCAAAATAGTAACATCCTCTTTTCATATTGGAAAAATTTATAGGTTTCGTAACTTTAACATGCGCTTTATGGCGAGTCCTGCCCATTGGACCCGACATGTCCTACCTGCAATAGAAGTGGTTAATTACAAATGAGAAATGACGATGCATTTCAATAATGTACCAAGGCCGACACACTAACCTATTACATACCCGCTATCCTACTTGTCTGTGGGTCTAACCAAGTCCATATTTTGATCTCGTATTTTTATTTGCATTTGATGTTACTGCTGTGCATGGAGGTGCGACTAAATTTAATCTACCATTTGTTTATGCAGGCGTAGAGACATTAGTCAACTTGCAGTTGCATGGTCTCAGCATTAATCAAATTTGTTGAGCTGAAGGTGAGATGAATTTTTATCGCCAATACTCCAATAGCATATTTCAGGTGCCGTTTGCATTGTCTGTGAACTGCTGCTGACGGCATGACAGTGCAAACGATTCAGGGTGATTTTGGTCGCGAATGATTAAAAATGAGCCTTTCTGCGCAACTGTAAGCTGATGATAGAGTTCGCAGTTTTGTACACAAGGTTGTGATTCTTTAGTTTAACAATCCGTTTTGTATAAAGATCATCTTAATATGAGACCAGCCTGTCTAGTGTCTACTGATTAGGATTTGATTTTTCTCTTTTCTTTCACATAGATACTCCAGTATTTAGATTGGCTTCGCATCTTTGAAGGGGTTAGTATCAATTAAAAAAAAAAAAAAAATATTGTATTGTCCTAATCAAAATTATGCGGGAATGTAGCAAATTACTCCCATAACTTATGCACTATGTATAAATCAACCCCTTAAGTTTCACTTGTGGCAAATTAGCCCTATAAGTTTCCAAGCACAAATTAAATTTTCTACCTTTTTTTAATTAAAATTTCTTATTTTCTAAGGGTCTTGCTCATTCATGGACATGATTTACTCAATCATGGACATAAATAACTATTATATCCTTCTCATTTTTACATCCTCATCTACCATTTTTCCTAATCTCTCAATAACAAACCACCACCTTCAAATCACCGGGCACCCCCACCGCTGCCTCCCCTCATTGAACCGACTACCTGAATCGGACCCCACTGTCGCCTCCCCTGTTTGACCGACTACCTAAGCCGGACCCCTGCATCGGACGACCCCTCAAGGAGCACCCCTAACACCAGATTAGCCACACAATAAGAAGGTCCACCACGTTCGTCGCCTACCACACACCTGCAACCACCACCCTCCTCTCGTGGCTTAGCCGGACCCACGACCACCAACCATCGCCTACACTACCCACGACATCATGCAACACCCACTGCCTCACCCCTGCGCGGCCTCCAACCCTGCCCTCTCCCCTTCCGCTGACCAACCTCCCCAACTCTAGCCCCTTTTTCTTCAATGTAACCCTAATTGTGAAATCTTAGCCTTATTAAATTGAATCTATGGAATTTTTGATCAAGTTAAAGTACATAGTTAATAGATTTAGAATTATTATTACTTCAATATATAAATTAAGTGTTTAATTAATAAATTTGGTTAGATTTTATCAATTTGGTAGGGTTAGAGGAGAAAGAGAACATTAGTTCTTGATTTTTATGTGAGGGCCATGTTATGGAAAAATAATGAAAAAGAGTCCATGAATAAGTAAAAGATGTCCATGAATGAGCAATTACGTTTTCTAATATAAAAACATTTTAAATAAATCAATTGAAAATTAAATACAATATATTTCTATATATTCAATAAAAAAAATGTAAAACAAAATTAATTTAATCCAAAATTTAGTCATGTAATTTGTCATCGTGACCTTACTAAATGTGCTAGTATTGTGAATATTTTTCACCAAAATAAGAATAAATTATTGTAAAACACATTTGAACCTGCTTTCTAATAAATAGAAATTTTAAGATTTATATTTTATCAATAATATTGACTTTTAATAGTAGTCGTAATATATTTAATTTAATAAATTTCATTCTTAAAAATAAAAATGAGATTAGTTACACATTGAGAGAAACTTAAAGGGTTGATTTGCTACATATATAAGTTAAGGGGCTTAATTGCTCACAGTATCAAACTTATGGGGGTGATTTGCTATATTTCCCCAAAACTATGTATGGGCCGGTCAATAGCAAATGACAATAAAAAGAACACTAGAGCGGAAGACAAGGAGTAAAATGCAAAATTAATAACACAAATTCTTGTTACTGTCCATCTTTAGCTTAAGACGGAAAATAAAAACGCCAGGAAATCAAGCTATCAAGATAAATTTAATGATTATTTTGAGGAAGGAGAGGCACCTTTCTGGGAAAACATTCCTACTCCTAATTTGAGCTAGTATGTCAATTTATATGTTATTTACAATCGAATCTCATTTGTGACGAGGAGACCCGTCTTAACTCCGTCGTAAGTGAGACTTACTGCTATTTTATCACATTTTTATCTATAAAAGACCAATAATCACTAGAAAACTATCACAAAAAGGTTGAATGTCCTCTACAACTGAAAATAAAGACACATTGCCATTTTCTATCATAAGTATCTTTTAGTTTCACATATTCTATTTTTTTTCTTGAAAAAAATTAAAATACGGGAAACCTGTGACATATATGATAACAATAAATCTCGCTTGTGGATGTCACAAACTTGAGATCTCTCATAACCCTTCTTCAACTTGCTCGCTTACTTCTCTCCATTTGCAGCTTGTGAGAGGTCACAAGTTAGTGACGAAAAAATGTTCGTTCTAAATGAGAATTTGTGATATGCTAAATTGATAACGAGCTAAGAGTTTGATGGGCCGAAGACCAAAATTAAGTGACCAATACTTGTTCCTCTAGGCGAGGCTTTACCTATTTATACTGAATTTTGGGTATCTAGCGATAAAAAATTAAAAATTTGCAACTTACATATGGTATGGCGTACATTTTTTTTTATAAGGTAATAAAATTAGATTGATCATTTAGTGTACAACCAACCTATCTCATCATTTCGAACGAGGGAGGTAAGTTGAAGCCAACACAAATAAGAGTTGGACAAGAATGTCCTCTAGTCAACAACTTTGTTGTACTCACGAAAGCAATGTTTAATAATCAGTTTCTCGAACAATTGAAATTCTACCTGTAAACACCTCCAAGTTTTGTCTGTCAATCACCTAAATAAAACTGGCAAAGCTAGTCCAATACCCGAATGTGACTCGAAACTGATATGACCCGACTTGAAGTGACCGAACAACTACACAAACTCCTAACCTCAAATAACCCAAATTGTCCCGACCTCAATAACACGACTCAATAATTATTGACTCAAATCCAACTTAAAGTGACGCGACCCAACCCGACCCGGACCTCTTTGATCGGTCTACTCTTAAACTCCCAAAAATCCCCCAAATCATAATTTCGCTGATTCTTGTGATACCCTACCTGTCTGATGAATACGAGTACTATTAATCACTCTAAATTGGAGATTCCAACTTGCATTCAATTCTTTTGCTTTCCAATCAACCAAACAAATTTAACTCATCAATCGAAAAAAAAGTAAGGAATAGTTTTTTTTTTTAAAAAAAAAATTGGGGGTAAAAATGGGTGTGAAGAACCCTAGAATTGGACGTGATAAGACAATTGTGGATGTTTTGCAAAGAGAAATTGGCCAAATTTCTAATAGAAACTTCGCTAATCGTCTTGCTGCTTCTGAGGTATCCCATTAATTTTTTTCCCTAATTTTTTGGTTTTATTCAATTGTTCCCCTCTTAATCTTCTGGGTTTGATTAATCAGGAAGTTGTGAAATTTTTAATTGCTTGTTGGTGTTGCTGATGTTGGGAAGATGGCTGATGGAGTTCTGTTATTAGTTGCAATTAGTTAATTAATTACAATCTCTTTTGAGTTTTGAATTATACATTTATACCTATTGAATGTCCTGGTATTAGCTCTTATACCGTCTTGTTCAACTGATTCTGTAAGTTTGTTCAAATTCCCCTTGTCGAAAAATGCAAACAATGCAAAATGTCGAAAAAGCCAGCTGAAAAGGAGTAGTACAAGTAGTTTAAAGTTTGGTCTAAGTTTTCAATCGTGGATTCTTCAGGATTCTGGGTTTTGATTGGTGTCTTAGAGAAGGTTATGAGGACCTTTGAGTGTTATAACCTGACAGGATACTTGTTCAGATTGCGGCGACAATGTCTAAATTTATTGTTCATTATATGAAGCGAGAAACTTTGCTTGTTTTTGAGGAATCGGGATCTGGGTCTCAGTGTATAAACGACTCGACTGAAGCTAAGGCTTGCATTGTGTACGAATTGTATTCTATTGACAATTACTGTGAGTCAGTGTTGGAGAAGTGAATTATGTGTTTTGTCCATATTTTTTGCGCTGGTATGAACTTAGTTCATTAGTTTGATTTCAGGGAATAAAAAAGATTGGTAGTATATGCACATTAACCCTTTTTTTGGTGTAAGGAAATTTGGATTAAAGGGTTTTGAAGGAAGACAGTTTCGTTTGTCTGAGTAGCAAAATAGAGATCGAGGGGTGTGGAGGGTTTTGAAGGGGACGGTTTCCTGCATCTTACTCTTATAAGACAAATTATTTCCCCCACCCACCCACCCCCCCACACATACTCCGCTCACTCCATATTTTGTATCCAAAAAACGCCTGAGAGTAGAGGGTAATATGATGTTGGCGCAAGGAATAAAGGAAGGCAAGCTAGCACACCATACACAAAATGTGCATTAATGTTTAAAAGCTATTGTATTTCCTCCCAAGCTTATCCGCCAAGGGATGCATTTTGGTCTATTTGTTTTAATAGCTGGAGATTTGGACTTGTCTATATCTGATGCTTACTTTTATGTGTGTAATTTTTTAGGGTTATAAGCTCTTAATGCATCTCCAGCCTCTTTGCCTGTATATTTTTTTCTGTTAAGTAATTTTTAAATTTGTGTTTTTGTTATTGATTCAAGACTAGGAGCAGCACTAAAATTGTTGCTTCTATTCCAGGACCTTGTTCTTAGACTTGATGTTCTAAGGAAGCTAAATGAACACAGAGGCTGTGTGAACACAGTGAGCTTTAATGCATCTGGTGAAATTCTCGTGTCCGGCTCAGATGATAGGAGTGTGATAATATGGGATTGGGAAATTGGTCGCGCCAAACTATCATTCGATTCTGGTCATAATAACAATGTGTTTCAGGCCAAATTCATGCCTTACAGTGATGATCGCAGCATTGTTACTTGTGCAGCGGATGGCCAGGTGCTTGTGTTCATTGATAGTAATTGTTTGCATGCAATTTCTTCTAGTTGATTTTAGATTGTTGTTTATTCGAGCAAGAATTTACAATCCACTAGTAAATAGTTACGGTTATACTCAAAAGTTTCACACTCCTTCAAATTGTAAATAATACATTTTTTTTGTTGCAATTTTCCTATCCATCAATTGTTGACGTTATGTAACTATAATTTTCTATTATCTCTTTCTTTATGCTTATTCACAGGTAAGACATGCACAAATTCTTGATGGCGGTCGTACGGAGACCTCATTGCTTGGTAGGCATCAAGGTCGAGCTCATAAGTTGGCAATCGAACCTGGAAGCCCTCATATATTTTATTCGTGTGGTGAAGATGGGTCGGTGCAGCATGTAATTTACGTCATCTCTTCTTTTTAATATTCGATAATCCTGCTACACGGATTTAAAAATTTAATGCTACTATGCAATATGATGGTATGACGTGCTAGCATTCCTAGTTTGGTTCGTCTGTAATGATATCTCAGCCAGTCCCAAGTAGCATGTATAATGTGTCCTTGTTTACAATGTTCCCTTAGAAAGGATTACTATAAATTTACAAATCAACACCCGAGTTATTTCCTATCATTTCACCTATATTGCATGTAGTCTTAAATATCTAATTTTACATCTCTTGACATCTATTTGCCTACAGTCAGTAGGATTTTAATTTATAACCTCCTCCCTCTTGGGGAAATTGTTTGAGTGTATTCTGTATATACGGCATGGTGTGGTAAGGAATACAGAGAAATTATAAGCTAAAAAAAGTTTTGAGCCTACTTTCAGCCCCAATATGAGCACTTAGTACTGCAGATAATCTTACACACTGCAAAATTGATCATCAACCATAAGCACACACTTAACCAGGTGATGTCATGCAAAGTATGCGTTCGAGTATTGCCTAGCTATTTTTGCACTTCTCAGTTATCAGTATACTAGTGGCTGACACTGTTCTCTTCCAGTTTGACCTGAGGACCAAGGCTTGTACGGAACTTTTCACTTGTCATTCGACTCAGAGGTACCCACCAGTTGTGCACCTGAATGCTATAACAATTGATCCGAGGAGTCCTTATTTATTTGCTGTAGGAGGGTCTGATGAGTATACTCGAGTTTATGATATCCGGAGCTATAAATGGGATGGATCAACTGATTTTGATAAGCCTGTTAACTATTACTGTCCTGAGCATTTGGTTGGTAATGATGATGTTGGAATAACAGGATTAGCCTTCTCTGATCAAAGTGAGGTTCTTGTATCTTATAATGACGAGGAGATCTATCTTTTTGATAAAGATATGGGATTGGGACCAAATCCTGCTCCATCATCTCCTATATCAACATGCAATGATGCTGATGAACTAGAATGTGATGATTCAGTTGCGGCTTCCAAATCACTCATGGATACAGACTCAAAGCGCTCTCCCCGCGTTTTCAAGGGCCACTACAATCGTGATACAGTGAAGGGTGTGAATTTCTTTGGGCCGAAATGCGAGTACGTGGTGAGTGGATCAGATTGTGGCAGGATATTTATTTGGAGAAAGAAAGATGGAGAGCTTCTCCGTGCCATGGAAGCTGATAAGGATGTAGTTAATTGCATTGAGTCACATCCACATTCTGCAATCCTTGCTAGTAGTGGAATTGAAAGTGATATCAAGATATGGACTCCAAAGGCCATGGAAAGAGCTCCTTTACCCGCCATCATTGACGAGGTATTTCTTTTCATACAGTCCTTGAATGTACCTTTTAGAATGTGTGTGTGGGTGTGGACTCACTAATAGGCCCCTCCAGAAGGCATATACTTAAGTTGTCCTTCACAAACTTGTTTCCATCATACTGACGTACTGTGTTTTCTTCAAAAGTTTGCACCTTGTCAAATCCGCTTACTTCACGGTCTTTGAGTAGGCTACCACCTAGGCTGGCACTTGGGAGAAAACCAGTCTTTTCATTATGGACGGGTCAAATGTATGTAGCCTTCTTAGAATATGACTTTACTAGAACAATTTTGCTGAGACCCAAGTCTTGTTAGCCCAGTCATAATTGGCAGTATTTATTTCTTGCCTCCCACTTAAGATAAATGTCCTAATCTAAGGTGCAAATGTGTAATACCCGAGGGTCAAGAATTTGTCGCATACTATAGTAGCTATTAGTAGTAAGATTGTTTTGAAAAAATCCAGTTCAGTTTTAAATAGGAGCCTGCAAATTCGAGGTGCAATAGGCGCCAGGCGGCTGTTGGAGGAAGCGTTTGGCAGTTGATTTACTACTAATTTTCCCTTTGTTAATAAAAGGAAGTCCCCAAGTCCCTCTTTCAGTTGATGGCCTCCAGATCATTAATATGGGAAGACGGGCAACGGTCTGTCTTCCGCGTTTTAGTAGCCAACTAGCCCGTCCACTCTATCTTTACCCTGGCTTTTACCGCCCCTCCCCTCTTCAAAGCTGAAATTATTTTCCATTGTTGTTGGCTTGGCTTGATTTTCAGGTTACTTATGAGTTGCTCAAACAAGTAAGTTTGTGTAATTAAGAGAGGCATAAAAACTATTAGTATGAGCTCGTTTAACTTGTGACACCAACATTTGAATCTTATAATTAAATGAAGAATACAATGATTTGTGTCGGTCTCACATGCTCACCCAAGATTCACTTAAAATATGAGTGGCAAACAAAGTCTAACTTCTCGGCATTGCTTTTGAAAAGGTTGTGATGAGAAAACGATCTTTTTTCTTTACCTTTGGTGGCTCTGATGATGACGATTCATATTCTGATGATGATGATGATGATGATGACGATGATGACGATGACGAGGAAGTGTCTGTGGAGGACGGTGTTTATTCTTATTTACATACCAATGACTGTCTCTTAGATGATGATGATGATGATGTTGACGACGATGATGGCGATGTCGATGAGGATGATGATGATGAGGAGGAGGATGATATTGATGTAGATGATGGTAACATTAATGATGGTGGTGGTAATGGTGATGATGATACTAATGACGATCATTTTTAATCCATGTTCAGTTGAGGCCGAGGCGAAGGGACTGGATGTACCGGGTGACTTCACCACAGGAGCTGTTGTTACAATTATTTTCGCTGGAAAACCGGCTATCGAGTCCAGAGCAATCAGGAGAGAATTCGGGTTCGAGACAGGAATTAGTAGACCTGCTACTGTCATTCCGCAGGCACAATCCCAATTCATCTGATAATGATAGTGGAGACGAGAGCGGCCCCGAGGACTACTTTGCTTGATGCATGTCGCTTCGAAGATAAGAGTTGTCAACTCCAACATGTACATATTAAGCCAGCAATAAACTTAATTGCTTTGGAGTCTTTTAGTGTGGCTAGTCACAATGCCACGGGGTTACGGGTCACTGTCTCAAGCGCGTATAATACACACATTTGAGACGGTGACCCGTTTAGTAAAGGGATTACCCGACATTAGCATTGCCCTTAAGTCTTTACAACTCTAGTCTTGTGCAACATTTACTGTTTCTGAATTGGGTATTCTAGTTTCTATCCCATGCTCTGTCGTGTTCATAATATGGAGTTTACCTTAAAGTAATCTCAAGTTTGCGCCATTTTATTTATTTGAATAATCTCAAAGTTATATTTTGTAGGTGATGAGCTGAAAATATACTAGTAGCATTTGCGATGAACCTTTTTTAGATGATACGTCGGATGTAAGCAGTGGCAGAGCGAGACGGCTTACGTGAACCACCACTCTAAGCAACGCAAAAATATGAACCTTTTTTTTTTTCTATGACTACGTACATGCACATTTCACTAATGCATTTGTTAAGCTACGCTCATAATGCTTACGTTGACAATGCTAATCAAATCACATAATTTGGTATTAAAAAAATTTGATAACAGAGTATCGAGTTACATAATGAGATTTCTTAAGTCATTTGAAGAGTAAATATTATAAGCCCGAATTGGCCCGAAACCCCCTCTAAGCCCGTATGAGCCGGGTTTGGGCCAATTAAATTGCCCCCACATTTGCCGGCCCGGCCCGCACACTTGGGCTTAATCTTGTGCGACGGCCCGGCCCAAACCCGACCCGGCCCGGCCCGGCCCATGATCACCTCTAGATGTAACCAACGCAAATATGCCATACGTCTCGATTACTTTGATTTAAACAAAACGAACAATTAAGAGTACAATCGACTTATTGTGAATAAAATTGTACTCGCTAGTCGTAAAATTCTCTTATTTATCAAACAGTTGGTTAGAAACTCAATTTCTGACTATTGTGAATGAAAAAAGTCTACGAGAAATAAAAAGAGAGAGATTCTACGTGGTACCCCTATGTTTTTTTTTTCTCTTGGTACGGTGGTACCTCTCATTTTCTTCAAAACAACTTTGACTGTATATAATTCATGGTCATGAATTCGGAACGCGATAATTCTTTTTTCCCAAAATGATCGTCTTCTCGAGATCTTCGATTTGAAAAAAAAAAATTGTCACTTTATGAACGTGTTGCAGGAGTTAAGGCCGGTCAAACATTTTTAACCATATAAACTTTGACCGACGATATCTCATAGCTTCGAATTCATAAAGTAATGATTTTTTTTTTCAAATCAAAGATCTTTAGAAGACGACCCATTTTGAAAATCAGATTCGTCGCGTTTCGAATTGATGACCATGAATTATACGCAGTCAAAGTTTTCTTTGAAGAAAAATAGGGGTACCATGTAAAATATAAAAAAGAATAGGGTATCAGGTAGAATATCCCAAAAAAAACATTTCGTTGTGATACTTTGGTTAGCGACTTGCTTTAAAGTAGCATTTTGAGGTTTGGGTGGGCATCATGTAATACTCCCTGCGTGGGGTGCCCCTGAAGAGATCCGTTGATTGGCTAAATATGATTGGTGCTTAAAGGGATTGAAAGTACTACTCATATTAACAAAGTGCACTTTCTTTTCTGGTTATCGATGCGAAAGAAACTCATGTGAAGGTTCTCGGGAAGCGCATGACTGAGGACAAAATGCGTTGGAAAGAACATATGTTGATCGTTGGGCGATGTACACATGGGTATGGGTGTTACACATCAACTCATCAAATGACACTTTAGTTATGCTCGCTGAGCGGGGGAATGACTTGAGCCCGATCCTAATTCCGGTGATGACGTGAATACATTTTAGGAAAATAAGTTGAAACTGAACCCATTTCATTAATTTGTTGATAACTTCCTAGCCAAAACTCAAAAGAATATCGTTCATCCATAGCCACAAATTGGAGCCAAAAAATAACGGATAACAGAATTATGAAAGTATTTTTTTCAATTATATGTAAAAGAACACAAATTTTTAGGTAATACGTAAACTTACATGCTGATTGTTACTAGAAAGCCATGTCTACTTCATCAATGCACACTAGATTGCTAATTTGCGAAACACCCACCAAATTTTTGCAGTTCAATTTTGTACAAACCAAAAAATTGTATAAAAATCCATACCCTTCAACAAAGTATGAATCTTTGAGTTTGATTCTCAACAATCCTCGTAGAATTTCATCGAAAAAGTCGAGTAAAGATGAATTTAACTTACAAAGTAATTCGATTATATCGTATTTGAAATCGGGGGATTTGGAAGTTGCACTCCAAGTGTTTGATGAAATGCCCAAGAGACATACTTTCCTTTGGAATGTTGTGATTAGGGGATTAGTTGATTCGGGCCGTTATGAAGATGCCGTTGTGTATTATTATAGAATGCAATTTGAAAGGGTTAGAGCGGATTTTATGACGTACCCTTTCGTGATCAAAGCGTGTGCTTGGTTGATGTCATTGGATGAAGGTAAAAAAGTTCATGCTAAACTGATAAAGATTGGGATGAATGTTGATCTTTATGTTTGTAACTCGCTTATTTCGATGTATTGGAAACATGGTTTGGTTGGACATAGTAAGAAAGTATTTGAGGAAATGGTGATTAAGGACTTGGTTTCGTGGAACTCGATGGTTAGTGGTTATGTTTCGATTCAGGACGGATGTAATGCGCTGATGTATTTCCGCGATATGCAGGCGTTTGGGTTTGTGCCGGATAAATTTAGCATGATAAGTGCCCTTGGCGCTTGTTCATTAGAATGCTTTCTACAAAATGGGAAGGAGATCCATTGCCGAGCTCTTAAATTTGGACTTGAAGGAGATGAAAAGGTTCAAACTGCGGTTATTGACATGTATAGCAATTGCCGTCAGTTAGAGTATGCAGAAAGATTTTTTAAGTGTATAGTTCTAAAAAATGTTGGAGCTTGGAATGCTATGATAGGATGCTATGGTGTATGTGATCGCCCTTTAGAGTCGTTATATTGCTTGAAAAAGATGCAGGAAAATGATAAATTGGTTCCTGATGTATTCACTGCATTAAACGTACTTCCTGCTTGTGCACAATTAGGAACGCTTCCGCAAGGTAAATACATTCATGGAGTTGCCATCAAAAGAGGCTTTTTTCCTCATTTGGTCCTGGAAACTGCTTTGATTGATATGTATGGCAAGTGCAAAGACCTTAATTCAGCCGAGTTTATATTTAGTAGAATGTCTCAAAAGTCGTCAGTATCATGGAATGTCATGGTTTCTGCTTATGTGCACAATGAGTGTTACGAGGAAGCCTTGAACCTATTTCAAGATTTTGTGAATGCCGGTTGGGCTCCTGATGATGTGCTAAAAGCGACCATCTTGCCTGCCTATGCCGAAGTAGCCTCCTTGAGACAAGGTGAGCAAATTCATTGTTTTATTGTGAAATTAGGCGTTTTTCCAAATACCCACGTTTTAAATGCGACTGTCTATATGTATGCCAAATGTGGAGATCTCGCAGGTGCTGGGAAACTGTTCGACAGTGTACTAGAAAAGGATGTTGTTTCTTGGAACACCATTATCATGGCATATGCCTTGCACGGGTTTGGAAATGATGCCGTGGAATCATTCAACGATATGCTGGAAAGAGAAATTCAGCCGAATGAAAGTACGTTCGCATCCTTGTTGACAGCTTGTAGCATTTCGGGTATGGTTGAGGAGGGTTGGAAATATTTTGATCTGATGAAATCGGAGTATGGTATTGAACATGGAATCGAGCACTATGGTTGTATGGTTGATCTTTTAGGCCGTAAAGGATGTTTGGACTTAGCTCTGAAGTTCATCGAGGAAATGCCTTTGATTCCCACTTCTCGGATTTGGGGCGCCTTACTAACTGCAAGTAGATACCACAAAAACATAGAAATTGCAGAATATGCATCCCAGAAAATTCTGTCATTAGATAATGATAACTATCATGATAATACTGGGTGCTATGTATTACGCTCTAATCTTTATGCTAAGTTAGGGAGGTGGGACGATGTGAAGCTCATCAACTCTATAATGAAGAAACAAAGCATAGAGAGAAAAACTAGTTGTAGCTTTGTCGAGATTAATACCAAGATTAACAGATTTGTTAATCAAGATCGGTCTCATGAAGAAAGCAGCAAGATTTATGATGCCTTGGATGTTATTTTAAGCAAGATGGAGGAGGGTATTCATGTTGAAAGACCATTAAAGTTTAGAGTGTCGAAATTGGCCAAGAAAAGGTTGAATTCCCCTACTTATCATAGTGTCAGATTAGGAATTGTATTTGGATTGATATCCACTACTATCGGGAAACCTGTTCTTGTTAGGAAAAACATGAGACTGTGTGAAGATTGTCACGTTGCTGTGAAAAAGATGTCGGAAATTACAAAACGTGAAATCATAGTCGGGGATTCGAAAATGTATCACCATTTCAAGGATGGGAAATGCTCGTGTGGAGATTATTGGTGAGTCTTAGTCTGTAAAGTACGCTTTGGTGATGTAATTTTAGTTAGGGGAGGCTAATAGGGGCGAGAATGAAAATTTCTATGTTTTAAGTTAAAATTTTGAATTTTTTTCGAAGCCCCTGCTGAGTTTTAATCATGGCTACAATAAGTTAAAATTTCAATTGTCTTGGTTGTTAATTTGCAATCTACATAAACCCTAGTAATTCTCATTAAACCAAACAGTTATATAGAGAGTATTCGTCTACTGATTGTAGACCGAGAATTTTTCTGATCTTATTTACAAAATCCTCGAACTCCTAAAAAAAGAAAATCTAAAAATAGAAAGAAAATAAAGATCAATATGTACATTTCATTTGGTTGATGTAATCTAATGTTACCTTTTAATGTTTAGATGGATCAATTGAATTCTTCAATCTCCAACCCAAACATTCATACCCGTAATGGTTACTGATTCAAAACCCGTCTACATCAAAACTAATACCCGTGATGGTTACTGATTCGAACCCCGTTTACATCAAGAACTAATACCCGTAATGGTTACTTATTCGCGATTATAGATGGCTTCATTCACTTCGAGACCTTCATACTCCGACTTTTACCATAATCGTACACCAAACCATCACAATCTACACAACCAACTCTCACCTTTCTACGTGAACCGAAACTTTTAAACCATACTTTAATCCGACCCAAAACCACGTCATTCAAAAAGTCAATGCATGAACAGGGCGGAGCCAGAAACTTATGTTTGGGGTAGCGAATATTTTAAGTCTATATTTATTTGAAAATTTAAATATTTAAGCTATGTACAATTGAACATATAAAAATCAAAATTACAAATCACAATTAACAATCAAATAGATGCTATTTAATGACTTAGAAACTTTCATTTTAAGATTCAACTTTTATCTTAATTTTTTTTAAAACTTATTTTGATTCTCGCTTTGTAATCACAAAGAATTTTGTTAAATATATTTCAAAATTCCATTTTCTTTATTACTCAACAACTTATGTTTTACCTTATTTTCCGAAAATAATTTTGATTAGTACTTTACACTCCGTCATTCATACAAAAATTAATTCTCTTGTACTACTCGAAGATAACATCAACTTTTTGAAATTTAAGAAAAATAATAAATTGAAGGAGAAATGTTAACTACTCCCTCCGTTTTTTATATGTGACGTTTTGCTTTTTCGATGTAAGTCTTTGACTTTAACATTTCGAAAAATATATTTACTCAAAAATTATAAAAATGATACTATTAAATTCCTTACAAAAAACTTTTTCATATGAGTATACATATCATCATATTTAATTTTATATATTGAGATATATTAAAGAGAGAAGTGAGAGTCTCGAAATGTGAGAAAGTCATTAAATAACAATCTTAATAAGGGACCTTAATTAATGATTTTGGTTAGAATTCTCATCCATTCAAAGGAATATTTAATGAGAGTATTAAAAAAGAAGAAAAAAAACAATAAAGATGATAACTATGGTAATTGAACACTAGACATGTTGTCAAAAAAACTCTTACTTTACCACTAGACCACATTCAATTTACTTTAGAGTTATGCATTTACTTATAATTATTCCTTCATTAATCAGATTTGGGGTAGCAGAAAATCGACTCCTTAACTGATATTTTTTTGTTTGGGGTAGCGGTTGCTACCCCTTGCTCCTTAGTGCCTACGCCCCTGACAAGTTGACCGTGACAAATGTATCTGATCCGTACATGGTCGCGTTGGCGTTGGCCATAAATACGCCAACGCGGCCTGTTTCACCAAGGGATTTTTTATACAAATACAAGACGGCGGGTTTATATCCGTCGTGGGGAGTAAATCCCTTAGACTCGTATATGTGACCGGAATTATTTCCATGATATCAATTTTGTTGTACGTAGTTATTAGGTGTGTTGAGGGTTCGAGTGTCGACCGACACATGTTGATAATAAGATGAGAAATTAAGAAAAGGGTTTAAGAGTTAATTAGGGGAGAAGTGATTAATTAAGAAGATGAATTTAATTGTATAAATGGAGTATTTAATGAAGAAAATAAGAGGATGTGAACGTGGAGATTTGAGAGGGATTATTGTTAATTTGGTTATGATTAAGGTTGTTAGGAGAAATTTTAGGTTTAGAAGATTCTTAGGATTCTTTAAGCATAATTAATTATAATTAATTAATTAATTATAATCTGATTGCATTAATAGTAGTATAGTTTACTAGTAACTGTGGTTTTTAAGTCCAAGTTATGTTTCTTTTATTGGACTCTTTCATCTTTGTTGCTTGGTTAGTTGGTGATGTTGATTAATTTTGTGGTGATAATTTATTTGGTTTACAAAATAAGATGTGAATTTTTGCATTCTGTTAGAATATACTCCCATTATTTTTCAAAAATATAGTTTTTGTTTGTGCCAAAAGAGGATCCAATGGATGATGACATAATAGTTGAATCTTAGGAGTCGAGATAGAATCGTAATTTATTATTTATCTAAAATAATAAATAAATAACAACAATAGGTCTATGGTCAAACTTAATTACAGAGGAAATTGCTTTTATTTTACTCGACTTTATAAGAGACTTGATTTAATGCCCGTGCGATGCACGAGTCTACATTAATGTCATTTTCTTAAATTTTCTATAACAATTAACTTGTAGAAATAATCTTTTAAATTTGACCTATTACGTTTTAACTTATTGTGAAGTGATTTTGAAGTATGTATAAAGTTTGACCCTTAACTTATTAACTTTAAACGACATAAAATTAACAAACATATAAATCAATTGTAGGAATATGAGGGGGATGGTGATTATTATAGTATATATAGTCACATATTATGTGAATTATTTGTGGGAAAGTATGTAAATTGGAATTTTTTTTGTGGGTTCATAAAAGTATGCAAATTATAATGCTATATTATTGTCAATTTCAATTGGAGCGACATGTAAATTTATTTTTTATGATAACTAAATAAATAAAAACAAAAAAATTGATTTAACATATCTAAACTTTCTTAGAACTTAGAAGTCCGATTAGATGTTAATATTTATTAAATTAATATACATTAATTCTATCAAAAGTAGGAAGAATATTGTATTTTGTAGAAATTGTACAATATATATGATAAAATCATACATCAATAAGGGTATAGTGATATGCAACATGTAATATATAATTATAAATATATAGAGAGAGTAGTTGCGAGAGGTTAGAAGTTGAACTCACTAAAATAGCTCATTCTAGATTAGATTCTTCTTGATTATAATCTCCTAAACCTATTTTAATAATTATATTACTTCATATGAAATTATTATATCTCATATTGTTCATGGTAGTTTTTAATAGTGCTCGAATATATGGTAGGTCTTTCATATGTACTATAAAAATTTCTTGGTAATTAATAACAATTCCTTCATTCAAATATTTCTTTTTACTTTATTGCCGTATTTTGTTTGTTTTGACCCATGCCCATGGTAATAAGATTTCTTTTCATGAGTAATTAATTACTATAGATATATAGAAATCATCTGAAATTCAAATGAATACATATTGCATGTGGAACATTGATATTCTAGTATTATAATTACTCCATCTATTGTACCGGCAATGATAAGAATTCAATTTGTACTCCGTAGTCCCTAAATTGCTTTAGGAGTATAATTGCCAAAAATACTCTAATCTCTAGCATATTCGTGTATTTTATTTATGGCCTCTCGTGTATAATATAAAAAAAATGATAAATGAAGTGAAATATATCGTAATCCCTAAATTGCTTTAAGAGTATAATTGCAAAAAATACTCTAATCTCTAGCAAATCTGTGTATTTTATTTATGACTTCTCGTGTATAATATAAACAAATGATAAATGAAGTGAAATATATAATCCAGTATAAATCTTAAATTTTAAAAGGTTATACTGTGTAGCGTACCGACTACCTTGCACCAACCGTTTTCTATACTATAGTGTGTGAGACAAAATGATAATGATAAATACAACCCATATGGTTGTAAATAAAAATTTAATACATTTTCTTAAGTATAATTAAAATTGAAATTGGAATTTATGGCAAAATTACGCGTTTATTGATGTCATTAATGCTTATTTTACGTTTTTTTTTTCTTTTTTGGACCCTTAAATACAACCCTTAGAGTTGTATATATCATTTTCCTTTTGTTTATTAATCACTCGTAAGTGTTAACGTTATTCTCGTATAGAACTACTATAATTAAGCTCCCAATTCCACCCCTATATATGCTGGATTCCAACTTCTATACCATGCAAATTGCAAATTGACTTAACTGCGCCTCATTTTAATAATTTTTGTGAGCTCCTGAATTGGTTAGATGGTTATATGCATAAACAATTGGTACAATATCTCCATATATTGGTGTCCCAAACGTTAAATTCACTTTGTTTACGACTCGTAAAAAAATTCTAGAAGGGTATAGCTCAATATATTGGTGTCCCAAACGTTAAAAACTTTGTTGTTTTATATGCTTAGGTCAATATATTGGTGTCCCAAACTATTTGATTTTCTTATTATACGCTTAGCTAGCTCTATAAATCATCAATGAAACAATACAATAAATACTCTCCGTATCAATGAATTATTTCCGCATACTTAGATATAATACTTGCTTTACATAAATTGATGTGTATATATTTCTTAGTTCTTACTATATGTACCCAAATAGAAGTAGGTCTTATTACGTACATAGGAGGGTGCTCGTGCTGGTACGTGTTAATGATTTTTTTATAGAGTTGCATGTAAATCTATAAAAATTTGTACAAATTTAATTTACGTAGAATTGAGCCACCGTGTGCAAGCTAACCTTTTGGAAGTTCTCGCTTCAGTTTATACACAAACACAATTAAGTTTTGTGCCAAGGAATATCATCAACCGGTGATCTAAAACATGTAGAATTCGCATAAATTAAATTCACAGGTTGCATATTAATCCCAACTCTCAAGGTATGTATAGATTTATAAAAATTGGTTATTAGTAGTCGATTAAGCATCTACAAATAGTAACTTTATAATGATAGGATTTAGAGGGATCAAACCTTGTAGGTAGAGAGTATTTTTATTCAACTTTATCGTAAACTTGCCACTCGTATAATACAACTATTGTGAGATTGAATGTTAGATCAATTTGTTAATCCAACCTAAAAAAGCAAAACAAAGAAAAGCGTTCAAAGTTATAAAACTATGAATTAATGGTAACTCATTATAAAGCATAAATCAAATAAAAAAAATGTTAATAGTATTAGTTACCTATTTGGCATTGATGTTGTAACACTATTGTCAAGGGGGCTTTATTTTTCAGTTTTTGTTCCAATAATCTTAGCGTTGAGGTTCTTAATGGGTACCTTTATTTGTATAAAGCCTACACAAACACCACAATAATGCACGATGTCCTTCCGAGCAAACGTAATTGTGCTGCAACAAAAAATAAAGGGATCAAAGTCAGTAATCATTACAATTTACCATGGGCAAGTTAAAAAATTACGCAAAGGCAGAGAGAGGTTGAATTGTAAAATATGTAAAGGAAGGACATTGAATATATAGTTTTTGGAGGTAGGGGTGATTATGGTAATTTTATGATTACAGTTGCTTTTGACCTCTAACTTTTATTTATTTTAGGTAGTTCATAAAAATTGGAGACTCTGATTTTAAAGTTTATCCCATTTATATTATGTTATACTGTTATAGGTAATTTAGGGGAGGTGACATCGTTAGGGTCTCATACGAATGCTAAAACAAAAAAAACAACAATTTCGTTAATCTGGATGATGTCGACCATGTCGTCAATGTAATATTGTACGGATTTTCATATAAGAGACTCTTAAATGATACTAAAAAAAAATTCTGAATTGAAGTAGTTACAAAAAAGGTGATATTCAATTAACTACTGAAAAAAAATCAACAAACTAATGCAAACTTAAATCCATATTAGTTGAGATGTATTGAAATTCCATAGAAAATAAAGTTATCTACATACATTTGTACACAATAAATCCGAAAATGAAACATTTATGTTACTCGATGTTGAAATTCAAAAGCGACCTTACCGAATAATTATTGATCGTTGTATCTTCATCAGAATCATACGGAGTAATATATATTAACCTACACATAAAATAGATAAGACTTGTCAGAAAATCATTAGTGAATAATTTGATTCAAAGCAAAAACAACGTATGTGTAGAGTAATGCTACAATAAAATTTAAACACATATAAACCGCAAGATTCAAATAAATAAACACAACAAAAGTAAGAAACATAAATAAAAACAATATAACGTGAAGTGGTGATTATTAATTTTTGAATGAAAATACATGTATATATATGTATAAACATATTAAGGTAATAGTGTTTGTTTAGGTTTCTGTACATTAATTTTATTCAATCTAACTTTCATGGTAGAATTTTATCATCTTCAGATTTGATTATATTATTAGGTGTTATAGTGCATCACCATTTTTGTGAGAACATGGAAATATGGAATAGTTGTATATCACATTCCGTATTTTATAGGTTGGAGGATACATCCAATTTTTTATATGCTAATTTGCGTACAATGGAAATACATGAATATATTTATATGGGTAGTTTGTATAATTTGGAATGCTGAACTGTTTTCGAAAAGTTGGAGACTCTGTAATCGCTCGAAAAAAGCTTCCTTTAATAATATAGATAGATATTGATTATTACTATTATCATTGTTATTATTTTATTAATTAATTTGTTATTATTATATTAATATATTTTTTAAAATTTATTATATTACTATTATTTATTACTATAATTTTTATTTTTATTATTATATTTATATTTAATATATTTATTTATTAGTATATTATTACGATTAATTAATGGAAATATTAGTATTACTAACATTTATTATTATTATTATTTTGTTATATTATATTTAATATTTTATTAATTATATTCAAAATATTATTATTATTATTATTATTATTATTATTATTATTATTATTATTATTTATATTTACTATTATTAGTATTTATATCATTTATATTATTATGTTATACTTATCTTATTAATTCTTTAGATACTTTTGTTAATATATTTATTACTATATTATATTATTACTAATAATGTTATCATTTATATTAATATTTTATAATATTAATACTATATTATATTAATATAGTATTATACTAATGTTTAATATATTATTATTATTATTATTATTTATAATATTATATTGTTAAATTATACTTATCATATTTATTTTAATTACTATTTTTAATTTATTTATTACTATATTATATTATTAATAATAATTAGAAAAGTAATATTAATATTTTACTATTATTATTATTATTATTATATTAATAGTAAATTTTTATAAATCTTATTATATTATTCTTATATTATATTAGTATAATATTATTATTACTAATGATTAATATTATTATAATATTTATTATTGTATTATTATTGTCACAATCTTTATATTAGTTCAGTTCAGTTCAGTTCAGGTCCATTAAGTTCAGTTCAGTTCAGCTCCAATAAGTTCAGTTCAGTTCAGTTCAGACGATTTCAGTCCAAAAGAACAGAGCCTAAGGCCCTGTTCTTTTGGGCTGAATAATAGTTATGAATTTAACTTTTACTTAAAGAGTTTCTAAAAAGTTGAAAAGTTGATAATATTATTAGGAAAATAATTAATTTAAAAAATATAATCAAAATTTAAGAGTTTAACCATAACTTGGAAAGTATATGTAGGAATAAAAGTTGATAATATTAAAATTCAATCTTTATATAATATAATATATTTTATTTAATATTTAATTAGCCTAATAAAATTATGTGTAAGGTAGTTTTATCAATAAAAAATAAAATAGTGTTTTGAAATAGTTGGAGACGCTCTTGTTGCCTGAAAAAAGCCTCTTTTATATATATACTAGATTTCATGCCCGTGCGATGCACGGGTCTATATTAACGTCATTTATTAAATTTTCTATAACAATAAACTTATAGAATTAAACTTTTGAAATTTGAGCGTTTGACTTATTACGATAAACTTATCGTAACCTTTAAGTACATATATGATCGAAGTTTGATCCTTAACTTTATTAGCTTTGAAAAATATAATATTTACATCAATTAAATTTTATTATTTGTTTTATATCCTAATAAAAGAATCAATTTTATCACAAGCGGTTAAATTTGATATTAATTCGACTTTTTAAGAAAATTATATTCTTTTACTTAATAAAATTAAATAATCTGCTTTCACTCTCGCTTAGCATTCTCACTCAATTTGCTTTGCGAGCCAAATAAGTGGAATACAGACCATCCACGAACAACCCTCTTCCTACTCTCATCTTTCATGCTTCCCCCGACTCCCAATCATTCCCTATGCGGTTGAAGAAATAAACAAAAATGTAGTTAAGGAAATAGAGTATTCCTTATTAGAACAGATTATTGTTATTTAGTCAATGGAAATAGTTCTTTAAAACTATAATAATCAAAAATAATTTTTAAGAAATAATATAGATAAATTGATACAACTTTTATTTTAACCATATTTTACCAACCTTACAATTACTCAAATAGGTTTACATATGTTTTGATTGATACAATCACAAAGAAAAATGATCCAGTGTACCTAAGAATTAAGCTTTGTAGACCAATTTTAAATAACTATATTATTATTCATGTCTGTCTCCCGACCTGTTTACATTTGTTTTGATTGATTTATTATTGTAGAACAATTTTAAATTTATGGTATGTGTGTGCTTTCAATTGTACATAGTAGCTCGTCTGCATGGTTTTATATGTTCTCTAAATTAGATACCACTATATATAGTAGCACTAACTCCAGTGAATATGTATGGTTCTCACTTCTCTTCAATGGTTAAATCGGTTAATATTAGTGTTAGGCAATAAACATTGTTAAAGAGTAAAGAGTACAATGGGTAAATACTATATTATCTCCAATCGGGATTCTTAAGGGTCAACTCCAAATTGGGATTTGAGTAATATCTTGATTGCAAAATCAATCTACGGTAAAAATTTCATGACCTCTAAATAATACTCCCTTTGTTCCAATGAGATGTTTACACTTACTTTATTTTGTGAGGGGGAAATAAAGGAAGTGTAAACTATTGACTGGGACGGAGGGAGTATAAATTAACTTACATATTTTTTATTTATTCTATCTGAATGTTATACTTTTTATTTATTTTATTAAAGTCTTTGAAAAAACTTGGAGGTTTAGGTTTGGTGCTTGGCTTCACTTGGGCTACAATTATTTACCTATTAAATTTCATTTTTTTGAAACACAATTATAGAATTGAGTTATACTTGCCTAATTATGAGACACATTCACTACTCTCGTTGTTAATATAATTACTTTCACTACATCCCTGATTAATACTTTTATTTTGATTACTCGCTCAGTTACTATTATTACTTTGACTATTCACGCTATTTTTGTATGATATAGATGTAAAATTTATCAACCAAATTAAGACACAACATTCACTACTCCCGTTGTTAATATTACGGTTAATTCAATATTTCTTGTTAACTTTATCAAACTAATATATTAAAAAAACTTTTCTTAAATCGATTAGCTATAATTAAAATTAAAACATTATCTATTTTTAAATATTAAAAATCCTAATACTATCATTATTATAATTAAAGTTTTATACTTGAACGACACGTTCCTTGACATCTTTATTGTAACTAATATGCCTAATCACTACATTCATAAAGGACTCGTTTACTACTTACAATGCAAATTGGAACGAAGTGCCTAATATATTTTTCGACAACCCTTGTTCATCTACGAACTACGCAAATCTCAACTTCTCCGGCCTTTGTTCTTCCGATTCGCTTCCTACGACGTGTTCTTACATATCCGTCCTTCTATGTTTCCAGTCCGGGATAATTAGATATACTTATTCATAATAAATCTTTAACGTCATAATATAATATTAACTAATATTTTATTTCTAATTTTAATGGATAATTGTACAGTATGTCCTTTGAAAGGAGTCTAAGCATTCCAATTTTTTTTGTTTCAAGTTTTTGTAGCCATATATTTGGTATATATGTGAATCCGTTTTAAACAATAAGATTTAAACACAATATAAACCGCAAGATTCAAATAAATAAACACAACAAAAGTAAGAAACATAAATAAAAATAATATAACGTGAAGTGATGATTATTAATTTTTGAATGAAAATACATGTACATTAATTTTATCCAATCTAACTTTCATGGTAGAATTTTATAATCTTCAGATTTAATTATATTATTTTTTATATGCTAATTTTGCGTACAATGGAAATACATGAATATATTTATATGGGTAGTTTGTATAATTTGGAATGCTGAAGTGTTTTCGAAAAGTTGGAGACTCTATAATCGCTCAAAAAAAGCTTCCTTTAATAATATAGATAGATATTGATTAATATGAAGAGGAACATGTCATTATTAGGAACTTTTATCTTTATATCCTCATAATTAAAACTAGTGCAAATCCTGTGCAAATGCACGGTATTAAAAGTTATATTGTACTAAGTATATAAATTTCAGTAATTAGAGTGACATAACATGTTGCGTGAGAATGTCTTACAATGTGAGACGGTTTTAATTTGTGAAAAACATTTCTCCACTTGATAAAGTCTAATGCTTAAACTTAGAAAAGAATCTTGTTCAATATTCCTGAATGCCTGATGTTTATTCCAATCCAAATGATACAAATATTTGACTTGTAAATACACAGCTTGGAGAATCCAGGTTGCAGGAACACTACATATATATACAAAGGTACAACAGCAGCCGAGTGCTAAAGCCGTGAATATCTAGATTAAATGTCGATTGGGAGCTGCTCGAAACAGCAGTCGACAAGTGCCTTCAGTATAATGCTTGTGTTGCTTCAAGTTCTTTGAGCGACTGAACAAATCTTCTAATCAATGACAAAACATCAGAAACTCTGTGACCTTCATGCTACACACCTTCAACAATGACTTCGGTGCTTCTGCGACATCTTATTTCTGTTTCTGAGCAGCCTGAGCACAGCAAAAGAATTCAATCATAAGATCAGTAAAAAAAAATCCAATAAAACAAGAAAGTAGCATTTATGAAACATAGTCAAGAATGTACCCATATATGTCGAAGAAGTACTACCAATGTCCGACAAAAGCATATTTTGATTAATAAATGAACTTACAATAATCCGCGATGAACATTTCTCAAGTTCAAGGACATCATCTAACTATGGCTTTTACACTAACTAAGTGAATGAGTAACAAAAAAAAGGAGCAGGGTACACAGTGGAGGCTCGGATCCCAACTTTAACAGCATATAACATCAAGAAGGCAAACATTTTAACAAGAACCTGCAGAGAAGTGACATTCGACAATCAATCACCTGGACCTACAGCAATTATCAACTACCAGCTGATTCAATTTTAAGTTATCCAAACACTAATCAGTCATGAAGTGGGGATTTAACCAGGGATGAGATTCTTAGTATTGAAGTAGTAAACAAATCACAAAAGGACCGCCAACAAGATACCTCAAATGTTGATGGTAGAAGTTGAGGATTAGAGGATAGATAAGTCAGATATGTCCGTTTTTTCATCTCTGAGAATCCGTAAATAAGGACAAAGATTTTTTTAAAGCATAATAATGCAGTCCTACAATACAGTTCCGAGTCATTCGGAAATAGCCGCTTTGTGTTGCTAACACAAGGGCGAGGCTGCGTAAACCCCGTGATTCGCGAAAACCATAAAGAGTGGGGTAAGGGTGTTGTATTCATAATAATGCAGGTGACATTGTGGCCCATGGTAGCCTCATAGGCTCTTGAAGTTAAACTAGACTCATCACTTCCTTCTCTTTTATTCCACTTTTAACCCCCTTGAAACCTTAAAATAATCGTATCCGCTCTATTTGGCAGGTTTCGAATTTCCTGCGTTTCTTCAGCAAAGATGCATAACCAACCCTTGTTCCTTTTCAACTCCTACCTTAATCACCTTCTTTCTTAGGGCATTAAACTTCCAAACATCCAGATTACACATTAACAGTCTATTATCCTCGCAAAATATTTAAGTTACTACTTTGATTAAGAAAACAGTTTCTACTGTTAGTGCAAAACCATAGGAGAAAAAAAACAACGCATAAAAGCAACCTTTAGAGAAGATGGATGGTAGGTGGTAGATGTGCCTCACCAATCGACAAATAGGAAACATGGTGGGTTAGATATTTATATCATCAGCATACAACTTTCATTAGCAACAAAGTATTCACTTAGCAGCCAAGTGTTTATTGCGCACCACAAATGGATTTCGGCTACTCTTGGGTGTTCTAATCCATTGGTTCACTAAATATAGCCTCGCAATCTAACACATATTACAAAACCAACACTCTCATACAAAATTCTTGCCTGTGGGGTTTTTACCTCTAATTACAGAGTGTATTTCATTTTTCAACCTAAAAACTCGTCATTTTACTGTCATTTCTTAATCTCTCTTACATATTTTATAGTAAAGCATAATTAGCATAAAGACAGAGATCGCCTACTTCTAATGGCACAACAGCTTTTACTATACCAGTTTAACAATAGAACATGTAATAATTCAAAATGCAGGACCCTTAGGAGTATCATCAAAGACTAAGCCATGTCATCAACCATTTCCTCACACTAGATTTCACATGTGAAGGTGCATCAAAGGTGATTTTTTTATTCGTGTTTAAACCCCTAATTACCGTTTACCATTGTTAATCCTGTGTTTGAGTCCATGTAATTAACGAGTTCTCGTCAAGGTCATTCGGAATTAGCTTTTTTCCTATTTTAAGCAGAGGGGTTGAATTGCAAACTTACAACTATACAAGCCCCCCTACCTGACCATAGGCAGAAGCCTTAAAAGTTAGTGGGTAAAGCTGTAATCCTAGCATTTCTGTTCACCAAAGAATTATGATCCTGCCCTCTTGCTTTCTTGTTTAAACGGGTCAGTTTCAGTCACAAACATAGACAAGCTAAAATTGATTGTTCAAAATTATTACTTCTATATTGTAATTTTATAATGCGGGAAGGAATAGAACTCTTGTAACCTATACCTCCTCACTTCCACCATTAGGTTGTATACATATTTCTAAATAGGAGGGAGATTTTGAAAGATGCATACAGTCAAATGGAATAGAGGAAGTAGATTTAATTTTGCTGCTGAGTGCCTAATCATGTCCAACAAGATTGTTTGATGTAAGCGACTGTTAAATGTTGGAATGATCATTTCCTCACACATAAAGATGATTCAATTTGCAAGATAATCCATCACAATAATAATGTATTATTAATCTTACAGAAAAGATGAAACCCTAGTAGTAGCTAAGTAGCTTATGTAGGTGACCAAACTCAGATAGCTCAATACTCACAAGTCAAGATAGCTCGAATAACTTTCAGTCAAATTTCAACATTCAAGAACTGAATAAAGAAAAGCTACCAAAATCTCAAATTAATAACTAACCTTCTTAAGCTTCTCAAGAACGGAATTCTCAAACGCCTGATAACCAGCACCAACCACATTGCCGATAGGTGTTTCATCCTTAGTTGCTACAGGCTCCTGTGCTCGAACAGAAGGCATTGGGTTTGCCGGCTGAAGAGGCAAAACAAGCAACGGATTCGACAAATCACCGATCAAAACTCCAGTAGCCGCAACCTACCAAATCACACAAAAACACAATAAAAATATATCAGTATATACAAGAGCCAATCATATCCAGCCACAATTATACATCAGAAAACCACTTCTCACACTCTACATAACTTTGAAACAATGCCGGAATATAACACCGCTCCAAAACGAAGCAAAATGAGAACACAGTAAAACAATCAAAACAAGTGTAAAACAACCAACAAGTTCAACTACAAGTATACATATATACCACATAATTTTCATTCAACCTAAGGTTGAAACAATGTTAAACTATCACACCGCTCCAAAAAGATGTAGAAATGAACGACAACCCAATAAAACAACCAAATCCAACAACAATCACACATATATTAAAAACACAAAACTGTTATACTAATTGAAAAAGATGCAATATTCGACGATAAATTCTTCAAAGAACCTCACCACCCCCTCTTTCGGCCACATAACAATCAAGGAGAAACAATGTCAGACTAATAAAACAGCAACCCAATAAAACAATCTTCAACCTCGCCACAATCACATCATAAAAACACAAATTTGTAATTCAAATAAAAAAATAGATGCAAAATTCAATACAAAAATCCTCTAAAAGGACCTCACCACACCCCTCTTTCGACGACATAACTATTAATAAGAAACAATGACAAACTATTACACTTGCACTCCTCCAAAAAGATGCAAAATTGAACAACCCAATAAAACAATAAAAAAATCTGACCACAATCACAATAACACATAATAAAAACACAAAATTGTAATACAAATTCAATAAGAAATTCATTAAAAGAACCTCACCACACCCTCTTTCGACGACATAACAACGAGTGCAGATGATCTTTTCTTCCGAATAACAACATCTTCAACCTCACCAAACTCCTGAAACAATTCCTTCAACCTTTCTGCACTATAACCACCATTAACACCTTCTTCCCAACTAACCTTCAACACCTTACTCCTATCCAATCCCACATTGCCTCCATTCTCTCTCTTCACCTCAGTCTTCTCAAAAACTGAACCTTTCTTCGCCAACATATCGCGAATTCGCCGAATCTCCTCATCCAATTTCCTCATTATCTTCTCCTCTTTCGCTCTCGTCTCTCGCTCCGGATCAACAACACCAAATGCAGCGCCTCTTTCTCTCTCCTCCAAATCCGACACCATACGACGTCGTTTCGCATCCAAATTCCGATCGCGAACCACCTTTTCTCGCCGAATTTTGAGCAAATCATCGAATAGTTTTCGGGAGGTTTCGTGTTTGAGGATTTCGTACGAGGATTTGAGTTGAGTGAAATTATCGTTCGCTTTAGGGTCGTTAGGGTTCTTATCTGGGTGAAGAATTAGGGCTTTTTGCTTGTATGCTTTGCTGATTTCAAGAAGTGTGAGTTTCGCGCCTTCTTCTCCGGATGGTAGGCCGAGAATTGTGTAATGGTCGATTTCTGGGTGTGGGAGATCCATGATTTTAATGGCGGATTGAGGAATTGAGTGAAAATGTGAAACCCTAGGAAATTGATTTGGGGGAAATTTGGGGATTAGGGTTGTTCGAAGGTGAGGGGAAAGTGTAAAGAAAGGGTGATAGTCGCCTAGTCGGTGCCTCGGTGGAAACCCGACTGACTGACCGCAAGAAGATTATTGATGTTCGAATCCTCTCTCGTAAATAAGAGTGCGGAATGACAAGTGGAGATCTATATAGTTTCTTACTTGTCTCATTATGAAAGGAATTTGACTCGTCTTTATTCATATGTCTCGTCTGATCCATAACATCCTCATGGATGAGAGCCGTAATCGAAAATCAAAATTTTCTAAATTATCCGAATAACATAATAAAACAAGGGAAACAAAGGCACAAAAAGTAGACTATCAAAGAAAGTAGTCCACTGGTATTTAAATTTTGTCCCTAAAAAAAATCTGGTGTTTGAAATTTTGTGAAGAACAACTTTTTTTATCATGAAACGATTTATTTTGAACAACTTAACTGTAAAATTTTGTATATAATTTAAATAGATAATTTTCTTTTTATTTTCAAATGAGCGCACAATGTCGTGGGTGAGAATCGAACCCACAACTTCATGATTAAGATAAGGGTGCTTTTACCACTTGAGTTACCTCTTGTTCTCTGAATAGATAAATTGTGTAATATTCGATTGTTGGGTGTCTGGGTTGAACGATTTTGCGATTTTAACCTAGTGATTTGTTATAACTTTTTACAATTTGCGATCTTTTTGTTTTTGGTCATTATGAGGCGCAAGGTCTTTACAATATATTGGGGGAAGCAGAGATGGAACGTGTGATCTATTGTCAGGATACTTCCGTCTTAACCACTAATACTCATATGAGTAAGTTGTTAAATGACAACGACTTTACTCTAAATAAGTAATTAGCATAAATAAAAATCCGAGTTTACGTAAACCCATTCATCACGGTCCTGACTTTGCTCCAAATCAGTAACGAAAAAATCCAGGATTACGTAACCTCATTCATTACCTAGGTGGCTAGGTAGCACGAATACTCCGCATAACCAGCGTCACGTATCCGACCTCGAACTCACGCGTAAACATACCGATTCATTCACCATAAACTGCAAACGCTAAATAAAAAAAGAAAACGTTTCTTCATAAGATCCGTAATCGCCAAATCTCAAGCTGTTAATGAAACACATGATTAATCATCAACAGTTTTAACACTCTTGTTCTCAGTTCTCATTCAAGATTCCACATTTCCACTGCAATCTCTTACTGTAAGTTATTTTACCTCTTCATCTCTCTTTTAGATCTGTGCCCTCAGTTAGCTCCATTATAAATTTATAACCTTTTACTGTTCTTTCATTACATCAACAAAAATGCCCCTTTTGTAGGATTTAATTTTTCATTGTTGCAAGTCTTTAATTGATCAAAGATTGCATCTTTCCATTATAATCTGATGTTTAACGGTATAAAGTTTGTGCTTTTCCCCTTAATTGTTTAATTAATGCTGTTTTCTTACAATAATGATTGTACCCAGTTGGTATTTAGTTGTGGTTTGAGTGTTTTGGCCTCTTTTAATTGTTAATAATCATTAATAATTTAGTATTGAATGGGTTTTGGAATTTATGTGTACAAGTATTACACAAATTATATTATCTAAATAACTTAAATTATTAAGTTTATAAGTCACTGTATTATAAGTTGAGAGGGTCTTGCCTTAGAATTGCAGTAAGTCTTGCTTAAGACGGGTATTATCCATCTTAAGCTTAATACGGGTCAAATACTACCGCTTGGTGGTATGTCTTAAAGACAGAACTTTTGGGATATCCTAGGCAACAAGTGAGGTGATTTGGTATGTATTTGACCCACTTTAGATGGATAATGCCCGTCTTAAATGAAAATTTGGGATTTGCATTATGCCAGTAATAGAATATAACTATGATAGATGAACCATCTCACTTTTTAATGGTGCAATCTGCTTATTGTACTAGATTGTTGTTGCTATTGGATTTTTGTGACCTATTTTTCTTCTATGCTTGCTCAGATTGCATTTTATGGGCTGGGTTTGTTTGATGGATTAGTAGAAAGTTAAGAGGGGAAAACAATAAATAGAAATGGAGCCTGATTTTCGAAGAGCGGTTTCATTGAGGCCAAGCCGTAAGGCAGACCGTGATGCTCTGATTCAAAGAGCAAAGGGTGAGTACTGATCTACCTTGTATTTGAATTCTAATGTTATGGTATATATGTTCGACGGAGTAATATTTTGTTGATTTACTTGCTACTGTAGATCCTGAAGATCCTGATGGAGGGTTCATTTCGCCTGAAAGGTTCTCAGCTGAATACTCGTTGAAAATGTTGTGGAAGAAGGGGTTTATCCGGTTGCTTCTTGTTGCGGGAGTGATTTGGATGCTGCTTATTCTTTCTGTACTATTAGTCCATATATGGTCATGTCAATCGTCTATAGCTTTTTTTTCAGGTATCGTCAAAATTCCATATATTCCGTGACTTATTAATGTTTTGGAGTTTCTTAACGGCAATTAATAGTTCGATAATCATATGTTTGAATTTGCTTTTCTTTATAGTTGTAGAAGTAGTCTAGGGGGTTTTATATCAACCTTTTATTCTAAGCGAGGAGACTATATATATGTATATCAGTATAAGGACTTGAGACGAAGGGTGGGTTTGGACTTAGGAGTGGTGGTGGTGTGTGGTGGGGGGGGGGGGGACTCTATTGCCATTGGCAAGACTTGAGTTGAGAGGCTGGGAGCTTGCGTGTTATGTTCTTGCTTCGGCCTCGCCTGTAACGTAAGAATTTGAAGGTAATGGATAACTGCTGGGACACGATAATTATGTAGCGATGGAGGCGTGAGAGTTTCGTCATATCTTTTGCTCAAGATAGCAACTTGCCTCATTAATTAGGGAGGTGATAGTTCTCTTCAGCTTACGTCAAGTATCCTTGCAAGTATTTACACTTTTTCATCAGAAATTTTACATAGGATTTTCTTTTACTCCCTCCGCCTCAACACGATGTTTACATATTCCTTTTTGGGGTGTTTCTTCAGATTGTATACGTTTCCTTTCTCGGCAAAATTTAAACAACCCAATTACTAAACTACTTTCACCATCCTCTCCATCCATACCCAATACCCAATACCCAATACCCAATACCCAATACCCAATACCCAATACCCAATACCCATCCACCTTCTACACCCTAATCCAAGAACCATCCTCCATCCCCAACCACCCAACCAACTAGCCTGCTAGCACCAACTCCCGCCCCACCGTACCATTTTCCCCAGTCAGCAATCCTCACCGCGTCAACCTCCTCCCTCCACCCACGAACTCGACCTCCCCCCAACCACCACGTCGAACTCCCACCCCACCAAACGCCAAGATGAATGAAAACCACCTTACAGCCGCTGTAAGCCACCCCGCCCGCCGAAAAACGACCCTACCCTCACGAAATACCACCACCGTCCTTAGAAACCCCTTCCCTTGAAACCCTAGATCTATAAACTTTTAGGGTGGTATGGGGAGTTTCAAGGGTGGTGGAGACTGCTTTTTCGAACAATGGGGTAGTGTTCACGGGAGAGGGATGGATTTGACAGAAGTTGCGGTTGTTCTCCGGCGAACGAGTGGCGTTTTCCTTCAACCGGAGGTTGTCGGTTTTATCCGGGAACGTTGGGTGGTAGGGTGTCGTTTTCCGGGGTGTTAAGACTGGTCAGGTGGGTGTCCAAGTGACCTAAGGTGATTGAGTGGTTGAAATGTATGACTACGTGGTGTAGTTGGTGGTGGGTAGAGGGTAAGGGTAAAAAGGGACATAACTAACCCATACACCACTTATCTTAGCTTTTCTCAAACTCCGCACAAAAAGCAAATGTATATATCCTGTTGACATTACCTGAGCTTTGTAAATGGCTTCTGTTAGACAACTGAGCTTTGTAATTTATGACATTATCTGTTCATAGAACTTCATTATTTTTTTCATCACGCTCCTATATTCTGCTGATCCTTTATCTGTTTAAAGTGCAGTTATTTGTAATAGAGAGGGCAAAGTATTTATTATGTTAGACTCAATGGGATTTGTACCAAAACCGCCACATCGTAAGCCTTTGTACTCGATCTTTACTTAAAACCATTACTCCGTGTCTATTTGTCAGGTTTTATTGACATTACCTTTTGTTTTTAGGGTGCTTTATTCCTGTGGCTGATGACCCTGATGCAATAATTATCCCAAAGCAAAGGACTCCTGATACGATTTTGCAAAATCTAACCTATATAGCGGAGGATGAGGAAATAGATACCAGATCTCATTCACACCCATTATTCGGTGGGAATATAAGCTGGGTGCAACGAAAAGATAGTTTTAAATTGAAGCCGACAATGAAGGTGAGCTCTCGTGATGTGCACAAATGATCTTCTGTTGGGTGAATCTTTTCCCCACTTTGTGATACATAATATCTTCTTCGTTTCGTTCCTCATATTTGGTAAATCATTATCAGAAATCATTATACTGGACATAATTCTGAAATTGATGCACTAACAATCTAGATCATTAGCTGTATGCACTAGTCTTGAATTTGTTAAAGAACCAGGGCTCATGTTACTAGTGACACATTGAGACATGTAATACAAGAAGATAAAACTTGGTTAAGAAAAACTACGATATTCCTTTCTGGATTTTATCAGGAAATACATTCTTATTTATAGCCCACAATTATACATATCTGCATCAGCTGCCTTGATGAACCTGTTTGCTTAGGCAGGATAAAAATGGTGTCTACACAGTGCGTTCCAGTTTCTTTCCGTTTGTTAATGTGTCAAGGCTTTTTGGTGGTACCTTTAAATACAGGAGGCTGTTTATGTTAGACACTTCATCGACCAGCCTACTATGCTGGTGCAGTTAGGAACAAAGGTGGCAAACACTGAAAAGGTGTTGTAGTCATAGATGGTGTCAGTTTTATTTGAAATGGACACTAATCTGGTCACGACAAATATATAATCTTGGTTTCTCTCGAGCTTGTTTCTAGTTTACCCATTATGAAAATTGCATCGAGGATTGCATCATTTATTGTATATATTTCAGGTGCATTGTGGGTTCATGCGTAATGGCGGTGGTGATATGGATCCAAAAGACTTGGAGTATGCAAAGAAGTGTCGATTTGTAGTTGCATCTGGTATCTTTGATGGATATGATACTCCCCATCAGCCTTCTAATATCAGTACTCGGTCAAAAGAGCTCTTCTGTTTTCTTATGGTAGTCGATGAGAAGTCTTTCAACTTCATCAAAGAAAATGTCACCGTTAGAGTGGACTCTGATGGCGGCCACTGGGTTGGCATCTGGCGTCTCGTTCTTCTGAAGAATCAACCATATGATGAACCTAGAAGAAATGGAAAGATTCCAAAGATAATACTACATAGGATGTTTCCCGAAGCACAATATAGCATCTGGATTGATGGCAAAATGGAGCTAATAGTTGACCCGCTGCTGATGCTTGAGAGGTATATTCTCGTAGCCTTCATTTGTCTTTTTTTTTTTGCTCTTTTTAGGGAGGAAGTTTTGTCTTTTATATGAGCAACTCGTGGTAAGCAGCGGTAATGGTGGGACTGTGGGAAGGGATTGTCGTTTTCGTAATATTTGCATAGCGAACATTCAAATCATCATCGTAGTGTGCTCTTCTAAGAGCCTATAGAACCAAATTATTAATTTGTGTGTCATACTGTCATCTCCAGATACTTGTGGCGAGGTAAGCACACATATTCTATTGCTCAGCATAAACACCATCGCAACGTGTATGAGGAAGCTGACGCAAACAAACGTAGGAAGCGATATGCTCGACCTCTTATCGATCTTCAGATGAAAATTTATCGTTATGAGGGAATGGAGCCTTGGAGTCCATTAAAAAGCACTCCAAGTGGTAAGAACACACGCTTGTTAAACTTCCTCCTACATTACTTTTTTTCGTCTGGATCCATTTATGATGTGCTTACATGCGATGGATCACAAAATGCAGATGTGCCAGAAGGAGCCGTTATCATCAGGGAACATACTGCATTGAATAATCTATTTAGCTGTTTGTGGTTCAATGAGGTTCATCTCTTCACACCAAGAGACCAGTTGAGCTTTGGCTTCGTTGTCTACAGGTTGAAAGACGAGTTCAAGTTCTATATGTTTCCCAATTGTGAGTACAACTCTATATTTGTATTGCACCCCCACACACGCGAGCATTCTTCCAAAGTAGAGTGGGTCAAATCTTTAGACGAGTTTAAGAAAAATAGTGCCTTGAAGGAAAGTAGGGGAGGGTTCGGGTTGTGGACTCCCTACCCTCATGATCTTAGTAAAGTTGTTTTGCCAACGGTTGTACGAACATCTAAAGCTGGTTGAAAGCTGATCATATTACGTTCCTTGAATTTTTGTTTTTCCATCGATTCCATTCCCCTTCGTAAATATAGATTTTTTTTTGTTCTTTTTATGTATGCCAACGTTTCTCAGTTCATTTCTGAATAGCATTCCGACTCATTTTCAAAGTTGTGACCCGTGACTTTTGATTCGCGTACCAAGTAGATGGGTTAAAAAATCAAGTCAGTTGCGTTGGTTTTCAGAACGAAGGTTAAAGGCGTCTATCTTCGTTACCCATAAGGGTTTTGCATCAAACTCGTTAGTTCAGGTCAGTTTAGCATGTATAGTCAACATTTACCTACTCATAAGCACATAATGCAATTTATATTCAGAATCTCAGATAAGTTGGATTGATTCTCGCCAAGCTTCGTTTAAGCTCAAAAAGTGTTTGTTTAACATCAAACTCGGGATGATTGAGTACAAAAAAGAAACACAGATACACAATACAAAACTCACCAAAGCTTAGAGTCTGAGCTCAAACGCGGCTTGTTAGGGAGTCATGTGAAACTTAGAAGTGAAGTTCACTCATTCATTTGTAGACAAAAGTATGTTCTTATGCCGACTCCGTCTCGTCTTCACATTGGGAAATCTATCTGCGATTTGTTTGTAGATAAAGATAAGTTCTTATTAACTCTGTCTCAAATTGACATCTGTGAGGTAGACCATGGAAATAGGATCATAGAGAATGAAGTTTAGTTTTCATATTCATATCCCACATCGAACAAATATGAATGCATGATTGATTCACGTCATATAAAATGTACATCCTATAACTTCTTGCAAATTACTTACCTGGACGGGGTCAATGGGCGATCAAGAAGGCCCATGGCCTAAGCATGTGGCCTCCATTGCACTAAGGAGGTGCTCAATCTTAAGATCTCCCCATTGTGGGAGAGTCTACGTCAATATTTGTTACTTTGGGGCCAGCGTTCGCGCGGCCCTGCTAATATCTATTTAAGTTTCTTCCTGTCACCATTGTATCAAGTTTGCCACCAAAATCAAAACGAAAATAATCTGAAACTCGTAATTCGTAATTTTAGTAGATTAAGGAGGATAATAATAGAATCGTCATTGTTACAATGGATTAGCGTAAATCGCTCCACGTGCCCAATAAATTAAGCTAAAGATGATACTTCCTCCGTTCCATTTGATTGTATACGTTTGCTTTTTGGGCACTATTCATAAGTGAGAAGAATATTTAGTACAACTTTTAATGTAGTATAACATAAAAGATAGTCATGTGAGATATTGTTTAAATTGTCTTAACGAGTACAATATTAATTTCAAATTTTATAATTTTATAATAATATGTAATTAAAGATATAAACAAAAGAAAATGAGTATTGGCATACGTGATAAAGCAAACATATTCAATCAAATGGAACGGAAAAAGTATTTTTTAGGAAAAAAATTACAGAAGAAAAGACGAAAAGGGGCTCGGACACGTCCAAAGCTCGTGCACTATTCACGTTAGTTTGTTTTTTGAAAAAAAAAAATTTACTCTTGTCCACCACTAGGACTGGACAGAAATTCGCTCGTTGTCCGGGGTTTTTGTGTTATTTTTTATATATATATATATTCCGTCTTTAAAATATCGTTAGCTAATGGAGTAATAAAGTATTACTAATTAACGATAACTTACGTAATTAATGGGTCAATGTACGTTATTAATTACCCTTTTTCAGTATTAACATCAAAACTGACCGTCTTTGAATTATAGTTATACAATAATATAAAGTATTACTAATTAACGTTAATTTGTTTATTACGTCAATTGGTGGTTACTATTTGTTTGATTACGTTTTTGTGATGTTGCAAACCGATTTGTTTAAGAAGGAAACCGTCTTTTGTTTGGAATTTTCTAGTTGAGCGAGTGAGGCGTTAGAGAGAAGTAAAAGTTTAAGTCATGAGTTGGACAAAGTTGGAAGTTCATCAGAAAAATGTCGACTATAGTTAGTAGTGTTTCGACGATCCCTAGCAGCACCCTTAATCTCGATTAAGTTGTAACTTGTGAGTTGAAACAAATTACGATGTTGGTAATAATAGGAAAATGTACTGGTGGAGTAGATTATTACTACATCCATGTGTTTAATTAGTTAAGCTAACTGACATTTACGTTTAATAAATCTGTTTTACGGGTGATAGAACTATCGTAGGAATTATGAAAACCAACTTTCTTTTCCGTAAATATTGCTGAATTTGAGCATTAAAACGAATTGGTTGTACATCTATGACTATAATTATGCAATATGCATGTCTTGAAAATTTACAACATGAGGCGATTAATTATTAGTTGGGGACCAAGTTGTTGGAGCAAAGAATCATGGAGATATTGGTAGACGGCTTCTGTAGGATGAACGTTATCCCAAAACATGAACTCTGAAGCATTCTTACATGTTGGTGTGAGTACATTGCATAGGCTCCCTCCCTCTATATATCCTGTTCCACAACACCCTCTATATATCAGTTCATGTTCATTGCTCTTGAAATCATGAATCTTCTCTCGGTTCTTAGACATATTTTGCGACAGACTCGCTACAAAACTAGTACTCCGTATGAGTTGATTGTTCAGATTCAACTTAGACTTCAAATTACTCATTTTTCAGTTTGGAAATCCAACCCTAACTTCAAACGTTTGAACTTGGAATGTGTTTTTATTTAATATTAGGGTAAATTGATTATTACTCCCTTATATAATCCATTTTTTGACACTTACTCCATTATATAAATATATTTGAAAATTACTCCCACCAAATACATCTCTGATCAAAAATTGCTCCCATTTTAAGTTTCCGGTAAAAAAAAAAAAAAAGAATATTCCGTCAAATGTTGAAAATATGCTCTAATAATTGTATCCTATGACCGTTATACCTTTTGCCTTGTTAAAAGACCTATTTACTTCCATTACAACCCAAACTTGTTCAATTCCATTCTTAATTCAATTTAACTCACTCCTCTCTCTCTCTCTCTCTCACTCCAGTTCTTATCTTTAACAATCCAGCGATTCTATTTAAGGGTATATTTAATCTTTATTTATATGTCTCCTAATCCCTTCAATTATTCAGTTTGTTCAAATTTGTTAGCTTATAAACCCATATTTAGTTAGGGTTTATTGTTGATTTTTGTAGTTCAATGTCAAGCTCCTACTGTAGTTGCGGGGAAACACAAAAGTGTTTTTGTGGCATCCCTATTGCTATAATGAAGTCTTGGACAGATAAAAATCTTGGGAGAAGGTTTGAGGCTTGCAAGTTTTACAACCCAAACAATGGATTTCGTGGTTGTAAGTTCGTTAGATGGTATGACAAACCACAAACAGATCGAATGGCAGCGAGATGCTATAAATGAGCTGAAGTTGGAGAATAAGCATCTCAAGTGTGATGTCCAAATGTTGACTGAAGAATTGAAGTGGTTCAAACAAGAGAGAAAGAAACATATGTATGAGCTTGAGAAGATGAAGGTGGGAGCTAATGAAGATGTTGTTAACAAGAGTTCAACATTAGGCAGAATAGCTTTGGTATTCATAGTAGTTTTTGTATTAATCGTCATTATGAAGTCTATGTAATGTACTTTTGTTTGTTGGTTTTATGGTATGTATTAGCAATGAAAGCTATGAAAATAAAGGCTATGTAATCATCATTATGAAGGTTATGAAGATGAAGCAATGAAAGTACTTTGTTTAAGAGAGCTTTGCAATGACACTTGATCCATAATTAGACCAAAATATAATTCTGCAATCTTTTTCATTACCCTTCAATACAAATAATAATTCTGCAATTGTTGAAGCAGTTACATACAAAACCAAAATAGATGATTATCTTTTTTCATTACATAACTTAATAAACTGAAATAGGTCACAAATTGTGCACAACATTTCTTAAAATGTCAACACAAATTACATGAAAACCCAAAATAAGTCAGAAATTGTTCACACATTCTGAAATTGTTCAAGGACTACATAACTAATTAAAGAACTCATGGTCTTCAACCACTGACTGTTGAGTCCCATGTGACTGTTCATTAGCTGCTCTTAGTGCTGTTGAATGTTGGGTGTTTGATGTGCTGCTAGTGGCTCTCATATAGGCTTCTTTTGTTGCCTTTCTCTTCTCAATTGTTTGTCTTGCCTCCTTAGCCAAAGCAGTGTTTTTTTGAGGCCTGCCTCCTTTACTCTTTGACTGTGCAGGGGCAACTGTGGGGTTCTTACAAGTTCGTTTGTAGTGACCAAGCTCCCCACAGTTGCTACATTTGTTGCTCTTCTTAGCCCTCTTAACTCTCTTAGCCTTACCATCATCTTCACCTGGCTCTTTCATCCTCTTCTTTGATTTAGGCCTTCCTGGCATTACTCTTTCAGCAGGTGGTAATGGTTCAGGAAGTCCTGTCTTCTCCCACATCTTATACCCAAGAATTGGAGCCACAACTGGTTCATATGCAAGAACATATTTGGCCTTACTATATGCCTCATCTACATAGTCATTCACATGTCCTCTATTTTTCAAAATAACACCAACTGCATGAACACATGGCTGACCAGTAAGCTGCCAGTGATTGCAGTCGCATGTTCTTGCTTCAAGGTTCACAACTACTACGTCCCAATGATACTCAACCTCATACACATTAACAGTAGAGCCCATGAACTTGCAAAACCTAGATTCACTAATAGCCCACTTCAAACTTTTACTGACATAAGGCATCAATTCTTCTTCGTATTTCTTTGCCCCCTCTCTTTTACCATACATCCTCTTCATTACATATCTGCGCATCCATTCCATATGAGTAAGTATTGGCTTGTCCCTTGCTTGTCTGATGACAGCATTAAAGGACTCGCATATATTGTTCAAGAGCATATTGGACTTGGCTTGTGTCCCAAAAGCATGCCTAGACCAATGTTGGGCAGGAATTGCTCTCAAATATGTCCAAGCTTCATTGGATAGGAACTTTATACCTTCCATTGCATTGTTAAAATCAGCCTACAAACATTCCCAGGTATTAGTTTATGTCTAAAAAAGTGAAGAGTTAAAAGACAGAACAGTGAGACAGTTTTTAAAGTACCTGTGTCGATACCCGTGCTGCTGTCCAAAATGTTTCCTTGTATACTTGTCCACTCCATGTGAGCTTGAAGTTAGCCCATATATGTCTTACACATAACCTAATTTCTGCCTTTGGGACCACAAAGTTCAAAGCGTCTACTAATCCTTTTTGTCTGTCAGACATAAAGGTCAGTCCTAACCCCCATCATGATCTAAATCAGTGGCCAACAACTCCAAAAACCACTTCCAACTATCTGTGTTCTCCACCTCTACTACTGTCTATGCAATGGGGAATAAATTGTTATTCCCATCCTTCCCAACTGCCACCAAACACATACCAGGGTAAGGACCCCTCAAGTGACAGCCATCAACACCTAAGATAGGCCTACACCCCTTCACAAATCCCTCCTTACAAGCTTCCAAACAAATGTACAACCTCTTGAAAATAGGAGGTGGTCTGTCAATGTTGTCACACACAGTAAATGTACTAGACCCCTTGTTATACTTCCTAACAGCTGATGCATAATCCCACACTCTCCCATACTGATTTTTACCATTCCCATAAATAATCAACTTGGCTCTTTTTCTAGCAAGCCAACACTTATCATAACTAACATGTATATTCAATTCCTTAAATACATGGAATTGAAAACTTTTCAATTTCCAATCAATGTTAGATCTCCAGAACTGAATAAACTTGTCAGCTAAGTATTCTGAAGTTACCTTCCTATTGTGTGTAGTCATTCCACAAATATGTCTTTCAATTAGAGCCTTAATTTGGAAGATTTCTTCATAACTATTCCACCTGGTAGCATGTAACCTGAATGGGCACTTCTTCACTGATTTGGGACACTTACAAGGTCCAATAAATTTGGATCTCTTACTATTCCATGGACATTTACACTTATACCTACACTTGGCAGTCACTCTCTTATTTCCATTGTGTGTGTAGTAAAAATCATAGCCTTTCTCAATGGAGTGTTGAACCAGTGCTTGTCTAAGAATTTTGTTGTTTGCAAATTTTAAACCAGCTACAAGTTTAATTGGACCTTTGAAATCAGTCAATGAGTTAAATGTTGGACTATTATCATCAAACTCATCATCTGACCCTTGTAAAGACCTCAGATCATCCGAGTCTTCCTCATCATCTTCATCAACTAACACCTCTAAATCATCAACATCAAATATAGGTTGTGAACTATCTTCACCCCCCCCCCCTCCCCCCCCTCAAAGTTTCTGAAACCTCTTCTTCAAAGGATTTTGGTTTTCCATCACCAAACAACTCCTCATCAATTTTATCATCATCAAAATCACTTAGCTCAGCTTCACTGACCTCAGAATCAGTGAACTCTTCCTCTGATTCAACCCTGCCTTTTTTTTTTCTTTGCAGTTTTTTCTTTCCCTCTTTTACAACCTTTCTTTTTTTATTACTCACAACTTTCTCAGTGTCTTTTTCCTTACCAACCTCCCCCTTTAATGCTTCCTTCTTCTTACCAACTAACTCAATACCAGATCCAACACCTGTTTTGCTCACACCTCCAAAATCAACTTTCCTCTTAGATGTTAACTTCACAGGTTTAGGTTTACCTAAGCTTTGTTCCCCCTTTAAAGCTTCCTTCTTCTTACCAACTACCTCAATACCAGATCCAACACCTCCAAAATCAACTTTCCTCCTAGCAGTTAATTTCACAGGTTTACCTAAGGTTTGCCTTTCAACTGGAATAGAGTTTTTTACTCTAGGGCTTCTCCTAATGACTGGATGGATTGTTGCAAGTGGTATTACATCAATTGGTTCAAGAAACACAGAAGAACTTTTTCCCACATCAAAATCACCAGCACTTGTTTTTGGGCCAAATTTACTAGGTATGGGTGGTGATTGTTTATGGTCAAAGTTTAGATTTTTAGTTCTTGGGCTACTTCTATTGGGCATCTTTTGTGTTGGGCCACAACTACTAGATGGAGGTTGTGAGTGGGTAAGGCCAAACTTTGAGCTTTTGGTCATTGGAGAATGTTGGGATAAAGTTGGACCACTACAAGTGTTAGTTTCAATACCACTACAAGTGTCAGTTTCAATAGCATACAAGTCACACATCCCAATTTGGTCCCTTGTCTTCAACACTTCTACAATATCCTTAGCACATTTAAGTTTTCTCTTCCCAGTTGTCAGATTTCTTTTAGGCAATCGATACCATAGTATAAAGTCCTTACCATCTGTCAGTTTCAATAGCATACAAGTCACACATCCCAATTTGGTCCCTTGTCTTCAACACTTCTACAATATCCTTAGCACATTTAAGTTTTCTCTTCCCAGTTGTCAGATTTCTTTTAGGCAATCGATACCATAGTATAAAGTCCTTACCATCAGCCACTTTTTTCCCCATATCCAAACAAAATTCATAGGTAAAATTTTCAATTGGAATTCCAAACTCCATTAATAACTTCCCACCTATATACTTTGTTTTCTCTTTATGAAACTCAAACATTCTCCCATGATGCAGGCGCAGTCCAACTAAACTACTCATCCCTAAAGTTATTGTAAATAAGCGAGGGTTATTAACAATCAAAATTAATCACAAAAGACAAAAATTGAACAAAAGTCACATTAAGCACAAAAAACATTCCCGAATGACATTCCTATTCACATTAAGCACGAAAAACAAAAATTCAAACGCAATTAACCAATTTAGGGTTTTAATTGACATGCAATTAAGACACAAGCATTAACAACAGATGTGCGAACTTTGTCCCTAAATATTAAATTAAATACCTAACACTTCATCAATCTAAATAAAAATAGTCGAAATCTATACAGAAATAGATAATAAATTGAACACTTACCAATTTAATTAGATGAGTCTGTTGGTAATTTTGGTTTACCAAGATTATTAGTTGAAAGAAGTTTGTGCCTTCGCTGTCGAGATTATAGACTAATGGAGATTGTAGAGGTAGATTAATGGTGTGTTTATTTAGGAGAGAGGGAGACAATGAGAATTGTGTTTCATAAGATTAGGTTTATTTAGGAGAGAGAGAGAGACAATGAGGTAATTTTATTTTAGAAAGTGTTTTAGGATACATAAGTCAGCTAACATAAGTCATGGGCATATTCGTCACTTTCTCTTTTTTTTGACCGGAAACTTAAAATGGGAGCAATTTTTGATCAGAGATGTATTTAGTGGGAGTAGTTTTCAAATATATTTATATAAGGGAGTAAGTGTCAAAAAATGGATTATATAAGGGAGTAATAATCAATTTACCCTTAATATTACCATAATCATGGGAATTGTTGACGAGTCCATGAAAAGAGTGTATATGTCTGCGTAGAGGATCCGACCACCAGGTAGAGATGCGTGTGGGGATGAGGTACGAGTATGGCAACCGAGTTCTGATCATCCAAACACATCCTTTCACTTGGGTTTTTAAATTTTGTTGTCATTTGGTATAGGAAGGCAGCCGATCCGATGGGAGGTCCTGTAACTACCATTGTTCGGCATCCAAGTTCATACAATCCCTTCATTTATAATCAATAAATTTTAGTTGATTAAATAGATAGGCATTGCCAAAAACAAGACTAAACATTCAAAGCACACATGTATGCTATGTTACTTAAAACTTCTTTACGACTGTCTGATATGGTTGCGTGTTAAATTATCAGACGACCTTTTGTTTCCAAATATTTTCATATATTGACCTGACATATGTGTTAAGTGGTGGTGGTATAAATATATTGTGCAAGACTTGCATAAAGCGTAAAATGGACTTTTTTTCTACGAAGATGTCGCAGGTTCGTGAACCTCAAACGTTGATCCGTCGATGGTATTGACATAACAAAAAGTGAAGTATCGAAATAACATACAGAGTGGCCGGTAAAAGGAGATAGAATAGAGATAGGACCGCAATGAAGTTTTGGACCTTCTTGAGCGCAAAAAATATTGATAACCAGTAACACTGTATTGAAGCCTTCTAATTTGCAAATCATAGTGACTAATCACAAAATCATCAGTCCTATCATTGACAACCACTAGAGCCTTATTAATAATCTCTTTACTTTGTTTTTCCCCAACAATCTTCTCAATCTTTTGTCATAAACTCTCTCAAGTACTCAACCTGCTTCAACATTGGAAATTCCCCTGTACCGAAACTTGTCAGGTAAATAAACCCGGATCCTCTAGACCTGAAACGCATCCCGGTTATCAAGTCCTTTTCCGACATACCTGGATACAAACACGGGTGTAAAACCTCGTTGAGGCCCAGTGTCTCGGCCAAAAATTCTGGTACAAGTTTGCCATTGGAAAATCTGCCTGCTGGTTTAGATCGTTAAGGAAATCTATGCCATAAGAAGGATGATTAGCTCTATTTGGTGATATAATGGGTGTCTTGTAGTTGTTCCCGGTGTCGACAACAGAATCGCCAAATACTAGGATTGCAGGAAACAGTGGTTGGGCATTGATATTGTTAATACTTCATCCGTTCCATAGAATAGTTTACGTATTCCATTTTAGGCCGTTCCACTTAGTTCTTTACGTTTCTTTTTATGGACATAAATAAATATGTTAAATTACTATACTATCCTTGTAAAAGTAGGTACCCTACTTGTTTTCACTCATTCTTAATACAACAAACAAAAGCAACTTATAAGAGGGCAATTTGGTAAACTAACATATGTAAAAGTAGGTACCCCACTTGTTTTCACCCATTCTTAATATTTGTGCAAAAAGCAAACGTAAACTATTCTATGGAACGGAGGAAGTATTGGGAATTGTGTGTAGTATATATTGTTAGTATTGTGGGGATTATGTAGGGAAACTTTGGAGACATTGTTGTTTCCGTCGAAGGTTAGTTGTTATGTTAACTTGGTCTCATCTGGACGTTGGGAACTCTATCTTCAGACTTGTATGAGATAAAACATGGAGATAGAATCATAGGAGTATGTAATGTGTTGACAGAGGATGAAGTATAGTTTTCATTAGTATCCCACATCGAACATATATGAATATTTGAATGATTCACAACATATAAATAAACATCCTATGTCCTCTTGCAAATTACTTACCTGGACGGGGTCAATGGGTGATCAAGAAGACTCATGGCCTAGGTATGTGACCTCCATTGCACTTTGGAGGTGCGCACTCCTAAGATCTCCCCATTGTGGGAGAGTCTACGTCGTTATTTGTTACTGAGGGGGCCTGCGTTCGCGCGGCCCCTGCCCAATTTATACCAAATTTTATAAGTCTGAGTTGGTTCAGCAAATGTTAAGCGGCTACTATACACTCGTGTAAATGATTTATAGTAGAAGTAGCATACGCACCAAAACACGACATGACTGCTAAGTATAGGATGGGAACAGCTTTAGACTAGCTCGTCTTACTGAGGGAAGACGGCACTATACTACACTCCCCACTATCCGTCTTCAGCTTTTGACGTATAGTGTTAGACTTGTGTTGATCACTATCCGTCTTCAGCTTTCGACGTATAGTGTTAGACTTGTGTTGATATGTAAAGATTGCTTTCCAATTACCCAAATTGAAAATAGTGCAACTCACCAAAACCATACTCAGATGGAAGCAGCTTTATACTTGTGTTAACATGAAAAGATTGCTTTCCGAATACCCAAATTGGAAGTGCAAGAATTACGTCAAATATATCATGGAGTACAATATTGAAAGATCTGAAATTTCATTACAAAAAGAAAATAAAGTGACGATGAATTGAGGAACTGTAAGTTTTTCCCTTCAAAATAAGGTTCGTTTTTCAAAAACAAAAATCAAAGCAACGTGTCACGAGTTGACTCTTTTGCTCCTGTGAAAGACTTGTGTGCCATCCAATTTGCAGTCCCGTCGCAAGTCCAGTTTGGCAAATCTCGAATAAAGCCTGTCTTGACTGCAAGTCGAGTCAAGCAAATCCCGAATAAAGCCTAGCCTGTAGAGTTTTCAGCTTGACTGCAAGTCGAGTCAATGTCCATTTGTTTATGTACTTTCCAAAGTATAAAGCGTTGTATAAACATTTCATCAGTGTTGGCTAAAGCTTACGTCCACACACAACCACTGACGTATCAGATATTTAAAGCATATTAGATTAGATGTGGCAAATTCCAGACTTAGAATTATTGGAAGAAACTAAGTTACAACCCGTATGTTATAAAGCTTACATGAAATTGTCGTATGCATACGGTCTCATACAATAATTATGTAATACATGAAACTAAGCGCAATGTAAAGATAAGTTAAATGACAGATTGAATGGCATGATTACGTGTAACATTAGTATAACTGAATCCGACCTTCATAATCACATAAATCCGACTGATTTATCTTTAAATCCTCATTTTTTTTAATTTGTTACGGCAATACACATCGGCCACCACAATGTTTTTGACTTCCTATATTTACAAGGTTTTAAGCCCTCGAAAAAAAAAATTATAAGGTAATGTTTGTAGGATCGCTTTCCATGCCCGTCAATTTAATATCAATTTGGCAATTTTTCCCCTTAATAAAAAAATATTGCCCCCCCGTCAGTAACTCTAATTGATGCTACATAGAACGGAAATTCGGCTAATATCATTAACATGAGGGAGATCAAAGTTGATGCCTTTGATCCAAGGGAAATCCCTTAACAAACATTGACAAAGTAGTACCATCTCCACCACCAACATCAACCACAGTAAATATCGTTAAAACAAATAATCCGGACATCCCTCGATAATATGGGGTATTACAATCCTCACATCACATGCCACTAGGTTTGACCAGCCCTACAAGTCACAGCATCATTTTTAAGCTTACTATGTTCAGGGTTTTCGCCTTTTCGGCTGCGGCCACAAAGCTCCAAACATCCTTTCCGCTCATGAACATAATCAAATGCTAAACAACTCTCTTGTAGGACGTGCTCGATTGCTCAATGCCAGCCACGGTCCAACATTGTAGGTCTATTTGTGTACTTCTGAAGATTTTTGAAAATTTAGGTGAACTTGATCTTCGGCATTCCCAAATGCGTCGATATATGAGGTTCCGACCGGTAACACTACAATTTCAATAACGTGATACTGTGAGCAAAAGAATGTAAATTGTACAACTACATAGAAGGGGAAAATGCGTTGATAAGAAGGGGAAAATGTAGGTTTTACTTGTGTATTTTGAGAGTTTCGAAAATTCAGGTGAATTCCGAGCCATTAGGGAAAAAAGGTCAAAAAAAAATTTGGACCATTTCTCGATTTATGCGTGTCATCCTTGCGCAGGGGCCATGCTAATCTTCTCTGTATCGTTCCAATTTTATCAGATGTCCCCGAAGGGACAATAACCCTTCAAAGTACGCCCATTATAAAGGAAATAAATAGATGGTTCACGGGCAATATGGGAAAAGTGCCTGCTACTCAACACGCTCCCGCGGGTATGCGCCTCTGTTCTGAAAAGCTCACACCACCTTTGTTATTCATCCGATTTTCGCGTCTAACCATACCACTTTTTGAAAAGCCGAGTCCACGTACTTTACTCTCCATTCTAAAATAACTTCAAAATGTTTTGATTCTATGGGATATGCTCGTAGTAAGTTCATTGCTTCAGCGCGTCTAGAACGCTTCCTCTTTGCTTTTTTTTTTTATTTGTTCAAGGCTTGCGGTGCATTTGTCCTAATCTTAGCTCAGCTTACTTCTCCTTCCTAAATTTCCGGTTTTACATATCTACTACGCAGTAAGGGATATACCGTTGACAAGCATCGAGAACTCGATCACTTGTCGCCTAATTTAATTTATTGCAGTGCGCTCGTGACTGTACGTAGCTACGCTTACTAAAGTGTTTCTTGTATGGAATTTGAAAAAACATCCGAGAGTAGTTTGGTGTGGATGCCGAAAACCAGCACAATTTTGCCCGATTCTTGATCTATGCTTCCATCTTTCAAACAACTTTATTGTAGAATTACCTCCTTTGGATAATGTTTTACTTTATGTAGATAATTTCTGCCTATATGATCTAGTGAAATTACACGGTTATTTTTTTTTGCTTCATCAGTCCAAGGATGGAAGGCCGCCGTGGTATCCAGCATAGTAAAAGAGAGAACTTTAACCAAAGTTAATTACACATTCTTTCATGAAATAACCTTAGCACTTGAATTGATGGACGCCCCACATGAGGGGGCTCCCTGCAAATAGAACGACTGAACGAGCACGTTATATTTTCTTTAAATTCTTGAGTAAAAGGTGAAATAATAGTTCAGATGATGTGATGTGCTCAACCGAAAAAGCTGCAATTTAAAATGATAGCGCTTCTTTGTTCAGAATGATAGGGCTAGCTTCTTTGCTCAGTGTGACCGAGTTTTCGGGTTTTACATCTACAGACTTATTATTCAAGCCAGAGATTTTGATTTTGATTACTCCCTCATCCAAACCAACCAAATGCACCAATGTTGGTGAATTGACTACATGTTTCTTTATTTCAACATTATTGTACGAAATATAAATAAAATTCACTTATATTGTTAGAAGCTCCTGTAAAGGAGCTCCCCCCAAAAATTAACGTATGCCACTTAATAACAGCGAGCACACGGTATTCTTTAGTAAAAGGCGAAAGAATAGTTCGCTTTGTGCTCACTGCATGGCTGCGTGATTTGTTGTACACTTGTCCACTGCTATTTACAATTGAGAGTTTAGCTTCTTTGCTGTCACTTGTCGGTGTGGTATTCACCTCACTTCCCTATACTTCAGCGTTCTCCAACTCAAATCTACTGTGCGTTAGCAAAGATATCATTATATCAACGCCCAATATTGTGAAACGGAGTATTATACATTGTTAGAGCAACATCATTGATTAATTTACACTAACATCACTCTATTGCATCATAACACCACAATATGATATCAATACTACAAACCCATATGATGTAATACACATGCACAAAAAACTTATTTCGTACTCCGTATATGAGAGTGTTATATGCATACAACAGTCTTACACAAGATTAACTTCGTGATACATGAAACTTAAACCGGTTAATTACTCAGAAGTTAATCTTGTGTAAGACTTCGTGATACATGTTTGACGCATACACGGCCAACGTGAAGTATTAGAGTAACCGAGTAAAAAACAGTGAGTCTTAGGCTCTTATCAAGGTTTTTATAATAAATTATCTACATGATGAATAATAACTCACCTTAATAATAAATATAATAACATTAGCTTTAGGATCAATTTTAAATAACATGTCACCTGAAACATGCTCCACGCCTTGACTAGGTACTAAATTAGCATCAATAACGCGAGGGAAATCAAAGTTGATTCTCTGCTTTGATCCAAGGACAGCCCTTAACAAGCATAGACAAAGTAGTACCAACGTTGTAGGACGCGCTTGCTCGATAATCCATGGTATCATTGATATGCTTACTGTGTTCAAGATGTACGGCCGCAAAACTCCAAACATCCTGCCCATGGACAACATCAAATGCCGAACCACACTCGTGTAGGACGCGCTTGCTCAAAGCGAGCCAAGGTGCCAACGTTGTAGGGCTGGTCTATAGCAACATGAGTGGAACCATGCTATTTTTACCATTACTTAATAAAAGTCTAGAAAGTGGCGTTTGTAAGTATAATAAGATGTTTTGGCTTGTTTTTTTCTGCTTGAGTATATTTTTGTGAGCTAAGTACCTCATAATACGATATAGATGAGGAGTCGGGCGTGAAAGAGATGAGGATAATTCATATAATGACATTGATCTTCCATTTTTTTTTTCGAGTAAATCGGGTATGTCGATGCAAGGTCGATAGCACATTTTATAAGTGCCATATCTGTAAAACCAAAGACATAATCCCATATTTTTGCAGCTACTTTTGCTTCTTCCTCATCTTCCTCTTTATGACATTGATCCTCCATCATTATTGCTTCTTCCTCATCTTCTCTATTACTTCTTTCGATTTGTTTAATTATTTTCATTTGATTAAAATATTCCTTAAAAATTAATAAAAATGTACAGAACCATATAAATTGGAGGGGTACGTGTCTTGTATACACCGTACATATTAAGTTTAAATATTTGTTAATATGGTTAATTAAAGTGTTAAGTAGTTATAGAAAACCGATAACTTTTAATGTAAAATTCTAATCCTCTATATTATGGCTTTTGTAAGTTTACACACACAAAAAATAATGAAACTAAGTATAAATGAGCAACAAAAAAAAGAGAAAAAACTCAACTGATTATCAGACATATACTCTGTATTATAAATTTATAAGTAAGCTTGTTAATGAAAGTGATAACTTTTCCTAAAATATTGCTAATTTAATAGAGGTAACCCTTGATAGCAGGTAGCCACAATACTTCCGTGTAGGGAATCGAACCCGGGATCTCTTAATTCGTTGTTATTGCAACGCTTTGAGGCACTCATGCGCTCCACTACACTAAAGTCGCTTCGGTTAATGTTGTATTTTTGTAGCTTAATGTTTAAGTGAAAAACTCAAAAACTTTATAATAAAAACTTATATTCCTTAAAATAAAATTCAAAAAATTTATTATAAAATTAAGAAAATACTCAATCAGATGTATTACCTCAGATGTATAATCTATGAGCGGGTATATCATGTCTATTTGTTTATATATCTCATTTTAATGTGTTTATTTCAGTGACTTATTTATCTATATATGTCAGAAATGTACTTGATATAAATCACACACTAAAATTTTGAAAATGTCCTTAGAAAGGACTTGCAGAGTTGCAGCCTATAAAGTGGCGTAAAATATGGCCAAACAAATGCAAAATATAACGTTATATTGTTATATTGTTATGTAAGGATAATTACCTAGTCCAAATTGTGTAACCTTCTATTTATATTATGAACTCCTAAAAGGCTAAAATCGTCAATCATATTTTAAATCATTTCCAACCGTCGAATGTATTAAAATTAAAGATTCTCGGAAGGCCTTAGTATAATGACCTAACTACTATACAGAGTACTATCAAACATGCAATTCCGTCCGTGTATAGTTTTTTACATCCCGTATGAATTATGAATTGTAATTCTTGATATTTAATACAAAATCAATTTATATACATTTGCTTTGTTGTATTAGATATTGGGTACTACTTGAATTTGACATCAAGTTGTGTTGTATCGAGTGCTTTTTATGTGTACGTTTTTCGCAAACAAAAAAAGTACTTACTATGTTATTGTTTTATTGCTTCTTTAGTCACTCTTTATAATGGAGGATAGAAATATATATAACACATATATGTAAGTAACATATCACAATTTTTTGTAGACAAACTCACGAAAGTAAGTTCTTATGGTAATTTGGACTCGTCTTGACATTAGTATCCCACAGCGAAAAAATATGTATTGACTGACTCACCCGATATAAAAGCATACCCTATATCCTCTTGCCAATTACTTCAAGAAGACCCATGGCCTAGGTATGTGCCCTCCATTGCACTTTGGAAGTGCACACTCCTAAGATCTCCCCATTGTGGGAGAGTCTATGTCGTTATTTGTTACTGAGAGGGCCTACAAGTTTTAGTCGATTACTTGAGTGATAACCTCCGATCATGTAAAGATCTTGAGACTACCAAGTATACTCGGATAGCTTGCAGCTTCATACTTGCGTAACCATGTAAAGATTGCTTTCCAATCGCCCAAATTAAAAATTGTGCGAGAATTATGTCAATATATCATGGAGTACTATATTGAAAGATCTGAAATTTCATTCGAAAAAGAAAATAAAGCGACAGTGAAATCGAGTTCTTTGTTCAAGAACTAAAATCAAACCAACTGCCGAAAAATCTAGCTTGTAGAGTGCGCCTTTTTTGTGCCAAAATGTCTAATTTGTTGATGTAACTAACTAGTATATGTGTACTTTGATTATTCAAAGGAAATTGAAGTTGTCATTCTTATAATTTTTATTGAGCATCTATCTGTCCTTCATCTAATAAGTTGGGTATTTTCTTCGATTGATTATAGAATATTCAGTTATGTAGTATTGCTGACACCGTCACACCAATAACTCTTCTCAGTCACTACCCCAATGTCCAGAAAAATTCTACCGTCACGTCCCTGCTGTCCGTCACCAAGCTACCACCACACCTTCCCCTAACTGAATATTCTATAATCAATCGAAGAAAATAACAACAAAATCAACTTACCCCTAACAAACATTAACGTAATTCAATAGAATGAAGTAGTTGATTGTTTGATATGGGTTTGAGATTTACAATTGAAGATGTTTTTGGTTAAAATTTGATTTAGTTCGTAAGAGAGAAAGTGAGGAGAGAACTGGATTTTTAGTTGGGACAAGTAGAAAATGGAAAAACTATGACAAAATATCAGTTTCGTAAAATGTGTGAATTTTATGAATGTTGGCTAAGATTTACATAGTTACATCTACTACACACGAACATTTGAGAAATCTTGCTAAAGATTTGGAGAATATTAGATTATATATGGCAACATTAAGACTTAAGTTATTGGAACGCCCTTTAACACTTACAAAAAAAAAACACGGTACTATTTAGTATAAGGCTAAAGAATAGTCTGCTTCGTACTCACGACAAAGCTGCGTGAGATGATCAATAATAGAAACTGATACTCCACATTTTAAAATGAGAGTTTACTTGTATATTTTGGAGTTTCGAATAGGTGAACTACGAGTGACAGGACAACGACATACGTTCCTAAAGCCAAAATGTGCCATAGTTTGGGGGAAAAGGTTAAAAAAAAATTTGGACCATTTCTCGATTTATGCGTGAGATGATCAATAATAGAAACCGATACTCCGCATTTTAAAATGAGAGTTTACTTGTATATTTTGGAGTTTCGAATAGGTGAACTACGAGTGACAGGACAACGACATACGTTCCTAAAGCCAAAATGTGCCATAGTTCGGGGGAAAAGGTTAAAAAAAAATTTGGACCATTTCTCGATTTATGCGTGTCATCCTTGCGCAGGGGCCATGCTAATCTTCTCTGTATCGTTCCAATTTTATCAGATGTCCCCGAAGGGACAGTATCATAACACCTTACACTTGTTATAAAATTGACAACTACATGATTCCTGGGGAATGTGGGATAAGTGCCTGCTACTCAACACGCTATTGCGGGTATGCGCGTCTATTTTAAAAAGCTCACATCACCTTTGTTAATTATCTGATTATGGCGTCTAACCACTTGTTGGAACGTTCTGTCCACCACATACTTAGCTCTCGAGCTAAAATCACTTGAAAATGTTTTGTATTCTAGGAGATATACTCGTAGTAAGTTTCAGTATCGTTTAAGCGCGTTTAGAATGTTTCACTACGCCTTTTTGCTTGGTTAAGGCTGGTTGTGGGATGGGCTATGCATTTTCCCTATTTTTAGCTCGTTTCTCCTTCCTAGTGTTTCAATTTATAAATCTACTACGAATTGACGACGGCAACCGTCTACAAATAGTGGGAACTCGAATTTGTTGCCTAATTTACTCTCGTGCACTCATGATTGTACGCAGGTACTTATTAAGTTGTTTCTCGTATGAGATTTCATCAAAAAACATCTGACAATAGGTCGCTGTGAGTTTGAAAAACAACACAATTTTGCACGGTTCTCAATTTATGCTTCAGTCTTTTTAGCGTCTTTATTGTATAGTACACTGACGTTGAAATTATAGCGTAGAATCAATGAAAATAGATAAACAAAGCCAACATGTACTCGATGTTTATACAATTACTTATCTCGATGTATAAAATAATCTTATCTATGTTAATACAGTGAACTCCTTTGGATATTTTTTACGTTAAGTAGAGAATTTATGCCTATATAATTTAATAAAATTGAACAGTTATCTTTTTATTTCAACGCTCAATGGATGGGAGGCCGTAGTAACTAGCATAGAGGTAAAAGAGAATTTTAACTTAAGTTAATTAATTACACATTCTATCATTAAATTAAAGGTTCCTAAATTAAAAATAGAGTTGTGAAATAAACTTAGCACTTGTATTGATGGAAATCCCGCATATGGGAGCTCCCTCGAAACAGAACGAACACATGGTTTCTTTAAAATTTTTAGTAAAAGGTGAATTAATATTTGCTTCTTTTCCCGGTGTGACTGAGTTTTTAATCTACGAGCACATTATTCGTGTCAAAGATTTCAATTACGAAGTATATATAAATATTAAGTAGAAATGATAAAGATTGTACCTTAGTTAGACAAGGTTTATATATAAATTAACACAAATTCTCATTTGTCACGGGCACTTTTCGTCATAAGCTTGTGACGGAGCAAATGTCACAATTTTTATGGAAAATGTGAACATTATATGATTGATAACACTTTATGAATGATTACTTTTATCATAAAATGGTCACATTTAGTCCGTCACAAGCTTGTGACCGTCATAAGAGAGACCAACTGAGAAATCAAATGTCACAAATTTTTAAGATATATTGCTGGAAGCTCCTGTAAAGGAACTCCCTCCAAAAATTAACGTATGCCACTTATAAACAACGAGCACACGGTATACTTTAGTAAAAGGCGAAAGAATAGTTCGCTTTGTGCTCAGTGCATGGCTGCGTAATTTGATATATAATTGAAACTGCTATTTAAAATGAGAGCTTAGCTTCTTTGCTGTCTTTTCTCGGTATGGTACTCACTTCAGTGCCTCACTACCCTATACTTCACTGTTTTCTAGCTAAAATCGTATGTGGGTTAGCAATGATTTCAACACCCAGTATTGAGATACTTCAAACGGAGTATTATACATTATTAGAACAACATCGATAGCTGCTTAATTTATACTAACATCATTCTTTGGCGTAGATCCATACTGCAAACCAATATGATATAATACACACACAAAAAAACTTACATGAGAGTGTTATATGTATACAACAGTCTCACACAAGATTAACTATGTGATACATGAAATTGAGGAAAATTTAAGGATAAACTTCAATGACATATTGAACAGCATGAATACGCGTAACATTAATACGACTAAACCCGGCCTCCGTGATGACATAATTCCATTCTTTCAAAGTCCTTTCTTTGCCATTAGAAGTGTGAGCCATCATAACCATGTCTAGCATCATCCTTGCGCTTTCCAACTTATCATTTGTCTCCTCTTCTAACACTGCTTCCAATATTATCACCTTCCCCTTGTCTTTTGGTATGGCTTCTTTGCACTTCTTCAGAATTTCAATGCACTCTTCATCTCCCCAATCATGCAAAACCCACTACAATTACACAGATGTTGGTCATTCATTAGTCGATATAATTGAAGTAAAATTTAGTGCTCCATATTTATAATTTTATGTTATGACAGATGCAAAGCCATTTTTCTCTAATGTATCTAACACCAGTTACCTTAACTCAGCTATAAGTGTCAGACACGACATAATGTCAGAGCGTCAAATAATATAACTTTCCGCGACATATTCAATTTTTGTCTAAAATAATGAAGTGTCAAAGCATTGTGTTATGTCGTGTTTGACACGTACACAACCAAAGGGGTGTGGCAGAATAACATAGTCTAAAACAAATGAGTCTTAGACTCCTAGCAATATTTTGATAAGAAATTAGCTAAATGTTGAATAATAACTAACCTTCATAATAGCAACATCAGCTTTAGGAACAAGTTTAAACATGTCACCTGAAACATGTTCCACACCTTGACAAGGAACTAAATTAGCATCAATAACATGAGGAAGATCAAAGTTGATGCCTTTGATCCAAGGACAACCCTTAACAAGCACGGACAAAGTAGTACCATCTCCACCACCAACATCAACCACAGAGCGAACACCCTTAAACAAATCCGGACATTCCTCAATAACTCGAGGTATTACAATCCTCGCATCGCAAGCCATAGCATCATTGATAATTTTACTATGTTCAAGATGTTCGGCCGCAAAGCTCCAAACATCCTCCCCATGGACAGCATCAAATGCCGAACCACTCTCATGTAGGACGCGCTTGCTCAAAGCGAGCCAAGGTGCCAACATTGTAGGGCTAGTTTCTAGCAACATGAGTGGAACCATGCTATTTTTGCCATTACTTAGTAAAAGTCTAGAAAGTGGTGTTTGTGAGTAAAATAAGGTGTTTTGGCTTGTTTTTTTCTGGTTGAATATATTTTTGTGAGCTAAGTACCTCATAATACGATATAAATGAGGAGTCGGACATGAAAGAGACGAGGAAAGTTCATACAATGACATCGATCCTCCATTTTTTTCGAGTAAATCGGGTATGCCAAGGTCTATAGCACATTTTATAAGTGCCATATCAGTGAAACCAAAGACATAATCCCATATTTTTGCAGCTGCTTTTGCCTCTTCTTCACCTATTGCTTCTTTATGATCTCCATTACTTTGTGTTGGCACATTCATAACTGTTTCTTCCATTGATATGTGTGTTTGTAGGAGCAATTTGTAAGTATGGCAAGTTTAGTGTAGTTGGTTGAGATTTGATCCTAGGGCCTTATATAATAGAAATTCTTGAATTTTTTATTTTGAATGATTACTCCCTCCGGTCACTATTACGTGTCTTGTATATACCAATTTCGACCATTTTATAAGAGTTTTGCTATTTACCTTCTCCTTTAGAGTTCAGACCTTCTCTTTAACCTTCCCTTCTAATAGAACGATTAATAGATTATATTTTATCATCGACTATTGATATTATAACTGTACATTCTAATAGATATGCAAGTGGACAAACTTATACGGAGTACTACTTACTTATTACCCAATCAGAGGAGTACTAATTTTATGGCTCGTGTAAATTGACAGAAAAAAGAAAGAAATTAATTAAGTATATATGATAAAAACAAAAGGGTGCTGATTTTTCCAGTACACATTTTACTCATTATAGTACACTTTTGACAATTATACCCCTCTCATTTACCCTCTTTCATTTTACTCTTACTTCTCTCTAATTTGTGCAATCTCTTACTCTCAGCTCCTTCTATTTGCTCTGTCACCAACCACCACCGTCAACCACCACAACGAACACCGATACTACATTCAATAATCATTTATTTGATGTAGTAGATGTAAGTTTTCCCTTACAATACCGCGTAACGTAAATTTTTGATTCAATAAAACGAGTAATTAAACTAAAATAATGTACAAACTTAATTTACATATGTACTACAAAATTGATCTTACACTTGAATGTGAAAACCCAAAAAAAACCACGTAGAAACCAGGCCAATCTCTACCATCTATACCGACCCTCCCCTCTGTCCACCACCGGCGAACTGCGCCGCTGAGCATCGCTGGCCACCAGAAACCAACACCATACGTCCTCCCTCTCCTTCCTTCTCCCGCCCCCGCAGTCGTACGTCCCTCTCCTGCTCCCTCGTCGGCCATCGGCCGACCACACTTTCTCTTCTGCAACGTCGTGCGGCGGCCGACGACGCACGACACCGGCCCTGCCCTTCTCCAACGCCAGGCGGCGGCCGCCATCACCAAGGACCACAAACCTAGATTGAGATTTACCCAAACCCCAAATTAATTTTAACAAACCATAAAATATGAGAGAAACCTATTAATTTGATTATGGTTATGCAATTAAGGAATTAATAGTTAAATGTATGACCAAATCATTAATATTATTGAAAAAACTTGTTAATTTGGAGAGGATGCAAGAGGCTACGATACAAAGGAATTAAGTTTAGTTTTTCTGATTAAGGGTAACAAATGGAAAGTATGCGGTAAAAAGTACTGAAATGAGTAAAAAATGTACTGCGAAAATAAACTCTGAAACAAATTTACTCAATTAATAAGACATATTATAAGCAAGCTTGTTAATGAAAGAAATTAAGTGTTTGAAAAGTTCCACTTGCACGTGTCGTGGGCAGGTATGGGTATGCATTATAGTTCACGGATGCGGGTACGCGGTATCCTTCATCCACACTCATCCCGCCCCATGGATATCTCTAATCGAGAAATGTTCTTACCTAAGACAGTTTTAAATCAGACTTTTACTGATATTAAAAGTACGCAAGCTCAAAGGTCATAAAAAGATAGTTCTACTAATAATTCACCAACTACTTCCTAATATATTATACACCATTGTTAATCATCTCGTACAAAAATAATTAGTAATGATGATGATCCCCCGCTTAAAAGATACTCATTGTAATCTGGACTAGTGGGGGGGCATGAATCACGGGGAATGAATAATCACAAAAATCTAACAAAGAGCAGGAACTTGTCTGTTGAAACGTGAAACTCGTCGTTTTGAGAGTCAATCAATGACACAACATGTGCACTTCTTTACTATTCATGTTGTTATTCATGTTGTTATGCATTTAGTACGGAGTAGTGGAGTACATCATAACGCACCATAAATGAAAATCGTAAGACTCATTTCAGACGGTTATTTTCGTCTGAAGCCTTTAGGCGGGTCATATATGACCATTTTATACTCAGATGTAAATGGTCATATTTTTACCCAAAAGTGTGATCATTTACATTTGACCATAAAATGTTCACATATGAATATGAATGTGTGAAATGACAAATACATTAAAATATAGTGATCTCCAATTAGAATTTATCAAAGTTGGGTTTGGTTGCTTTTGATTTGACACCCCACATTTGTAGTGTATAGTAGTATATCAGTGTGGGGTTTAATTCCCGGTCAATGTTATCATCTGTATTTCACCCGTTTTTCGAATGCGTTTTTTATTTCGTTATTATCTTGATATTCCTGATGTGCTTACTAAGACGACTCAAACAAAATCTCGCAAGACTATAATGAATAGTGTGACCAAAAAGCAAATGATAACTAAAGACCGGGACGGAGGGAAAGTACATCTTAAGGTTAAGACGGATATTTCTATTTTAAATGAGAATTTTGGTTTATTTTTATGTTGTATTGAGCTTTATTTGATGTTGGTGGAGAAATGTGAATCATGTATTTCATATTATTACAAATTCTCATTTAAAACAACATTATTTGTATTAAACTTAAGATGAGTCAAGTATTATACCAATTGTGTATATAAGGCAAGTACATTGCACGACTATGTACTATGCTTGTGCAATGGAGGTAAGAGTTTTCCAACTATAACCTCACATAATAGTCGGTATGTAATACTCCGTATAACATTTGTCACACGGAGCTCCGCGGCAATAGCTTTACTCTATATAACTATATAAGGGTGCACTCAGTAAATGAAAATTCGGGTTTAGGGGAATTCAATATCCTGGAGTTTGAGGCAGGAGAGGAGAAACAGAATTTTGGAGAATTTCACTTAATTGTTACGTTCGCTCATCAAATATGTGCAATGATTTTAATGGATTGACTTTGGAGAAGTGTAGGTATGTTATTTATAACTACACCTAGTAAAATTGACCCGAACCGATTTCGACTCGACCTGAAACCTGAATTAACTCGACCTGAAGAATATAGTGTTGAAAAAAGATTATTTTTTATGAATAACTTGATAATAGTTAACCACCAAACCCAAACCTTTTTTGACGGATCTAGTTATAACAAAGACAAATAGTACTTTCACTTAATGTACTACAATTATGCTTACACAGGAAAAGGCTGGTATGCTTACAAAGAAAAAGGTTGGTACTTATTTTGACGGGGGTTTTACTTAAAAAACTCCCTCCAAAAACTAACGTATGCCACTTATAAACAGCGAGCACACGGTATTCTTTAGTAAAAGGCGAAAGAATAGTTCGCTATGTGCTCACTGCATGGCTGCGTGATTAAATCAATCTAAGAAGCTGAAATTTAAAGCAAGATAGTAACATGTTGTATTTAATATACCGATGTGGGACAAAGATTAACTATACAAACGCCTGTATCTGGTCCCTGATGGGAAAGCATAAAGAAAACTGGAGTCATGTCGCATATAATTTCTTCAGTAAAACACATAGGGCCTGTACGTTTGCTTATAGTCATGATTTGTCGTTTTTTTTCCCGGGTTTTACGTTGCCTTTTGTCAATGTCAATGTCGCTTGTCAGCTCCATAGCCTTGCGCCTAAATAAGAATCACCAAAAGAAATCGTGTGATAAACCTTGGGGTAGTCTTCTTGTGCGCGAACTAGGGGAAGATTAGTGTAGTGTGCCGTTGAGTTCATCTTAGAATACTAATTCCAGACTTTTGAAATATTGAATTGAATCCGGGGTTGTTATTAAGGTCATGTTCTAAGTCTCTGTTTATAATCCACGAAATGAGTAATGAAAAGTTAAGATCATGTTCTTTTGGACTTAAAAATTCCGTTCTCTAAATTTAATGTAGTTATGTTAAGCTAAGTTGTGTTAAATCCAGTTAAGTTTCGTTTAACAACGTTCATTTTGTTCAATTTTTATTTTCTTTTCTAGTACGACTTAGTGATCATTTGCTTATCCCACCCAAAAGCGCCATAGGTACTCTTGTCGTCTAATCAAGCTTTTTAGTAGCTCCGGACTAAAATGACTTGTGTTTGGTACGAGAGTAACGAGACTACAGCCACAGTATCTTCTTCAAGCGGAGGCATATAAAATGCACAAACTATTTAGGTTAGACGGTAATATCTGTCTTAAATTTATGACGAACAAAATACAGTAAAGGGACAAACACGGACTAACAAAAGACATGTCGTATGTATATATATATACAAGTGGGGGCAGTTTAATCCGTTTTAATCTTGATATGGATATTGTCGTCCTAAGAGAGACTTATTGTACAAAATGTTAAATACTCGAATTTTGTAAAACCTCATGTTTATGTATTTCAAATAGGTTTATTTATAACTCTCATACAGGAGCATAATTAGGGATGTAAATTTCATCTGCACGGCCCACTCCCAATCAAAATTAGATCCACAAGTAAAAGATAGATGAAAACCCAACTTAAAAACATGACTCATGAATGACAGGTGAAATCATCATTCTCATTCTATATAATTAAAACAGGAAGATTTCGAGCAATATTAGAGAGTCCAACCACACTGAATGACATTCAAGCTCGCACATTAAAAGTTGAGTTCGATTGATATTAGAGACTCCGGCTTTTTTAAAATACATATAAGTATAGACTAAACTAAACTAAACTAAGAAAAACAATACACAACTATAGTTGCTATAGTATAGACTAAACTATGTATATTGAAAAACAATATAAAAAAATCTCACTGTACACATAATTGCTATAGTTTACACGGTTGTTATCTCAACTAAACTACATCTATCTTCAACTAAAATACATATATCTTAAGAATTATATAATATTAAACTGCAAATTTAGAATATAAACTAAACTACATATATATTGAACAACAATTAAACAATCTCACTGTACACGACTTCTACCAGAAATAATACAAGTCTTATTATCCGTTGACCTTCCCACCTCTATTAAACTACCAGAAATAATAATCCCAATAGGCCCCCATGCCACGGCTTTATGAATAAGAGTCCTGCAGGAAATCAATAAGAGACCTGTAAGATTAACAATTCTATCAATATTCATTCACAGTTTGAGTTATAATAGGTTAATGAAGAGTCAAGGGCGAGATCACCTAAGAGGGGGAGGGGGTGAATTAGGTGTCTATTTAAAATTTTAAGCTTAATTAAAGCTTCTTTAAAAAACTATATGATCACTAAGACACTACTTAGAAGAAAGGAGAAGTTGACAACTTCGAACTAGAAAGTTAGAAGTATTCAACAACGATTCAGCCAGTAAATGTCACAGTGGAATCAACAGTGAAATCTGAGTGCAGCGGAAATATTAAAAACGAAATAGACAAAACTCAAAGATGTTTTTTAAATTGGTTCGATCACTACTCCGCGACCTACATCCAACGTTTTCTTATTAAACATCTTTGAAGTAAACTCATACAAACAAAGACCCCGAATAATAAAACAACTCCCCAACCTACTCCGGTTGCTATTTGCTCAATGCTACTCCGCACCAAGACTTATGCTCAAAGCTACTCCGCTAAGAGACTTCCCCAACTCTTTCGAGTTGCTATTGCTCAAGACTACTCCGCCAAGAGACTTCCCCAACTCTTTCGAGTTGCTAGTTGCTCAAGATAACTCTATCTTAAGACTTGTTCTACTCGTTTGTTACAAGACTTGTGTTTCTCAAAATGTTCACAAAATGAACGGTGGAGAAAACGATTAAGTACTAACACGAGATCATCGAACACAATACATGCTTTGTTGCAACGAACTAGCTCTTTGTAAAAGACTTAAGAAAAATATTTTGCAAAACAATTAAGTATGAAATGTTAAATAATTTTTGCAAAGATAATTACTCAATAAAACTCAAAGTCTTTTAAGCTTGAAAATGTTTTGTTGTTGCACACTTGTTCAAATGAAATAAGTGTGGTATTTATAATGTAAGGTAGAGTGTACCTTACAATAAAAATATCACACTACTATGAAGCACAAGTGTTTAAAATAATATAAATGAATTGAAGCTTGAACAACAAGAAGGTCAATTAAGGCACAAGAAACCATGACCCCTTATGCAAGCCAAATGAATTACTTGCACAAGTAATCATGCTTACAAGTCACCTTAATTTGGCAGCCAACTTAGACAAAATAAGGGTTAGGTTTTTCATCAAGAAAGAGCATAAATGGTAGTGACCAAATATAGAAAAGTAAACAACCCATTTTTGGCAAGTGTCTTTTTGTGCAAGCTACCTCTTTTCCAAGACACACAAAGCTTTCTTCCAATTATAAAGATCAAACCAGATTTTTTAGCAATGTAAAATGTTGATCAAAAGTTTGGAAAACTATTTTCAAGAGTTAAACATTTTCGAAATATTTAAGAGCCAGAAACCACAGTGACATGTCACTGTCAGTTTTGAAGTACTTAGCATGAATCGAGTTTAATGATCTCTTATACAACACTATGACTATAACAATGACGATCTTCATCTCTTGATCTTCTTGTGCAACCTTGAACGATTAGTTGAGCTTCCATAGCTATAAGATTAAAACTTAAGAGGCACACATTATATTAACAATAAGATTAATTTGTCTTAAGGCATCATCAACCAATCTAATTTAGAAATGGTCTCAACAATTTCCCCCTTTGATGATGGCAAGACAAATAAAATTGAATGTGTTCTTCCCCCTCAATCTATGGTCAAGGTTCACAAGTCTAAACATATCACAAGTCAAAACATGATCAAGATACGACGCATACATGATCAAGGTACTTTGGTCAAGTCTATACTAACTTAAGTAGAATTTCAAATCTCTAAGCTAACATATTTACGGTGAACGCAAGCCTAAGAGTTATTGGATCACACATGCACACAATTTTAACAACTTCCCCCTCTTGACATCATCAAGTAGGAAGAATAACATTCTAATGCAACAAAGTAAGAAAGTTAGTTTACAAACCACATAGTTCAAGAAAATTAAACAAATACTACCAAGTTCATGTAACAATATAACAAACATATAGCCATGAGCAAAATAATATAAGGCTTGGTTAGGCAAAATGATAGGTTAAGAAGAGAGTAGGGCCGAGAGATCTAGGACATGTCATCGTCCTCATCATCATATCCATTATCGGTTTTTTCCCGGCTTTGGTAAGATCGGTAAGAATAGTCTTCAACTCCGTATTTTCCATCCGAACTTCCACTACCTCTTTGCTTTTCCCAACCTCACTCTTCTCTTTTAACGGATTTTTTTGCTTTCGATTCGGTTTTCTCACCTTCATTGAACAAATATTCATCATAAAAAAGATCATTCAACTCCTTGATTTGTTCCTCATTCAACTCGAATTTTCCCTTTTCTTTTCTTTTTCTCAATCTTTATTTCACCTTTTTTTTTTTTTTTTTCAAATTCAACTTCTTTTTCCTCAACAATCTCCTTTTTTTTTTCATCTCCTTTTCCGGTTACTGTTTCGGTTCCCTTCTCATTTTCCTCTTCGTTTTCTTTATCTCCAAAACACTTTTTCATTTTCCTCAATTTATTTCTCAATGTTCTCTACAACTTCATTGATATTCACATAACAACCAACATGTAGAGGATGTCGTGGGCTTTGGTTTGAACGAATCCCGAATTTGTTTGACATTTTTTATTTGGGCTTTCTTGGGAGGCATTATTTCAAGTAGAAAGGTAAGTGTTATGGAAGGTATGAGGGATGTTATATGTGGGATGGTTAAAACATGAAGAAGGAGGAAAGGTGATGTGATATTTTGGTGAGTTGTTTTGTTGGCTCTATGCATGTCACATTATTACACAAATGATAATACTTGTTAATTAACATTCAAACATGGTTAATAAAACACACTTAATCACATATGTACACATTAAAATGTATCAACCACTCTAATCAATCATTGAGGCAAATCGTCTACTCATAGAATTATGCGCAATCCAACAAACCAATTTCCAACCGAAGTTTTATGAATTGTTCTCTTTCAGCGGTTTTGTAAAAATATCGGCAATTTGATTTTCGGTTCTACAAAAGTTAAGACGGATTTGACCTTTTTCCACATGATCACGTAAAAAGTGATGTCTTATGTCAATGTGTTTAGTCCTCGAGTGTTGTATCGGGTTCTTAGAAATGTTTATGGCACTTGTATTATTACAAAAAAAATAGGAGTGGAATCGAATACATTACCATAATCTTTCAATTGTTGTCGAACCCATAGAATTTGCGCGCAACACAATGCGGCACTAACATACTCGCTTTCGGCGGTGGAAAGAGCGACGGTGTTTTGTTTCTTTGAAGCCCATGAAATTAAACAAGGACCCAAGAAAGTTGCAATTCCGGACGTGCTCTTTCTATCAACGACGCTTCCGGCGTAATCCGCATCCGAGTACCCTCATTCCTCTTGAATTGATTAAGTTCCTCTTGCATCTCTATCACCCAATTTGCATCTCCAAGGGCCATGGTGATATTTGTCGGTTCGGTTTGTGAGAGGAACACATGAAATGCAAAGAAATCATTGAGGGATTCTCTTGTCTTTCTTCCCGAGTTCAGGTCACTGGTTAAGTTTGAGAAGGGGTGAGATGATTGGTGCTTCCACTTTCTAGGTACGATTTGTGAGCTTGAGGCATTTTCGGGTTCTGATGTCACAGTGGGTTCCACAGTGACATCTGGTTCATTTGGTGAGTTTGAATGGGGGTTCGTTTCTGGTTGTTCATTTATTTCATGTGGTTCCCCATTCCCCCTGGATGTACTAGCCTCATTTTGGTCAGAAAGTGGATTCATTCCCCCTGAATTTTGACCCGTCTCACCATTTAACAGTGGATTCAACTGTGAAATGGTCTCTTCCTCGTTATGTACTTCATCCATGTCATGTCGAATCATTCCAAGCTCAAAGTCCTCATCTTCATCATCCTCTTCCTGTTCATTAGAATGAAAAAGATTTGACTCATCAAAAATGACATGTACACTTTCTTCCATTTTCATAGTTCGTTTATTGTACACTTTATAAGCCTTACTACGATCCGAATATCCAACAAAATCGACCTCATCACTACGAGCATTAAATTTACCCAAATTATCCTTTCCATTGTTGTGAACTAAACATTTGCTTTTAAAGCATTTCAAATAGGATAAATTAGGCTTTCTTCCTTTAAGCAATTCGTAGGGAGTTTTATTAAGCATTTTTCGGATCATAACATGGTTATAAATATGGCATGATGTGTTGAAGGCTTCGGCCCAAAAATTCTTTGACACTTTACTACTCAAGAAAAGTAGCCAATTATAACGTGAAAAATCATCAACAATCACACACAAAAAACGACTACCACCTCTACTTCTTATACGCATAGGACCACACAAATCAATATGAAGAAGTTCAAGAGGTTTTGAAGTACTAACAAACTTTTTGGATTTAAAGGAGGATCGAACTTATTTTCCTTTAACACAATCTTCACACAATTTATTAAGGTCGAATTTCATGTTAGGAATGCCATTTACTAGATCGAGTTTTCTAAGGGTGTTCAATGTTCTAGCGTTTACATGTCCTAATCTTTTATGCCAAAGCCATGATTCGTTCTTTAAAGCGCTCGTACAAGATAATGTTTGACTTGGCAAGGCACAAAGATTAGTCAAGTAAACGTCTCTAACACGTTTTCCTTCCAAAATAACTTCCCTTGTATTTCCATCTAGTACACGACATTCACTAGCACAAAACTCAACAATATTACCATTATCGCACAATTGAAATATGCTAAGAAGATTATGCTTCAAACCTTTGACAAGCAACACTTTGTCGACACAATGTGACGATGACTTACCAACCTTCCCGATTGCAACAATTTCACCTTTCATATTATCGCCAAACGTCACGGTGCCACCTTTCTAGGCTTGTAGCGAGAGAAATTGGCTTTCACTTCCCGTCATATGACGAGAACATCCACTATCCAAGTACCAATTGTTGCGGCCTCTCGCTAATGCCTATAAGAAATCAAACTTTTAGTTTAGGAACCCAAATGAATTTGGGCCCCTTTTTGTGAATCGCATCATTAATCAAGTCTTTTCGGATCCACATCTTTTTAACCACTTTGATGTTCTTATTAATGTCATTCCATCTCTTAGCACAACCATTAAACACATGACCGGTCTTGCCACAATAATTGCAAATTATATACTCGGGAAGGCCAGCGTACTTTCTTCTTCTAAAATCGGTTTTGCTTGGGTCTTGGTTTCGAACGCAACAATGAACGTTGTTGTGCTTGAAACCGAGTCCAACTTTCTTTTCAGCATTTTTAGATTGACTTGTAAGAAAGTCTAAAACAGTTTGGCTTCCTTCCCATTTTTTGTAAAACTCTTTTGCAACCACTAACTCTTTATTCAAGTTTTCAACTTTAGCAAGAAGGTCAAGATTTAGATGTCCTACTTTGTCAAAAGCAGCTTTAGCATGATTATTCTCATCAACCAACATTTCATAGACTTCTTCAAGACTCTTAACATGATTCTGACATGAGGTAAGGTTCTTTAAGAGTGAGTCACGTTCATTGATTAAGTTATCAACTTGTCGGATTAATGACTCATTTTCAGTTTTAACACCAGATGTCACAGTGGAATTCACTGTGACATTAGACAGATTAACCTCTTTAACAAGATTCGCATTTTCTTTCTTTAATCTCTTGACTTCCTTTTTAAGAGAAGGTATGATGTTACTCTGCTCTATCTCATCTAGACACTCTTTTAGACAAACATTTTCTTCGGCTATGTCCTCAATTTGAGTTTGCATAGTTTCAAGTTTTTCATTCTTTTCACGACATTTGTCAAGTAGATCATCGAGCATCAAACATACCTTTTCTTTGGAGAAAGATCTAACCTTTGTCTTGAGATTATTTACCTCATCATCGGAATCATGATCAGAATCATTGGAATGTGCCATGAGACATTTTGCGGACACTCTCTTTGAAGACTCGGGAACATCAAGTTTTAGACGAGTTGTCATGCAAACTTTGGCATCCAATTCGTCCTCGGAAGACTCTTCTTCCTCAGAATCAGACATACCCCAGATTGCAGACATGACTTTGTGTTTGTATTCTTTCTTTGCAAAATCACGTTTATCCTTGGATTTGAACTCATTCCATTTAGGACAATCTTTGATAAGATGACATTTCTCACCACATTTGAAACAAACAACGGATGAAAATGATCTCTTCTTTTGAAAAGCTTTCTTTCTAAAATTGTTGAACTTCTTAGGAACATGACTATTGATCATATCCGCCATATTACGAGAGTACATGGCTTGCTCATCGTCTCCATCATTTTCCTCATCACTTGAGGTTGATTTGAGTGCGAGACCTCTAGCTTTAGAGCATTCACCCGAACGCTTCATGAGAGTTAATTCATGAGCCATGAGTGAGCCCATTAGTTCATTGAGGGTCAATTTGGATAGATCTTTAGCCTCCTCTATAGCCGTCACCTTTGGTTGCCATTTATCACTTAGGCTACGAAGGATCTTTCGGACTATGTCCTCGGATTCGAAATTACGTCCAAGACTCTTAAGTTCATTAACAATACTAGAAAAACGTGAAGAAAGACTATTAATTGACTCGTCACGCTCCATATTGAACATCTCATATTGTTGCATGAGAAGGTCAATACGATGCTTCTTAACTTGAGACGTTCCCTCATAAGCAAGACTTAAGGTGTCCCAAATTTCTTTTGCCGAGGTACATCCGGAAATCCGGTTAATTTCTTGTTCACCGATGCCATATTGAAGAATGGACATGGCTTTAGAATTTTTCTCGACTTTACGATAATCAGCCTCGACATACTTATCCTCACTTTTTACGGAACTAGTGCCATCAGCATTAGTGACCGTTATAGCGAGGGGACCTTTTTGAATTATGATCCAACATTCATAATCTGTGCTTTTGACATAGTGCTCCATACGATGTTTCCACCATGAGTAGTTATCCCCTTCGAATATGGGATACTTAGTATGTCTCCCGTCCATGACTATAGGATCAACTCTTTGGTAATTAACCAATATCAAGAGCACAAGGCTCTGATACCAATTGAAGAGTCAAGGGCGAGATCACCTAAGAGGGGGAGGGGGGGAATTAGGTGTCTATTTAAAATTTTAAGCTTAATTAAAGCTTCTTTAAAAACTCTATGATCACTAAGACACTACTTAGAAGAAAGGAGAAGTTGACAACTTCGAACTAGAAAGTTAGAAGTATTCAACAACGATTCAGCCAGTAAATGTCACAGTGGAATCAACAGTGAAATCTGAGTGCAGCGGAAATATTAAAAACGAAATAGACAAAACTCAAAGATGTTTTTTAAATTGGTTCGGTCACTACTCCGCGACCTACATCCAACGTTATCTTATTAAACATCTTTGAAGTAAACTCATACAAACAAAGACCCCGAATAATAAAACAACTCCCCAACCTACTCCGGTTGCTATTTGCTCAATGCTACTCCGCACCAAGACTTATGCTCAAAGCTACTCCGCTAAGAGACTTCCCCAACTCTTTCGAGTTGCTATTGCTCAAGACTACTCCGCCAAGAGACTTCCCCAACTCTTTCGAGTTGCTAGTTGCTCAAGATAACTCTATCTTAAGACTTGTTCTACTCGTTTGTTACAAGACTTGTGTTTCTCAAAATGTTCACAAAATGAACGGTGGAGAAAACGATTAAGTACTAACACGAGATCATCGAACACAATACATGCTTTGTTACAACGAACTAGCTCTTTGTAAAAGACTTAAGAAAAATATTTTGCAAAACAATTAAGTATGAAATGTTAAATGATTTTTGCAAAGATAATTACTCAATAAAACTCAAAGTCTTTTAAGCTTGAAAATATTTTGTTGTTGCACCCTTGTTCAAATGAAATAAGTGTGGTATTTATAATGTAAGGTAGAGTGTACCTTACAATAAAAATATCACACTACTATGAAGCACAAGTGTTTAAAATAATATAAATGAATTGAAGCTTGAACAACAAGAAGGTCAATTAAGGCACAAGAAACCATGACCCCTTATGCAAGCCAAATGAATTACTTGCACAAGTAATCATGCTTACAAGTCACCTTAATTTGGCAGCCAACTTAGACAAAATAAGGGTTAGGTTTTTCATCAAGAAAGAGCATAAATGGTAGTGACCAAATATAGAAAAGTAAACAACCCATTTTTGGCAAGTGTCTTTTTGTGCAAGCTACCTCTTTTCCAAGACACACAAAGCTTTCTTCCAATTATAAAGATCAAACCAGATTTTTTAGCAATGTAAAATGTTGATCAAAAGTTTGGAAAACTATTTTCAAGAGTTAAACATTTTCGAAATATTTAAGAGCCAGAAACCACAGTGACATGTCACTGTCAGTTTTGAAGTACTTAGCATGAATCGAGTTTAATGATCTCTTATACAACACTATGACTCTAACAATGACGATCTTCATCTCTTGATCTTCTTGTGCAACCTTGAACGATTAGTTGAGCTTCCATAGCTATAACATTAAAACTTAAGAGGCACACATTATATTAACAATAAGATTAATTTGTCTTAAGGCATCATCAACCAATCTAATCTAGAAATGGTCTCAACAGTTAACAACAACGATTATTAGTATAAATCCACATTCAATATTCAATATTGTACACCTCACAAAATTCGTGTTAAGTTCTGTGTAATTCTATTTAGTACCACAATGGTATCTTCAAGATCCAACTCTTTTGTGACTATCAATGAGATGAATGAAACTAAGAAAAAAGGTCAAATCAAGGTTTGAGTGTCACGCTTACGATGAGTATGAGAGTTTCAGAGATGAATACAGACCCTCAAAAACAGACTAAGAATAAGGCGTTTAACGATTGGCTACTGGCTATGGGCGACGGGAGGTTAGAAGCAAAAGCGGAGGAAGAAGAATCAAAAGAGACATGGATTGAAATACCGGAGGATTATATTGGAAGTAGAGGACCATTGGATGTCGAGATGGTGGTATCACAAATATACCCAGACTTTAAGACAAAACACAAGACCAGAGACTATCTCAGAGAAAGAGCAATACTCACTCCACTAAACGAAACAGCAGATTTGATAAACGAACATATCGCTGGTAAAGTAGTGGGGGAAGAAGTAGAGTACAAGAGTTGTGATGAGGTCTGTACAGCATCGGCAGATAGTTCAGACCAATTTGACGCATATCCACCGGAATATCTCAATAGCCTCAACTTAGAAGGCTTACCACCCCATGAGTTAAAACTAAAGACTGGAATGTCAGTGATGTTACTTAGGAACATTAATCCAGCACAAGGACTGTGCAACGGTACGAGACTGATCGTTACCCGTTTAGGAAAGTTGATAATTGAGGCAAAAATAATAACGGGGTCAAAGGTTGGAGATAGAGTACTTATACCAAAGATAGTGATGACGATAACGGACCGAAAAATACCATTTGTGCTTAAGAGGAGGCAGTATCCACTAAAGGCATGCTATGCCATGACTATTAATAAAAGCCAAGGTCAATCCCTAACGCACGTGGGGGTCTATCTGCCTAAACCGGTGTTCACTCACGGACAACTCTATGTAGCTGCTTCGAGATCTACGTCGCCGGAAGGGCTGAAGTTCTTTATAGATGATACGGGCCAGAAATACAAGGGACACACAAAAAATATTGTATACAAAGAGGTCTTCTCAAATTTGGCCACTAATCAATAAAAGTACGAGTAAAATGCAGCAATTGTTTAAGAGTTACTATTGAAACAGAATATTCAACTTCTAAAGGAACAAGCGTTAGAACGGACATTTACCAATAAGGAACAACCATGTACTACCACTACAACGACACAGTCATTGCTACAGTTAAAAAGACAAGTGGATGTTATTGTGTGCGTATTCAAGAGGAAAAAAAGACATATATGTAAACCTTTAAATTTGAAGTTAGAGTACGATTAGTCATGTAAAAATAAAACGTCAAGATTGTAAACATAAATTCATAACGTGCGTAAAATTGAATTCACGAGCATTGAAAAATGATGCATGACAAAAGATCCTGCTCCCACCTAATAAAAAATTGAAAAAGACAGTGTCATTAATGTTGGTCTTCAATAAAGGAGGAAGAAAAAAGAAACGTGAGGGAGAGATTAAAAAAGATGCTTACAGGTGATCCATAGATGGTAAGATAGAAGAAACTTTTGCGGCCAGTAGGTAAAAGTTTCATACCATGTACATCAATTGATAGAAGATTTATGGTTGAGAGCAAAAGTTCAAATTATAAAAAGAAATTCAAATGCTTATGATAGGTTTCACAATATGAATTCAAATGAACATAATCTTCAGCGAAATCAGTAACAAAAAAGCATTATTATGATTACCATAATTACAAACATGAGTCATGACTCATTGAGTCGTAACCCGTAGGTACCATTCAACAACAAACTACTCATTACACATTCAATCCTTAAAGATCAATGTTGAATAACAAACAAGAAAAAAAGTAACTGAACAAACTCAATCATTTGGTACCTGAAACAGAAGGATTATGACAACAAGAAGAATCCCAATCGCCATTCACAATATCATTAAGACAATATGATAAATCATGAACCTGCTAATTTGATAACAAATGAAATAAACCTTGAATCAATACACATGCATGTCACTAAAACATCATAATAAAATGATAGGTAACACGAACAAATAGCAGCAAACCAAACTTGAGATCAACAGATACTCTATCGGGATATAAGTTACCCTGAGATTGTGGCCGACGACGTTGTAATCTGACGGCATGCATGAACGATTTGATCCGACGGAGGATTGGGAAATGGAAAAGGAAAGTTTACTTGAGAAATGGGTATATAGTAACCTGAGAAATGGATATAAGTTTCCAAATCAATTTAACAGAGAATTGGGAAGCTTATAGTCACTTGAGTAATGGAAAAGGAAGAAAAGAAAAAAATGGGAAGTTAAAATTGATTTGGGGATTTTTAGGGGGTTGATCAAGAGGTAATAAGAAAAGTGATATGAGATTGAAAATGAAAATGGGGGTTCAGTCTATCAATATGATTTTAATCTATTTAGTCTATCAGTTGGTGAGAGGCCAAGCGTTTATTCATCATCCATTTGTCTTTCCCACTTGCAAATTGTGCGAGGGAACCTTTCCGTTCTCAGCTTGTGACAGATATTACCCGACTTCAATGAAACAAGCTGCAAGAAGTTTTATCATTGTCATCAATTTATTGATGTTATCTAGCTAGCATTTTTAATTATGATCATAAACATTCCATGGATATTATTGAATACAAATATTATTATTATTGTTATTATTAGTAATATTAGTGTATACTATAGTATAATTTTGTAGATAAACACATAATGTCCCGTGCGTAGCACGTGTATTCCACCTAGTAGGGGATGATAGATAGATAGATATTACGGAGTATTTTTTATCCGCCATCTATAAATACCTGTTATTATTTGTCTTTGAAGACATGTAAAACATCAATAAGATATACTCCCTCTTATTTCAATCATCTCGCCCCCACAACAATACCCATTTTAATCAACTCACCTCACAATAATACCCCACAATACATTTTCTCCATTCAATCACCTTGCCCCACTACAATACTTAGACCCTGTTCTTTTGGACTTAAAGTCACTCCCTTTAAGTTCAGTTCATTTCGGCTCCTATAAGTTCAGTTCAGTTCAGCTCCTATAAGTTCAGTTAATTTCAGCTCCTATAAGTTCAATTCAGTTCAGTTCAGCTCTTATAAGTTCAGTCCAGAAAAGTTTAGTTCTTACAAATTAAGTTCATAAAAGTTATACTTAATATATTACTTATGAAAACCGATATAAAAAAATTTGACATTAATTATTGGATACATACATTATCATTGAGACCACCCCGAAGGAATTGTAGAGTATTTTAACTATCGACATTCATCATTGAGAATGAAAGTTGAAATGACATTTGGTCAATTGAAAAAAAGGTGAAAGGTGTTAAAAAAGATGTCTCAAATGTCACAAAAGTATCAAATGTTTATTATTGTTGTTATATTCACACTCCATAATTTTATAAGAATGCATACTCTTGAAGTACCTATTATGGCGTGAATATTCAAGGAACAGTTGATTCAGGCATGTTTGATGGTAAGCAGAAAAATGCCATGTTAAGGGTATGAAACAAGACAGTAAAAAATATTTGGCGAGGAAATGGATTTGTTGTTTCGAGTGATAGTGAAGATGAAAAAGAAAGTGATGAAGAATATGATGATATGGAAATAGATGGTTAGAAAACGATGTAATACGTGATTTATTTTTTTGATCGTAATGTAAACGTAGTAATCTGTATGAACAAACCAATGTATATAGATCGGAATAATGTTATTATATTACCTTATGTTTTAGAGTATAATTTTTTGTATGACATCCCTTTCCAAAAGATAATAATAATAATAAAGTTCAGTTTAGTATAGTTTAGATTCTATAAGTTCTATTCAATTAAGTAAAATTAAGTTCAGAAAAGCTCAGCTCCTATAAGTTCGGTTCAGCTCAGTTAAGCTCCTATAAGTTCGGTTCAGCTCTCATAAGTTCAGTTCAGCTCCTATAAGTTCAGTTCAGAAAAGTTCAGCAAAATTCAACCCAAAAGAACGGGGCCTTATTCTTATTTAATTGAAAACCTTATTTTTTTTAAAAAACTAACGGAAAATTCATGTGATACCCTTAAGCTTTGTCATTTTGCACGTGGTATACATTTTTAAAATTTTGTGCACATAATAACCTTGAGGTTTGATTTTCATGTATGACATGCTCTTTTTATCGTTCTTAAAATATTCAAATGAACATAAATCGTAGATCAGAAATCAGAATTTGGCAAAAACAAATTTAAAAGTGACCGACTTTTCGAGATCTATAATTTGATCAAACAAAAAAACGGTCATTCGAAAATTTAAGACCGAAGTAATGGACGATTTTAGGTTTCGTGAGAAAAAAACCTTGAAAATGTTAGTCGACAATTTTTGTTCTCAAATCGTAGATTATGACAATAAAATGTTTTTAGGACAAAAATTTGGCCAAATCCGAATTCCGGTGCAAGGATTATGCTCAATTGAAGTTTTTTAAAGGGATAAAAAGGACATGTTGTGCAAAAAATTATAACGTGAAGGGTAACATGTGCACAAACTTAAAATATAGGGTAACATGTGAAAAAAGCAAAGTTTAGGGATACCACGTGAATTTTCCGAAAAACTAATGGGGAATGTTATAATGAATAGGAGGGAGTAATTGTTATTAGCGGAATAAAATTCATTAAATTTTAGCTTGAAACGCATGTACGCACTCACTCGTTTATCTCGCAATCCTCTCGTTTAATTCGCATACAACAGATGGATGGATGACTGTTGATAAATTTTATGGCCGATGGATAAGTTAGATGAAAATTTAGAGCATCCAATGGACAACGAAAGAAGGTTCGCTCGACCCGAGCTTGATCAATCACCATAATGCAAAATACTCGTAACATAGTGGATTTGTATAAATAGTACGGAGTAATATAGAGTTGAATGACATCTTCAAAGTATATTAGTGAGTGTACAAGCAGGTGGGTCTGAGTTATTGGGCTTAAGGTGCATTTTGTTGCAACCTGCAAGCAATTTAAACGTGTTTGGATAAGTCACCCGAATATGTATAGTAGAATTAGTCGCGTGTTAAAACGTAGTCTAACCACATGTACCTTCCGAAAAAACGGAGCTAAAGTTGTTGGCATGGGCGCATTGTAACTCCTACGAGCAGCGCTCCAAGAAACCGTGTTAAACCTGAGTTCAGGTTGTTAGCATGGCTCATACATACCCCTATGACTCGACAAGCATTGTTTACCACGTGTTCTCGATTAAGCAACCTAATGGGTCTTGAGTTGATGGCGAGAGAGAGATCGTAATCACCACAAACATGATGTACCCAGCCTAATGGGTCTTGAGTTGATAGCGAGAGAGAGATCGTAATCACCACAAACATGATGTACCCCTACACATTTGTCAACTTTCAAACCAAAAGTTTCGCCCTGATGATAAAATACTGCAATAGTCTAAAACACCGCTTTCAAATGATATCATTCTGCCCTGATCGCAAATTAGATATCGGTGCAAACTGCAAACATTTCATGCCTAGTCAACATGAGTGATGCAGCTGCTGGTTCTAGTTTAAACATATGCACAACTCCCTTATATTTTTACTATGGTATACACTATAGCACTAATGCACATACTCACTGATCTGAGACATAAAGGCGACTCTTTTTCTCGAGATTTCAATGCTTGTGTAAGACAGTAAGAGTAACAAAAGGTATGTAAATAATAAAATAAATCCTTTTGAGGGGTTTCAAAAAATTGTTGAATAGAAAAACCACTGGATCGACCGAGGCTTCCTGAAGGAGATGAAATGATGGAGCATATAGACCGTAACCTCTCCGTCTCTGATTGAACATCAAAATCATCATTCGTACATATAAAAAGATACACACACTTACACAGCATGCATTGTCTTTCTTACACATCGGCCATCTTTAAGAAATATCACAGACAGCATAATTGCAACCAAATGTCACTGAACACACTCCGATTTTGAACTGATTCATGTAGATCAGCAATTACAATATTGACAAGACGAAACCCCGAAAAAGCACAGACGACATAGTACCCTACACGCGCTTTCATAGCGTCAAACCGGCCAGATATAAGCGAACCTTACAAGTTCCAACTTTACACCGGAAGAGAGATTATATCGGCCATTATCAGCATTATGACTAATTACAGAAAAGACATAGGCCTCCACCAGCACCAACTGAAACTCAGGAACATCATGCTCAGGAATATCATTTTAATATAATATTCCATGTGGGCATGGTGATACCGAGTACGTGGCACAAACTCATTTTCTGAAAGCTCATTCTCCATATGAATATGCGCCTCAATCATATCGCATATGCATAACTATAACCTGCTCCTGAGTAACATCTCACTTACAATCTACTGGTTTCTAAATGTAAAAGCTCAATCTGGGATAGGGAAGGGGTCTTCAGATTATAAAGAATAAATAGCCAAAAAAGCATAGACTTTCCTTTCTTTTTACACTGGGCCTATGAAAACACTTGAAAATAAACAATAGAATTTAACAGATACTCCGAAGATAAGAAGCAAAAGTAAGTGGAAAGTCATAGCACAAAAGATACTAACCATCACTTGAAGTTCGACATCCAGTTCACAGCGTTCTCTTCCATGACAGTAACTTCAATCTCACTATCAGATACCAAGTTAAACGAGCTACCTGCATTTGTTGCCTTAAGGAAGATGCCGCATTATCTGAAGAACATATGGACATACTGAAGAGGCCACAACCAAGGCAGCTCGGGCCTCATGAAGGGGCGAGGGTATTTGATGGGAGTGTTACTCCAGCGCCTCGGATGGATACATTCGGAAACTTGGCCCCACTGGAGGCCTGGCTTATGAGATTCGAGTCCAGGAACAAAACAATGACGGTGATATCATCATGGAAATGACGGCGGACACCACGATCTATTTTTTTCAAGTCCGAGTATCTCATTTCTCGCTTCTTAGCAGCTTCTTGGAGAGCGGTTTTTACCAACTTTTTGGCACTTCCCTGCTAAATAAGAGAATAAACTTAGAACAACAAACTCAACCACTTGGTGATTTACGCACAAAGAAACAAAAAGAGCATATAAAAGACACGTGTTGAAAAAGCTGCCTCTAAGTTTACACAATTACTTGCGTAAAGTGGCCTTACACTAACATTATTGTAGATTTGTAAAAGCACGCATTTTTCAGTTAACATGATAGATACCATATTTACCAAATGGGTTCTCTTAATGGGTGATTTAACAATATATCATAGTAAAACTCCCTTACAGGATGCTTACCGCTAAGTTTATTGTACTCCCTCCCGTTCACTGCAATTACACCACTTTCCTTTTTCAGTTGGATTCGTACAATTCCTCAAATGGCTACAAGAAACTCACCAAATGACCCAAATACCCATTACCCTCATATCCCTTAGCTCTCTCTCTCACTCCAGACTCCACTGGACACCATTACCACCACCACCAAGCACCATCACAACCCATCACCACCCTCTTGACCACCTGACCCACCATACCGCTCTTCTACCACCACCACCACTACATTTACACATGCGCCCTCCCACCACCACCAAACCAACGCTCAATTCCGACCACCCCCAGGCCACAACCACTGCAACCTACTCAACCACGTGATGACCAACTCTGGTGCCTTAATTACCAACTACAAACCTCAGAAAAACAAATCCCTACCCACAGGAACCCCTCCCTTACCCCCAAATCTAGGGTTTTTGACAATGGGGGAGGACCGGAGGGGTTATCATGGTGGTTTTTTAGGGATTGGATTTGCCAGAGAAGAGTGGCCAGATATGGGTTCTAGGTGGGCAAGAGGGGTCGACGACGGCGGTGGAAAGGGGCTTGCCATCGTCGGGGAGTGGATTGTTTGGAGGGAGGTGTAGGGAATATTAGTGGTGGGGTTGCAGTGGTTGGGTTAATAGTGTAATACAGATGTGGCCATGTAGGTTTGTGATTGAGGGTAGTTTAGTGACTATGCTTAACTTATTCCCTTGTCTTAATATATGTGCCAAATTGAAATGCTATGTTCCAATGAATGGAGAGAGTAGTAATTACAAAGTGAACATGCAAGTAGTCCGGTGTTGACCACGAATTGTCAATGTTGACAATTTCAGTCTAAAACACTAAACAATCCATGCGGTGTACATTTGGTGGGTGGGACTTGGGAGAAATCAAGTTGTATGGTATGCTCTTCAGATTTATGAGTAGCACAAAAGGTTATATGAGACAATCTCCAATGAGAGACCAACTCATTAGCCCGTAATTAAATGAGGTCTAAAAGAGATTTGGGTGTGAGACCATTTCACACGACTCACTGAATCATTGTATGACCGATCCGAGCTATTAAAGAATCTTACATTACGAGGATTGTTTTGAACAATATCAACAGCTTCCTGATTGCTAAGGTGCTCCCAAAGTCCATCAGAAGCAAAAATTACAAATTGATCTTGTGGCTGCAGTTCTTGAACTGAAATTGATGGCTCTGAGCTCAAGATTGGTCTCCTGATTGGATCTCGAAGACGGAATTTGCTGTATAGAGGTTCTCGGTTGTACTCTGCTTTCTTTAAATAAAAATCGCCGATGGATCTTGAAACCTGGTCAGTGAACACTCTTTAAAGCAGTGAATATATTTCCAAGAAAGAACTGAATTAGTGTGATGCAAGCTACGTGCACAAATTATTTTTGCGCAAGTTGAAGCGTAGTTTTGAATAACTTATAAAACATGGCGTCCACAATTTTTTACTTTCACCCCCGCTTCCACTTTCTTCTCTGATTAGACCATCATAGTATAAGGTATATCTTTATTACCTCAACACCGACTTCTCAAACTTGAACTACCTCGAACCAGGAACAAAGTTTGAGTTCCTGTGGTTCTGTCAGAGACCTTTGATGATACTTTTCATGGTTAATACTTAATAGCTCAGTTTATTTGCCAATAAGTCTCTCAAGGGACGGTCTTATGTTTATCACATGAGAACTACCCATTTCCTACAAACCCTACCCAAATACCCAATAATACCAGTAATTCAAAGAATAACTGTTGCATTTAATTCTCATATGAATAAGTCTCGTGATAATACTACTATGAGCCCTTCATTCTCATTTCAAAGATTTGTGCCTATTGTGTTGACTTTGGTCACTGAAAAATAAAATAGTTTTTTTGCAAAAATAAACTTCTATAATGGAGAGAAGTTATACCTGTATAATACCCTTTACACGCCAAACATTATGCTTTAACACTACTATTTGTGGATCATCGGGATGACCGGCCCGTAGCTCCTGTCTAATTGCCTCTAAGCATGCATTATGCTCTGTTGAAAGCTGGACCGCAAGAACCTCATCAGTCGCCTTCACTAGTCTACCCATAACAGCACGAGAATCCCCAACGTTCGCGACATAGAGGGTCCCACTGCATATCACACCTAGCAAACAGCATGAGCCAACTGCGGCAATTTGGGGTTTCATTGGCCATTGCTTGCTAACAACAGACAGAAATCCATCTTCTGTAGCTTGAACTGCCTTACGAATGACATCAGGAGATATGCACTGGTGTTCCGATGCAAATCCTGCATGTTTACTCTTTGTTCAGAACTTGAAATGCTTCTGCTTAGCGCCAAATTAATAATCATTACTAAAACAAGTGACTCGTTATTCTTACTAATTTGGAGCCAATGACTTGCTATTTTTGGGTTCTATTTTATAGTGAATACAGTAAAAAAAAAAAAAAAGGCTCATTACACGGTCACCCTTCATTCCATTCTGAACTAACAGTCAATTGATAATATTCTCGATCAACGTTCATTGTGGGTCATCCAAAAACAACCTCTACAAGTAGGGGTAACATTCCTTTTTTTTTTCTAAGAAACCGATCCACTAACTCCACCATTGGTGGGAGCGCCTATGAGATACTGGGTTAATATGGTTTACCATAAGAACAAGTCTATAATATAGTTTGATGAAGGACATTTATGTTCCGATGTAACTCCGAATACTTACTGCGTAAATGATTAAATAGATGATCATTGATAAACCGCGATGTCTCTGGCCCACCATGCCCATCATAGACGCCCACAAAAGTACCAAATGGACCAGAGTCAAAGGAAGTCAAACTTCCTGACTCAAGCTGACTCTGATCCTCAAGTAAACTATTGGCTTGAACAACAGCCATTGAAAACTCGCCATTAACATGTTGCCCTGTATCCTTATACCATAGAAGTCCTTCTTGACGCCCACTCGAATCAGAACCCGCGTGAATTGAAGGATCCGAAATCGGCCACAAACAGGCCTTCAGAAAATTCATGAACCCTGACAGCATACCTCATCTCAACCAAACCACCCTCCTAACTCCCCACATTTGACATGGGATACCAAACAGCATCTTCCAACCCGATAAACTTCAGCACTTCCTAGATCCAACAGCTTTCGCAATTTGCTACTGCACAATTTGCATTCACAGGAAACTTTACATCAACAACATAAACCTCAATTACAGGTTTACCATAAGAACATGTACTGATCAATGATACAATACCCAACAGAATATCCATACAACAACAACAACAACATTAGTACATTACCCCAGTCCCTCAAGCCCTCAATGGGTCCCGCAAATTGCGGAATAAGGGGGTCAATATAGGCAGCCTTACCCTTGTGTTAGCAACACATCGAGGTTGTTTCCGAACCTAACAGATCATCCAAAGTAATGAAAAAATCCAAAAAAATCATGTCTTATTCAATATTGAACCTAATAATAGAAAACAAGGACTTCAGTTCATCAACACAGATATATTTCTTCCTAAAAAGAACAACAACCCATGAACACATACATAAAAACACACCTTAAAACAAGAAAACATCAACCAAATTTTTTCAAAAAAAAAAAAACATCCAAACCCTCAAACAAAGACAATAACTTTGAAAAAATGAACAAAAAAAACTGAAGCCAACAATAATTAAATCCATTAAATCATCATCCTAAAGCTATTAATATTCAACAATACAAATAAATGAAGTAAAAGAGCAACTTTTTACCTTACAATTAGAAGATGATTACAAAGATCCAGATAAACAGAACACGAAATAAAGCAGGACTAACTAGTTAAAACACTCTTAGATCTAAAGATCTACGAAATCAATAAAAAGACTAGATTTTGAAGAAGGGATTTTAATATTTAGCTTGAAATTAGTGTTGTAATCAACAAAGATTCAACTTTTTAGCACTTTTTGTCAACTTTGTTGTTTAGTTGCAAGAAGAAGAAGATGATGCAAAGAATGAAAGTGGAAGTGAATAACATTCAATAGACTAAGTTGGAATTGAATTGAATTGAATTGAATAGAGAGAGAAGTAGTAATGAAGGAAGAAGAAGGAGGAGGAGAAGAAGAGGGAGGGAAGAGGTGTTGTGTTTTAGAGTTTAGGCAGACAAAGGTCATTAAAAACCAACAATTGAGAGCTTCAAGCCAGCAAAGCATTGGACCAGATATGGGCTCCACACTCAACTTGATTCATCCAACACACCAAGGGTGAAATCAAGAGTAGCAAACCCGTCTTTAAGGAAGACGGAACGGGTTGCATCTCACGATGAGACAAGTGGAAACTCACTTGATTTCTCACTTGTCCACCCACTTGACTTTTTTTGTGAGAGACAACCTAGTCTGTTTTCGTTGAAGATGGATATGCTCGTCTTCAATGAGAATTAATAAGTGAAGAAACTACCCAATCATAATTCTGTATGGTTTATTGTTGGTGTTTTGAGTTGAAAACACGAATGTACTAAAGTGTAGTCGGGTTTATTTGAAGTTGGCTAAGCTCAAATGGTTATAACATGAGTTAGGAGATATGGAGTACATGTTCATATAAATGATTTACGTTTTTATTGTGTTATGGATAACGATTGCTTCGTTATAAAAGTGTTAAAATAAATGCTAGCATAAATGAGCTGAAGCTCACTTTTGACAAATTATGTGAAGGGCTTTTAGAAATGTTATAAAGTTTTAGCTGAATCATATTTTGGACAACATTTTATTGACGATTTTTGACAAAAAAAACTGATAATTTTTGTGGTTTTTTTTTTCAAATGAGCGCAGTATGTCGCGAGAACAAATTGATCTTCGTTAGGAGAATACACGGTCAAATCTGGTTACTTGAAGGCCTTGGAAGTTGAAAGAGGCACGAAGGACCGCCCCTTCGATGATAAGAGAACGATCTCCCATATACTGAAGTTTTGTAACCAAAGTTATGGCATTTGAACATTCCTCACAAATGGACCGTCTTCATTTGGAGGGTTATGGCATGTTGTCCCCCCAATGGGGCAAAGTATATAAAAGACAGTTGGAAAGGGATTTTCATTGCAGGTTTTGTTGTTCGGGACATGAAGAAGTTGAAACCCATAATCACAGTTTTCGTGACTACAATTTCGCCCTGAAGAAACTGGTTTGGAAGTCCGCTCAACACAAGAACATAAGTTGATCATTTTATTGATGTTGGCAATGGATCGTCGTTTGGATTGCTTATTTAAAGAAAATGAAATATGGGAAGGATCAGATTTTGATTTTCATAACTGTTTTAAGGGGAATATGGAAAACAACGAATGGAGAAGTTGTTTGGTCTTGCTTACATAAAATGCTTTTTCTTTTCGGAATGAGTTTTTTCATAAGCTATTTGTGAGAAAAATTATTAGTGTTTGGCCTAATATTTAAAAAATCTGTTTTTCATTAGTTTGATAGGTTAGGTCAAATTTTTTTTTTTGCATTAGATAGATTTTCGTGATAATAGAAGTAGAAAGTAGAATTAAAAATACCAATTTGATGGTTCTACTTCTAGTAGGTAATTATTAGTTTTTGGTTTTTTAAAAGTAATTTTAAAGTCCCTAAAATATAGTGTTTGACCTAACTTTTGTTTTTTCAGCTACAAAAGCACTTATAAAATTAGGTCAAACAGTCTCGAAAAGATCTCTAATAATCATGGTCACTATCTAAAGGAACACACCGCACCTATCTTGCTATTGAAGATTACAACAATCTGTTCCAATCAATTCAGAGAAAGGGTGAAGATTTGAAGAATCAGCCTTCTCCTCTCGATTCATAATTTACAATGGTGAATAATATCATAAATTGCCATGGATTTTGGATTATAGGTTTGAGCGGAAGCAAGGAATCGAAGAGAACCAAGTGTGACGCCTCGTGGTTCACTGATCTTAGCCAGTATTAGCAGGATTAGATTGTTTTTTCATGGATCAGAGGGTCAAATAAGGACTAAAAGTAAAGTTGTGTATGCCTTGTCCCCTCTTCATGTGGAAGCAATTGCGATTAACGGGGCTTTAAGTTGGGTTATCGAGGAAGGCTATCTACATCTGAAAATCAGCACGAATTGCCTCAAGTTAGTACTTATCTTGACTGGAGAAGACAACAATCCTCTTAGTCCAAAGCCAACTTTTGAAGAAATTCATCTTCTTTTCCAGAATTTACACTGTTGTTGTATTAGCTATTGTCTATAAGCATGTTCAGTGTAATTTTGTTCAAAATATATTCGTCCTCATTAAATTTTTCAAAAAATAAAAAATATACTTTTATAAGTACTAGTTTTAATCCCGTGTGAAAATTGCACGAGTTGTTTTTAAAATTATTATATACAAAACATATGAGCTAATATTAATAATTTTTTGATATTATTTTGCAATTTAGATTGACTACCTAAAAATATTCAAAATGATAGTACAAATAAAAGATGACCAACCAAATGAGTGACAAATCTAAAAAAATGGGTCAGTTCGGATATCGGGTCAAGTAATGGTCTTCAGTTCGGGTGTCGGGCCGTATTAAGGTCAAGTCAAATTTTCAAACTTTACCCGTATCCTACCGTACTTGGGATGCCGTGTTATGTATCTGTTCGTGTCCGTATCCGTATTCGTGTCACTTTGGGTCTCATAAATTATGGTATCTCAAACCCACTAGAAACCCTTCGACCTCCCTCCCTCCCTCTCACGATTCCTCCGACCACCTCACCCGACACCTCATCTCAACCGTCGCCCTTCAATGGCTCTGTTGTATCGAATCAAAGAGATGAAATCAATCAATTTACTCAATAATTTCAAAAGATTTTACTTTCAGATTCATACTCCTCGTCTATCCCTCAATCAAACTTCTCAAAAGCCGATTTTAGATTATTATGATTATATTCGATTCACAAATGCGCCGAAAAATCAAGGGTTTTGCGATTCTAGGGTTCGATTCTTCGCTGCACCTGTTCAGGTTATTTCCGTCATTCAATTTCGGTTAGTTTTCGGTTGTAATGTAGTTTGTTTGTTTAGTTTCTGTAATTTTGTTGGAAATTGTGAATTGGAAATTTGAGTAACACAAATTCTCATTAGTGACGAGCATATCCGTCACAAACTTATAACGGGTCAAATAATAGCCGCATGGGTAGGAAAAAACAACTCATTTGTGACTCCCTAAGTGGCAGATATCCGTCACAAGGGAGACTTACTGTTTGAGTAATTGTATTTTTTGTTTGGATAAATTAGTTTCAGGTTGTTAAGAAGGAAGTGAAAGAGTATACGCGGCCTCGGCTTAATGATGAGATTAAGGCGGATTTTGTTCGGCTTGTTACTGATGAAGGTAGCTAAAATTTTGACCTTTGCATTGATTGTTATTGTTTTTGTTGCGTAGTCGAAGAATTTTGATGGTATAGGAGTAGGATTTAATCGTAACCATGCTCGTTTCGATAGGTTATAGGATTGTAGTAGGTTATCTAAGATTGTGGGAGTGTATTGTTTTTGTAGCGTAGTCGAAGAAATTTTGTTCCGCATCAAGGGACCTTGTTTATTCTTAGAAGTCATCCAAGAGTCTTCTTTTAACCCAACAGAACGATGATAATTGGAAAAATAATTGCTTTTCTCTCTCCGACTTCACCCTTCCACCATCTTGATTTGTTAAATATATACCCTTTGGTGATACACTGATACCCCATAGTATATATGGTTATTTGATGAGAAATTCGATCTCCATTTCTTGTTAGTTGATGAAGAGTGTCCATATGCCACGAAACACGGCGGTGACAATGTTTCTTAAATTGGTGGGAGTTATGCGTTTTTCGGAAGCTCATGTTATTAGTGGCATTTAAAATGGAAGGATGTCCACTGGGATGGGTCTCTTACTTCTAGTCATTTTAAATTGGTTGGGTTACGTTCTTCTTAGCACTAGGGCGTTATACTTGTTATCTATCTGAATTATCTCTCTTACCAATTTTTTGAAGTCAAAACAAGTTTGTGCAGCCAGTTGCCTGCATTTTTTATGCTAATATTTCTGCGGTATCTAGCTAAAGGTCAGTAAGTGAGTGGTACTTATATGTATTATGTAAGACAAAAATGAAACAATAAGTATAGGAAGGGTATTCGTGGGTCACGAGTAGAAGCATCTGAGCAGCCGTCACTCATGGCATTGAGATGCTGAATCACTTTTATTAGTTTACAAACGACGTTTTCTGTTGCTGGGTTTCTTATTACTTGTGCATGTGTGCAGGTCACACTGTTGTTTCAAGAAGGGAAGCTCTACATCGCGCAAAAGAACTCAAGTTTGATTTAGTTGAGGTAGTTTTGTTGTTTTGCTCTGTGTACATTGGGAATTAAGGAGGTCTTGACATATTTATAAAGTCTGGGACCCAGAAGGATGCCTTCTTATAAGCTCCATTATTTCCTGTTTTATATAGAATGGTGTCGGGCTAAATTACATTTAGTTTGCTATGGCTGTACAATCTCACTGTCAATTCCTGTGTTCTAATAGAAAGAACCAATACTCATTTATGCATGTAATGATACGATTTTCGCTTATGCTCATTAAATGGCTCTAGTGCAAGAATCTGTATAATTTCCGTGCCACTGGGTCACAAAAGATTTTGAGCTTGTCTATTGATTAGTAAAAAATGATTATATTGAATGTTCTACATACTTGAGATGAGGAATAAACTGAAATTACTCAAATATTTGAGCATTTAGGTTACTTGAAGGACTCTTTATTAAGTTTAGGCGTAGATAAAAGAAAAACCTTTTTATGTAAAGTATATGTGATTTTACCCCCTCAGTCTTTTTGCTTGCCTTTCTATAGGGCTCCATTGTCCAATTACAGACAATGTTTTGTCTCTTTGACTTGATGTTGGCCAGGTAACTGGTAACATAGGTGACTCCACTCTTTGTCTATTCAGGCAAATGGCTAACTACCCTTCTATATGCCCCCGACCTTGTTGTTACTTAGATGTACATTGGTGATGATCCTACAAGTCATCATATACTTAGAGGCCAGTGGGGCATTATTTTTTATCGTCATTTTCGGTTGGCACTCCATTTTTGACTGTTCTTTTAATTAATTTTAGCACTTTGCTGCTGTTATGCTAGTTATGTTCTGATACGCTAGTTGTCAGGTGTTGTTCTATGTAACTGACTCTTGTTAGATATACCAAATTTCTATAACCTTGACTTTTCATTGCATAGGTTGATCGGAATTCAAATCCTATAGTTTGTAGACTTATGGATTATAACAAAGAAATGTACAACAAAAAAGTTAAGGGAAAGGAGTTAGCTAAGATCAAGGTATGCGCTTCTTTCTTTTGCTTGGGAACTTGGAAACTTGCTTAAAAGTTCACTACATTGTCATTTGCACCTTCTCCAGTGCTGTGTCGACTTATCTTCTTTATAAATTCTCTTTCCTATAAAGCGCTTCTTTCTTTTATGTTATGTGTTTGATTTTTATTTCTTCGATGGAACGAGTATTCTGCACCCTCTCTTCGTCTCTTGATATCTTTCTAAAAAGGATATTGTTTGGTAGGGATCTTAAGTTTTTAGCTATGCCCCGCACTTCATAATAATTCACGCAGTTAAGTGCCTGTTTGTTTTGTAAGGGTATTGGTAGGGCTATTTCTTTGGGGTTTAGGTGTTGGTGGAGGATGTAGTCCATATAGGACATTGTCAATCTCAGCAGGTAATAACTGTTCACCTCCATCTAGGTGGCATTTACTAAAGTTATATGATGATATGGATTATGTAGTAATATCGGCATGCTTCATGTAAAATGAGACTGCTATCTTATTTCAAGTCGTCTAAATGATTATACGTTTGAACTTCGTATGGTTCATCATTGAGTACCTTGGGGTTTCATTCTATCGTGATGTATGAGATAATTAATGAAAATTAAATATGAGATGGCTTCTATCCGTCAAACTTTGCCTTCATTTGTTATTTTTTGCTCGGAAGCTGACGTAATTAATACACATTAGAGAGCATCAATTTTCTTAGAAGTTAGAACCCTCACTGGCATGTAGCCACAAAGCTTGCGTTTTCGCACAAGATAAGACACAAATCACTGTCGGTCAAATCCCCTTCTAGAAATTAGACTCCTCTTCTCTGACAAGGCTTCTCACGTAGAGCATGTAGTAGGGTTTGAAGTATGGAGTTTGTGGAGAGAAATTTTTGAAGAGGCCACGTAATTTAGACCATCAATTGGAAGGCATATGTTTGTCTTGAATCTGACCTTTTGTGGCTCACTAACTGCAAGTGACTGTTTGAAATAACTGGTTTTCCAGAGTCTTACTAGATAAAGTCCGTTCACCCTGTTACTTTTGTTTGCGTTAACCTTGTCAAAACTAATGAGTCTTCGCTTGTTTGTCTTGAAAAATCTGGATATAGGTGAGTTTTCAGAGTTTTATGTGAGAAAGATATTTCACTTCGTTAATTTGTCGGCTTTTAACTTCTGTCAAAATAGTTTTTATATACCAAGATGGGTTTTTATATTTTATCTATTTTTTGCAGTCTGCAGGGAGTCTAAAGAAAGCAGCTAGCAAAGAAGTCCGTTTTTCTGCTAAAGCCGTAAGTTGTTGCACCTGCAGATAATAATATTTTTTTTTTTAATTTTTTTTTATCGTGATTCATGCCCTAGCAATTATTCCTTCTACCAATCAATATTATCACTCTTTGACTCAAATAGTCAACTTTGATCGCTATATTCTCATATATACAATAGTTACTTACTACAAGTCTACAACTACAACTAGTCTACAAGTACTCTTAAAGAGATGATCAAGTATGGCGAATTTGACGAACTTTACATATATTGATCATCAAAACCAGAAGAAGACAATATAAATGTGATGTAGTTGGTACTTGATTGCAGTGTCACCTGTAACAGCTGTTTGGCTCACATTTTCTAGATGCTTCTTGAAATTGTCTATGTTCGTGTTGTCTTTTCTCGTTTGGGATATTTATTTTCCAGTGGTTTAAGCATTTTACTAATCTTATGACTTAAGAGTTCTTACTCATTAATAGTTTCTCATTTCTTTCTTCAGGAACTCAAGGATATCCAGATAAAAGCAGACACTGTTAAGAGATTGATGGAACGGGGATATCGTGTAAAGGTACTTTGAGCTGCTCCCGGATTCTTAAAGTTATAACTGTCAGCTCATTGTTTAAAATGGAGTGGCTTTAAGAGATCAATACGCCTGTCTCCTTAATTTTACTCTTTTCAAGCAAGATACATGCTCAGTTTAATGGTGGGCTTTTCTGAATGATTTCATATTAACTCGACCTTTATAGTTGAATACAGGGGAGTGATTTTCTTGTACAGATACTCCTTTTCATAAAAAAATGGGATATTCTACATGGTACCCCCATGTTTTTCCATATTCTACGGTGTGCCCTTCTTTTTGAGTTAAAAATCTATTTATTTCAAACTAAAGATCTCGTAAAGAAAATCAATTTTAAAAAAAAATCGTTACTTTATGAACTCCTAACCATGAGATATAGTTAGTCAAAGTTTATTTTGTTAAAAACGTTTGACCGACCATAACTCTTGCTATAAGTTCATAAAGTGGCAATATTTTTTTTCAAATTGAAGATCTCGTAAAGACGATCTATTTGAAAAAAGAGTCATCGAAATCGTCGCGCTTCGAACCTGTGACCATGAATTATAGGCCATCAAAGTTTTTTAGTAGAAAATGAGGGATACCCCTTAGAAAAACAAACACCATAAGGGTACCATGTAGAATATCCCAAAAAAAAAATCTAAATTTGGCTAACTTAACCTCTAAAACTTTGTTGACTCCGCCACTTTGTGTGGCCCTAAGTCATGGGTAAATGTTGTTCTCAATTCATACCTGTTCATGTATTTCAGTTTATCCCTAATAATCTCATACTCATCAAAACTCCTTGAGTTTGTTTGGATGGAGAGATTTGGAGGGAAATGGAGGGGAATTTTTGCTTGTATGGTTGGGGGATATGGAGAGTGAGCAAATGGATCCCTTCATTAATTTATTTCCCTCTTTCATGGGAAATTATAATCCTCCAATTAGTAAGGATTTAGAGGGAAACCTCTCTTGTTCCCCCTAATGTAGGAAAGATTTGAAAAGAGAATTCACTTGTTCCGTTGCCCCCTCCTCCCCATCCTCTTTCTGTATTCAGTTTATCCTTAATATTGTATGTGGTCCCCCTAGTAAAGTCAGACTCAATCCTCAGACTTGCAGTAAAGCCCGTCTTTTTCTAGGGCGTGCAAAACTTGCTGGGAACTTGTGAGAGGAGGGGTTTGCTGAAAAATTTCAGTGATCTTCAGTTTCCTTTTTTTAGTTTTCCCTTCCTCCTGCTTCAGAAGTCAGAAGTGCAACCAAACTTCTAAGATATAGCAGGACACTAATTTTTTTTTTTCCATCTTGATTTTCCAATCCAGTGTACTGTGCTGGCTGTTGAAGGACGGGATCTAAATGCACTACTTTCACAAATAACTGGTTTGGTATTGTTCTTGGACAATCTTCACTCTTCAATAACCCCTTGCAATGATCTGTTTCTTATTTTTTTGGTTTACGCAATGTCATGATACAGATTGAGGATGTTGCCTTTGTGGAATTTGGGCCAAAGATAGATGAAAAACAGGGACTTATTATTGTTAGGCATATCAAATTTGGCTTACCTAAGAAAGGCAATAAGTCTTCTTCCAAGGTTTCTTCCAAGGTTTCAAGCCCTACTAACTCCGAGATCCAATCCCAGTCTTCTACTTGCTCTAACAGTCCTGTTGAGTCAGAAGAACTATTTGCACTAGAAGACGTAGACTACGATGATGTCGTGTCTGACGTGGACCTCGATAATGAAGTTAAGGTTCCCTTACAATATCAACAAGTGATATCACCACCAAGAAGCAATGATGTGATGGGGACTTATAAATCTCAATCACCTAACTTCCCTCCTAATGTGACACCGGCCCCTCAAGTAGAAAATCGGTATGCTAAAAAAGTACTGAATAATGTGCCACCCATGAGGACTCCTCACTCTCAAGGGTTTCAACCCGTGGTCCCCAGACAAGCTGGAAGTGAAGGTTCTTCCCCTAGAAACTCATGGCCTCGTCAAAATGCGAATTCTCAACATCGTGGTGAGATTCCAAACGGAGCAAGGCAAACTGGTAATAACTTCTCACCCCATATTGAAAATCCTAGGCCACCTAGCTTTTCCCGTGGCGATGTGCCCAAGTCAACGAGTTTCGGCCAGTTTAGTGGGGTGAAGCCAAGTAATGGAAGATTTGAACCAGGAGTTGAAGTAAATCAGCAAGTTTCCAAAGAGTTTAGCTTCAGGGATAATATTAACCCTTCTACGTTTAACTCCAATGGCTGTGCCGCTGATGGTAACAAGAAATGGGGAATGTTCAGTGGTGAAAAATCAGTGCCAGGAAGGAATGGTTAAGATGAAGTGAAATCCCAGTGATTAAGTACCACTCTTGTTCTTATCAGAGATGAAATCAGCGAGTGTTGTATAAGTCGGTCTCACATGTGAGACCAACGCACATTCTTATGTATTTCTAATTTAATTAGAGGATTAGTGGGTTAGTCTCATATGTGAGACCGTCAGCTTGCTCTCACTATTTCAGTTAAGCAAGGTATTCGACGGAAAGGAGCAAGATGTGCAGTAGAATTATGGGATTTCATAAGCCAATTTTTTCCCTGTTAAACGACATTCGTTTTTTTTGTATCCTCGAGGATTGTGTGATTCAGTTAGCATAAAAATACTCGTCAGTGAATAAACATAGAAACATAAACCCCTCTCTGGTCCGGCACGGATGCCTTCTATTTTTGGAAATGTACATTGATACTTTGCCTCTATGCAATGCATTTGCAGAATTTCTCTGCGGACAAGTTTTTAAGCAGAGATTAAAGCTCTTCTTGACGTGAACTATACATTGACTCCACAGGAATTTGGTTTCCTCTAGCGTAATTCTCCGTATAATGATTTTACTATAAATTTATTTCTGCCGTAAACAGGCATGACAAAAAATGATTTTTATATGAGATGGTCTTGTAATAATTTATCCTCCGTATAATGACTTTACTATGAGACCTCTCAAATAACAGGAAGCGCTTGTGAGAGTGTGAGACCTTTAAGACACAAGCTTAAAATAGCCCCAACAATAGGGACTAGAAAACTTGGGTTTTTCTAACATGTGTGAAAAGAGTTGAATACGGGACTTATCGAGTTATTGTTGATTATTTTCGATGATAGCTTTATGTTAACTTTATATGGCAAATGATATAGTATACAACTTTAGGTTCCATTCAGGGTTCAAAAGCTTAGATTAAAATGACACTCATTATGTGCAACTGTGCAAGCTTCTCATACATTAATTTAATTTCAATTTATGAAATACATTTACTTCTTCTTTACAACCTTAAAGTCCGTATTTACCATTACCTTTTCTATATATATATATATATATAATATAACGAGAAGAAGAGACGCATGCAATTACTAGTGAAATATGAAATGCTCTTTTGCACAATTGGAGCGTTAACGAGTTTAAGTTGTTGATCAAAGGATACTTCCACCTAATAATATGTGCTGATTATCTTAGAATGAAACTTTCTAGCACTAAAGTTGTTTAAAAAAATTCGAATGATTAAACTTTTATACAAAACACTTATCCTACTATTTCGCATATTATAAAATGAATTCGTGTACCAAAGAAGTGAAGTCATCCAATTAGTTATTTTTGTAAATAATAAATCTGTAGTACTTTTATAACATATGATCTGATGTATAATTCACTTACTTTTTTTTTTTTACAAAAGTATTCTCGGATTAATTTTGCTTATGTTTCTGGACGGGTCAGACTTGCCAGCTTTAGGTAATCGACTAATCGCTCACCCCGTTTGTTTTTAACTGTTGGGTAACTTTTTAACCCACCGTTTTTAACAACTTTTTTCGCATGTTTTGACGAAGAAAGGCGCTCACCTATTTTACTAGTGTTGTACTGTAATTCTTTGCAATTGAAGAACCCTAAAACCACACTTCCCCCCTTTTTTTCCCCTCTTTTATCAAATCATATTCAATTCTTCTTTCGTCACTTCGATTCTTCATCCTTCTCGATTCAATCAGGTAATTTGTTTTCCACCTTTCTAATTACATTTCATTTCCTCAAATTTTGTACATCTTCAATGTACCAAATTTAATTTGATTGTTTAATTTAGGTCGTTTGTAATCCCAGATTTCTATATATTTTCTTTAATATTATTGCTCTTTTTACATGATTGAATCATTCAAGTTGCAGGCTTGCAGCTATTTAATCGTTGCACGCATTTTTGTCTGTTTTATTTTGCTTGCTATGAATTAAAATTTGGGATTATGTTTTTTTTTTTATTATTAACATTGAAGTTTTATGACTGTTAAATTGAAATTACCCGACAAACTTGGGTTTTGAGATGCTTTGGTTTAGCCTAGTGGTTAAGACGGAGTTGTTATGTAAAAATTTAACTTGCTCACATGTTCGAATCCCAATCCCCTGTTGTTGAAATGCCCCTGTGACTCATTTGGCAAATTAATTACATCGAAGTTATAATGTTCTTCTTTTTGGTAATAGTATATTGATTTCGGGTATTTATTTTAGACAAGTTACAGTTGAGCTTGGAGTATGTTTATTTTGTGATTCTCTAATTCTACTATTCTAGTAAGAGTTCTTCTCTATGTCTTGCGTTGTGTCACTGTATTTAATCATTGAAATTAGATTTGTATACTGCAAGCTTTGTTTAACGGGTTCTTTTCTGGAAGTTACTTGGCGAAATTTGAGTCTGATAATTGGGTTTTGACCCATGTGATTATGTTGTGACCATTTACAACAACATTGCCTTAATGCCTCAAATGCCCCCACAATGTCGGGATAAGGTGGACCAGATTTAGTAATGTACGCAACCTTATCCCTATTTTAACAACATAGTTACCCTGTTGTTTAAATGAGCCAAAATGAAAAGTGCTTCTAAAATTGCAATGACTGCTTCTAGTTCGCAAATTGTGACCATATACTATATTCATTATCTGTAAAGTTTGAATCTTTTGCTTATGTTGGTTGAAAGTTTGATGATAAAAAAGGCTTCTGCTTTTGATATATGTTGCCTCTTTGTTGGATAATTGGTTCATTTTAACTTATCCGTGAATTGATTTTTGCAGTTGAGAGATGTCGGATTACCAGGAAGATGTTGATAACTACAACTCAGTTCCTCAATCAGAGGAATTAGACAACAAAGGGAGTGAAGACTATAGTGACTCCAAAGCTCGGGTATGGAAGTTAGAATTTTAGCTGTTACTTATCTGAAATCCTTTAATTTTAAAGAATCCTGTTCTCATGCAATCTAGTTTCTGTCTTTTTGTTATCGTAGACATGATTGTGCAGTACCTGTCACAAATGATGCTGTAAATAAGCTTGCTTGTAAGCATTTTTTAAAACATGGCAACACTGTTATTAATATCTTGTGAGAATGTAAACGTCTTGGTTTTTGTATGTGAGTCTTTTATTAGTGACTTTATGGATTTTATTCCTCATATGCTTAAGTATATGTCTGTGGACAGCGTGACTCTGGTGATCATGAGAAGAATTCTTCGAGAAGTAGAGAAAGGGACCGAGAGAAGGGACGGGATAGAGATAGGGAAAGAGACAATGATAGAGACAAGGAAAAAGATAGAGACAAAGAAAGGGATAGGGATCGGGAGAGAGGCAAAGAAAGGAGTCGTGATAGAGATCGCGACCGTCATAGAGATCGACATAGGGATAGGAGTGATCGCCACAGAGATAGAGAGGATGATGATGACCACCACAGAGATAGAAGCCGAGACCATGACAGGTAAGAAACTTTCAACTATCTCTCTCTCTCTCAATTAGTGTTTTGAGTAATGTACTAAATTTAAGTCTATATCTAGCATGTACACACCATAGTTCACCGATTCCTCTTTATTGTTGTTTGTAGTCGGTCGGCCGAGGCGTATAATCCTCAAAACCTTGTTAAGATTCGATCATTTATTATTGATTTTTTTTTGTTCAAACTGACGCCTTAAGAAAGTTTGAGCATCTTGCCGCGTGTGTGGCTAAAGTCAAACTGACGCCTTAATAAATGGCATTTAGATGATAATTGGGGTTATGGTGTAATTAGGAAGGAGTCCTAACAGTCAGTTTCCCACTTGTCTCAAGAAAGGATGCTTCATTTGATTTGGGATCACTGTTTTATCTATGACTTTTACCCATTTCACAGCATGTTGGTGGGGATGCAATGAGGTAGTTAACTAGTGGTAGGGTATATATGTTGTTGACAGGGTATATAAACCCATTTCACAGATCTGGTATTTAGCCTCAATCATTGGAAGTCAACTGTGTTGCACTGTTGCTTGATGCCACTGATTTTGACTGTTGCTTGATGCCACTGATTTTGACTGTTGCATTTTCTAGACGCAGAGACTCTGACCGTGATAGAGATGATAGACGTAGACGCACATCCCGTTCAAGGGGAAGGTCCGAGCATAGATCGAGGTCTCGATCTCGTTCTCGCTCCAAAAGGTTTGTTGATTTTTTCTCCTTTAGTGTACCTTTATATATCAAGGTTATTTTTTTTACTTGCTAGTTTGTCCGATAAGGACTAAATATATACGTAGTGTATATTACAATTAATATAGATAAGCTGTAAAACTGTATTTTTCGATTTAAGACGATGTTTTGAACAGATAAAATAACATGCTAGTGACTAGAATTGTCACTCGTAGGGATGTCATTGGGGCGGGGCGGTGGTGGATATAGGTCCCCCCCGTACCCGTACCATCAAGCAATTCTCATACCCATAGCCGCCCCGCCACCCATGGCGGGTACAAGTTTCCATACCCTTACCCGCCCCGCCAAATAAAAATCTAGACCCGTACCGGCCCCATTACCCGCCAATCACCTATGCCATAACTTATATCGATACTTTTTAATAAAATATAGATTAATCACTATGAATTTCCGCAAATTTTCATTTTTATATTTCTAGTTAATATTTTGAATAAAAATCAATAAAGAACATTATAAAAAGTCATAATAATATATATATTTTTTTAATATTTGGTGGGTAGGCGGGGATTAGGTGGGTATGAAATAAAAACCATCCCCCCCACCACTCATGGCGGGTGGAATTTTCGTACCCGTACCCGTCCCACCATCCGCTAAAGCTCTACCCATACCCCCCGAACTAGGGCGGGTGCGGGGCGGTACCTGCTTATACCCGCCCCACTGACATCCCTAGTCACTCGTTCTCACAAAATTTCTTTTTCCGTTTATCGTGGGAAGCTTGAGTATCAGGCATAATATTTCTCGTTAAAGGCTAATATCTAATGCAGTTTTGAATTGGTTTTGTTTTTCTCGTTTACAGCAAAAGGGTAAGCGGGTTTGACATGGCACCTCCTGCTTCTGCAATGTTGGCTACTGCAGCAGGTATTTTTGTTTGTCAACGTATTCTCCTTTGACCCCCTCGCTTCTTTACATTTGCCATCTTTATTGTTTATCTACGTTGGGTGGGAATGTGGAATGAAGTGATCTTCCCTGTGGGGAAGTTACTTATTTTTAGTCAAGTTTTGTATCTCAGCTTGGTAAGGTATTATCTGTTCTAGCTATCAAGCTAATGTATATATACATGCATATATATGTATATATCCTCCTTACTTTTTATTTGCTATTTTACTTGGTGAAATAATTCCGGAACTGAGAGATGGTGGTTTGTTCTTGTGTTTGTTGTTTGTGTTTCTTTGTGTCTTGTTTTTTTGCATAAGAAGGCAATGTTGGGTCTATTTCCCTACTCTGCTGACATTGGGCGTGAGCTGACTTCTCTAGCTTATATATTCAACGAGGCATCAATGGGCCACTTCGTCTTCAACCGGCAACTATTGCCTGTTTTGGTAGTCTTGCAATTTCCTCCGGCACTTGAATCTGATGTATTATCCTCTCATCTCTTAATGATAAATGTGATTACCGTACACAAAGCAAACAGCGCTTGTTATTATGGATATGGTTTCATTTATACGGTATTTATTAATAACTAGGGATTCATATATTATCTGGAGGCTATAAAAAATGGTTTAGTTATGTATTTCACATCTATCTAGTTTACTATTTGTCCTGTTCTCTAAGATGTTACTTGTATAGCCATGGCAAGTCAGATCACTGGAACAGCTCAACCACCTACTGGATTCTTCACCCCCAACATGTTGCCGATGGCCACTGGACAAGTATTTCCTTACCCTGCTATCCTCAATATCACATACTTATTACTTATTAGTAGATGCGTTTTATTATTTAGCTTCTAATTTGATTCACATGTTGCAGCTGGGAGCTATTCCTATTATGCCTATGCAGGCCATGACTCAGCAGGTTAGTTGAGTGGATCTCTCTTTTTTTTTTTTTTCCTCAGCTCTTATTATCCCTTATTCTTATTTGAGAGTTTCTTCTTGTCAGGCAACGAGGCATGCTCGGCGAGTTTATGTTGGAGGGCTCCCTCCTAGTGCTAATGAACAGGTTTTTGTTGACAGCTCATTACTTATACTCTTTCTGTGGACTGTGGAGTCTTGATTAGTTTTGTATCTCTTGTAGTGAGCCTTCTATTGGTGACTGAGTTTAATTCTTCCATTCTGTGTTTCATGAAAAATATTTTAGTAGCTTGTTTGCTAGTTGATGTCATATCCCCTGTCTTTTTGAGTTGTGGCCTTGAGCATTACAGGGAATTGAGTTGTAGTATGGCCAGTTTCCACTGTTATAACATTTTTTAGCTGCCTAGTTTTTCAGTTCCTCTGTCATCCATGTTGATAACTTTTGTAAGGAATTAGTTAATGTGGGTTTTGTGCACACTCGTTTCCTTACTTTTTCATCCCAGTTCAATGATTTTATTATATCATTTCTTTTTGTAAACGGTGGTTATTTTTCAATGGTATTTTATTTATACATTATGTTTTTGGTGACTGATATGACATTTACTCTTTCTGCTTGCCAGTCTGTTGCAACATTTTTTAGCCAAGTTATGGCAGCAATAGGTGGAAATACTGCTGGACCAGGTATGTGATAAAATTTTCCATGTTGGTTAAGTAGTTGTGTTGTTGACTTGTTCATGTTTCAACAAAATTTATGGCTTTCTCCATTATAATAGGCGATGCTGTTGTCAATGTCTATATAAATCATGAAAAGAAATTCGCTTTTGTGGAGATGAGGTCTGTGGAAGAAGCTAGCAATGCCATGGCATTGGATGGTATTATATTAGAGGTATGTAATGGTTGTTGACAATGGCAGATTTACTTTCAAATCATTGGGATTTTTTTTGGAGAGTCGTTTACTATGTTTCATCTTCAAATTGCCCTTTGAAGATTATTAAATCTGGTTATTAATATAAAAAAAGAATTCATGACTGGTAATACTAAGAAGTCCTTTTATTTTGGTGGAAGCTGTGCTTTTGTTTTCCATCACCTAGCATAATTACTGTTTTTGGCTTGTAAATGACATATTCTTAATTTGTTTTTTTTTGTTTGTTTGGGGAGGAGGGTAGCTTTTATATTTAAGACAATTATATTTGTCAGAAAATTGTATTTAAAAGGAGGTTTACTTGGCTGTTGCAATCAAGAGAAGTGGTTAGCTGTAGTGGCAAAATGTTTTGATTTCGGTATTCAGTGATACCTCTAAAAACTGATAAAATAACCTGTCTGGATCGTTTGAAAGGAAAAGAAAGTCACCGACAGCAATTGCTTGGCATGCGGCAAACGGGCAATGACCTTCGTACATTCCCCCTTTACTTCTTGCCCTGTAAACTTTACAACCACTTCTATTTATTTTATGAAGAATACTGTCAGACTCACTGGTATAGCAGATATTTAGATTTACACATCATTGACCCTAATAGTTCAGTACATATGTAATGAGAATTTAGGTTCTGGTGAGTGGTGACATCATTAACAATTTACGAAGTCACTTGCGGTGTTTTGCAGTAATGCCCATCCATGTCATTCGAGTTCTCTTTTTAAATGTTGCCCTTGTGCAGGGTACACCTGTCAAGGTGAGAAGGCCTAGTGACTACAATCCTTCACTTGCTGCAACTCTGGGTCCTAGTCAACCCAGCCCTAATTTGAACCTTGCTGCTGTTGGTCTATCACCTGGCTCAGCAGGTGGACTTGAGGGTCCTGATCGTATATTTGTTGGTGGGCTGCCATATTACTTCACTGAATCTCAGATTCGTGAGTTACTAGAGTCCTTCGGTCCTCTTCGGGGATTTGATCTTGTGAAAGACCGAGAAACTGGGAACTCCAAAGGCTATGCCTTTTGTGTTTATTCAGAACCATCCGTCACAGATGTAGCCTGTGCAGCTTTGAATGGAATTAAAATGGGTGATAAAACGCTTACTGTTAGGCGCGCTAATCAGGGAACAGTGCAACCTAATCCTGAACAAGAGATTGTTCTGCAGCATGCACAACAGCAAATTTTGTTACAGGTATGCAAAGTTCCTTTAATTCTTTTGTGTATATTCCAGAGGGCGATTCAGAACGATCAGAAGTTCATAAATCGGCCAGTCTTTTGGGGATTATTATCGATTTTATAATGTAGAACATATCCAGAGTTTTTGAGTCATAATTCATAATAGTAACAAGGAATTCGTAATGCGTAGCATTGTGTACCATGCCATATGGTATGATTCCGAACCAATAATTTTTTTTTGAGGTCCTTGCTTAGGAGATAAGGCCTTAATATAATGGGGAGCCAGCCAACCATAACCCCCCCCCCCCATTGAGATCTTAATTCTGATTTCCTAGGTGAATAATGGCTGTAGACAACTTGCCTTATATTTACTTTAAGATATGTGCTGAATGCCTTAACGCTATCGTCCATTTCATTAATCAACAATAGTCTGATAGCGCAGAGAGATGTACTTCTTTTAATTAGCTTCTAGTTAACCTCCATCTTCCAATCTACGGAGTAACATTTAGTCAATTACATAGCTAAATTTATGTCATAATTTGCGCTATGTCCACTTGTAGAGTTGTAGTTGTACCTCACAGTCTAATAATTTTTTTGTTTATGGTTCTATACCGATAAACCTGTGAGATACTTTAAGCATTGCAGAAAATGAGCTTCGATTCTAAGATTATATAGAGTTACCAACATGTTAATAAACAACATAATGGTATTTTTGTCATGACTCAGGTTACCAACATGTTTTATTATAAGAAATCTGAGGTTTTGCTTACTAATGTCTTTTCCCGAATTTGCAGAAGCTGATGTTTCAACCTGGAGCACTGCCCACCAAAGTTGTGTGCTTAACTCAAGTGGTTACCGCAGATGATCTTAAAGATGACGAGGAATATCAAGATATTCTGGTTGACATGAAAGAGGAAGGTGAAAAATTTGGTGAGTATCTATAATCTTTAAACCTCTCCCTCTTCTTAGTTTTCTTGAGTCAGCTGTAACATCTTTTGTCAACATAAAAAACATCTGCCGTGACATAGCAGCAGGTTGTACATTGAAAAAGAACATTTTGACCGTATATCTTGTTGTTTCTTTCTGTACATCTCATGTAATTGTTCTTGTTGTTTATTATCTGAATTATTGTTTATTTTTTTTAGGACCATTGGTGAATGTTGTCATCCCTCGACCAGGTCCAAACGGAGAACTTGCACCTGGAGTCGGAAAGGTCAGTAACTATACAATGGCCCAGTGCTTTAGTGTCCCCTTCTCTGATCTTTGCTTATGTTTGTAAAATGAGTTGGCATTTACCACTTGAATTTTACAAAGTACTCTCTCTATATAAAACGTTTACGAGTATGGGTTTATTGACTTTATTCTAACGCTCTTCTTTACCCTTAATTACTTCAATTAGGTGTTTCTGGAGTATGCGGACACAGATGGTTCGTCTAAAGCTCGAACAGGCATGAATGGAAGGAGATTTGGCGGGACTGAAGTTGTAGCCGTATTCTATCCCGAAAATAAATTTGCCGAGGGTGATTATAATGGATAGAGCAAACACTCCACCCAGCACCCGGCACCCGACATTGTACCATTGCACTAGCTTGGCCTTCCAATATGGCCTATATTGTTAAAGTAGATTCATAGGTATAGTTTTTTTGGTTTTAATGAAAGATCTGTAAGATTTGAGCTATATACACAAGAATGTTTTCTGCAATTTTTGTTGTATCTTCAATAACCCGAGTTAAGTAATACGGGGTATTTGTTTTCTCCGATAAGTCTTTAAGTTTATTAGTACGGAATATTAACCTTATATTCGATCAATTGAGAACATTGGTACTTGGTGGCATATATTGTTTATTTTTGGGTACATAATATAGTCTCACCTCACGAGACAAGGTGCATTCGACATGGGGTGTTTGTCGAAGTCGGCACCATCATTCTCTCACGTTGTCCCACTTACGAAACCAAACTACACTACAAGTATTGTATTGTAGATTTGAAGCAATTTGTGTTCTTGGTATGTTCCGTTTTTGTGTGTTCCGATTTCCGACTAATAGTTTATACCTTAACCATGAATACGTATATACAGTACTAAAACTTGGCAGAGACGATCACTCATTAAGTTATAGAGACAACTCTTTCGTACCCCTTTATATGTTTTTCGTGACTCTTTAGCTATTGATTTTCCCAAAACTACTATTTATTTTTGTACTTATTTATTTAATAATCGTACCTATCTTATTGTTAATCAGATTTATACCTATTTTATCACCTATGATACCAATTTTTATTACCAACAATACCTATTTTATTGAGATACCGTTTCTCAGAAAACTTACTCTACATACATCCATAACGGAAACATCTATTATCATGGATTTCAACAAATTATAGAGTTTATTGTACGTAATTAACTTAGGAAAGCATAACTTGAGCTTGCAAACACGACTACCTTACCTCTTCTTAATCCTAAAACATTCTTTCTTCATAGTATCATTTTCCATAGTAGGCAAATACCTTTACTTTCCTTGTACAACAGAATTTATCATTTTATACCCTTATTACACATCAATACACATCAAGGTATAATAATATTCTTATTAAATTATTATGCCACATCTTATTTTAATACAAAGTCATTGACCCCCTTTTTAAATAACTAGCTTGCCATTTAATAATTAATTCATTTCATATTGTTGCGCAATAACATCCCACCCACATCCTCCTAAATTATTATTTTCTATTTTCCAAATTAGTCATCATGACATACAAAGTTCAATATTTTATTAATCGATAAAAAGAGTGAATTCTCAAAATACTCCAATTCATATAACCATAAGAAACTACTCCGTATTATTTTTACACAATTTATTTTAGTCCGACGACGGTCATACTATAAGTAAACTGAGTTTCATAAACACGGTCAGTTATTTAGAAATTTACGTAAGCTAATTACAACCTTATCGAAAATTATTTACAAATCTAATTATTCATATCTACACCAAGATTATTATATTCACAACCCAAATTATATTCCAACAAACACAAGTTTCACAAATTTATTCTAACAAGTTTCTCATCATTTACTAAGCATTACTTCATTTCATTACAACAAACATTGCTCTCCTTTACCACAATTTCTTACCTTCAAAATTCCATTTATATTGTATAAATATTTATATTTGAACAAACACAAAAAAAAAAATTGAATCAAACCCAAGAACCATTCATTTCATCTTACTAATTTGATTCAACCCATTTTTAGCTTATTTATTTACATTTTCAAAACCCATCAAAGAAAACAAAAAATAATCATCTTTCCCATTTTCTTCAGGTAAATTCTCTGTCAATTTATTCATCCTTTTATTTATATATATACAGATATATATATTGCTTTATGATTTATGATTAATGTTACTGATTTTTTGGGTGATTATGATAAAGTTTAGTGCTTGAATTTAGAAATGTTTGTTGCATTTTGATGTTGAATTTAATTATGTTTGCCATTATTTTGTAGCTTGACATTTAAATGGTGGTTTAAAAGATTGGATCTTTATTAGCTGATTTGATTGATTTTTAATCAGATGCTTTAGGATTGTTTGGGAAAAAAAATTGGATGGTATTGTTTTGGATGATTGTTTCATGCTGGAAATGATATGTTGTTGGCAAAATATTCATAATTGTTTTTGTATTGTTATGGTGATTGAATGTTAATGAGTTTGTAAGTTATCCTTGAGCTCAATAGAATAGAATAGGTAAATATTCTTTTGAGGATATATTTTGTATATCGATTATCACAAATTCTTGTTTACAACGGTTGTAAAAAAGAGTAATTTACAATGGGAGTATAAATCCGTCTGAACCAACGCTTTTTTTTGGGGTGATGGTGCTTTCCACCCCTTCGTTGTAACTTAGAACGGTTGAATTTATTATGTTATGTTTCCTAAATTAGGTAGATTAACATTGTACTTGTGCTTGGTTTGAGCTGAGTTCACAATGGCTAGCCATTGACTTGGTTATTTGTTTAAACTTCAAAGAATGGGTATCTCGATAATGGATTACTTTGTAGATGGGAGTGCATTTGGTGGAGGTTTAGGGGAGGGACGGGATATGTTAAGCAGACATGGTTAGAAGAATCCGATATGGGGTTGTTTTTATGAAAATTGCACATGCTTCTGGCTTTAAAATGAACTGTCTAAGTGTCATAACGATGTGCAAATGTTAAGTTTCAGACATGAGTGCACGGGGTAATATGAAGAGTCAGAGTAATGCAGGCCTTGCAGGGAATGGGGGTGTCAAATGTACGAGTCCAACATAGGGGGGTTGTTTTACTTGTTTGAAGGACCTTATATAGCTTTGTTGTTACTTGTTAATGAGAATTCGATCAGTAAATTTTGGTGTAGGCCATTTTTATAGGAACTCGATAGCTTTCTTAGTCATTATCATGACTCTGGTAGCACTGTTTTAGCTTTCACAAAAATTGGCCAATGAAATTGCGAAGGAAATAATGCTTGTCTTTCTGTGATATTTGTAGTTTTGTTTGTTTTGAGTCCGTCCTTAGTTTTTTTATTATGTTGTCTGCAGATTCTTTGGATGGAAACTGATCAACAGAATATTGTAAATGCTTCTGACAGCACCATTAACGTTGGTGGAATTCCTTCCATGAGTGAGGATGTTAGTATGGAGGGCGGTTTAGATTCTGTAGATAAAGAGCATTGTCTATTGAACCCTAAAATCGATAATCATATATATAGGCAGGATGTAGTGAGACGTAATGATGGGAGTCTGATAGGGGTTGTGACTGAAGTTGCTGGTGATTCAGATTCAGATTCAGAATCAGAGAGTGGTATTACCGATGACGACGACGATAATAATGATGATGATGATAATGATTCGCCATACACGGATGAAGATAAGGGGGAAGAGGAAGGAAATGGAGAAAAGATAGAGGGGAAGGTAAAGGATGACAATGTTGATGATAAAAGAGATGATAAGGACGAAAAAGAGGAGGCCAGTGAAAGCAGTGATGACAATGAAAGAGGTCCTCTTATTGCAGATCATGTCCGAGTGCTATGGATGGACGATTCCGAGACCTCTCATCATCGAAATGAATTAACAGTTGTAGATAGAGGGTTTTTACATGGTGATTATGTCGCCTCTGCTCGGGATCCTACTGGGCAAGTAGGTCTTGTGGTGGATGTTAGTATGACTGTTGATTTATTAGCCCCTGACAGTTCCATAATCAAGGATGTTTCTTCCAGAGAAGTGAAACGAGTCAGGGATATAACTGTCGGTGATTATGTTGTCTTTGGTCCTTGGTTAGGTAGGGTTGATGATGTTCTCGATAATGTGACTGTATTATTTGATGACGGTTCTATTTGTAAAATTCAAGGAGCTGAGCCGTTACGGCTCAGACCAATTGCAAAGAATCTGCTTGAAGATGGTCACTGCCATTATCATCCCGGTCAACGCGTTAAGGCGGGATCCTCGTCTGTTTTTAAAGATGGTCAGTGGTTATCAGGTAGGTGGAAAGCAAATCGCCAGCTAGAAGCTACTGTCATTAAGGTCACAGTTGGGTCAGTATATGTGCACTGGATATCTTCTTCTGGTTATGGACCAGACTCTTCTGTTTCTCCCGCTGAAGAGCAAAATCCTAAGAATTTAAAGCTGTTATCTTGCTTTAATCATGTTCATTGGCAGCTTGGTGACTGGTGTTTTCTTCCATCTCTCGGGCTCTCTTCGTTGATTCCTTTGGATAAAGGTTTATCCAAGTTGCAACTTCAAGAATCGGATAAGTTCATACCCGAGGAATCAAGTCAAAATGTTGAATCCATGGATCATGATGGTGTAGATACATCAGATGGCGCTAATCTAAACGTTGTGTCACCACAATCGAGTTCTTGTAGTAGTTCGTTGTCTGTTTCAAAAGACAATGTCCAGGAAACTTGGCATACTCGTCGTAAAAAGCTCCGGAAAGTTGTGGTGAAAAGGGACAAGAAACCAAGGAAAAGGGAAGAAAGCTTTGAAAGAGCTCTGTTGATTGTCAACACTCGGACAAAAGTCGATGTGGGATGGCAAGATGGAACTATAGAGAAGGGGATAGACTCCGCAATGCTTATTCCAATTGAAAGCCCGGGTGATCATGACTTTGTAGCTGAACAATATGTGATAGAGAAAGCAGCAGATGATAATGAGGAGTCCGCTGAAATTAGACGAGTGGGTGTTATCAGGAGTGTTGATGCAAAGGAAAAGACCGCTTGTGTAAGCTGGTTGAAACAGGTTGCTCGTCCTGAAGATCTTCGCGAATTTGAGAAAGAGGAAATTGTTAGTGTTTATGAACTTGAAGGGCACCCTGACTATGATTATTGTTATGGGGATGTGGTTGTTCGCTTATCCCCGGCTGTGTTTATTGCCGATGATTCTGAGGAAAAGCTTACGGCGTCGAATGTTTCAGATTGCGTTAGCGGAGACACTATGATAGATTCTAAGGATAAAGAAGGTGCATTTGGCGTGGAAACAGATAGTGAATCACCAGATCTCTCCTGGGTTGGAAATATTACTGGCCTTAAAAATGGGGATATTGAAGTAACATGGGCAGACGGAATGGTTTCAACGGTATTTGAATCGACCCTGTTACTTTTCAGACTTTTTTCGTTTCGTTAGAATTTTTGGATAGATAAATTATGCTACTGTGTGACTATAATCAAATGCTTCTGACTCATGATTCACGTTGTCTATTGGTTTGGTCTCAGGTTGGTCCACAAGCAGTTTATGTTGTTGGCCGAGATGATGATGAATCGATTGGTGGGAGTATCGGCGACGCAGCTAGTTGGGAGACTCTTGAGGAGGATGAAATGGATGTCGCTGATGGCGCAGAGGAGGTTCTAGTTCCCTTTTAATTTGCAATTTGCAGTCATTTGTTTGTGGTTTAGCCCAGTCACTACTTATGGACATGAACCAAAATCCTCCCCCTAGTCACTGTTTTTTTTTTTTTTAAACTTTTGTTTGTGTTACTTATTTTGTTACTCTGCAGTCCGTACTGTTTATCTTTTCATTATTCCTTAAATCGGCTCATGTTTTTCAACCCCAAACTCATTTGGGCATCACTCCTGCTTTGTCTTTGCTGTGCAGTAAAAAGCTGAGGGATGTTTGTAAGAAAGAGAGGAAAGTATAGATATATATATAAAGAGGGGAGGGGAGGGGAGGGGAGGGGAGGGAATGTATGTTATACGACTTTTTAACGCTACTACCCGTACTTCGAGTTTTTGATGCAGCGTTATTATAACAAAAAAACTTCACCATGTATAGTTAGTGCATGGAAATCCTATGATAGACCAAAGAGAATCTGTGTTACCCCGACCCTCCGACACGGGTGTCGTGTCTGACACGTGTCGAGTGTCGGAGACGGCAATTTTGTGCAAATTTTCCATTTTTGGTCTAAAATGAAGTGTCAAAGTGTCGTGTCGGGGTCGGACAGGTAGGTGTCGGACACGGGAGAATAATCGCATAAAGAATATTGTTGGTGGAAGAAACCACTCACTTAATGTGTTATTTATGGTAGGCAATTTTTTTACTGTGTGCCTTCAATTTCAAAATTTCAATATTCTTTCGTCTCTACCGAAGCTAGCGACTCACTATTGGCTCACTATTGTAATATGATGGAATACAATACAATCACACAGTAAATTATCCGCACTTCTTGTATGTTTGTAATTTAATTATGGCTTAACAAAAGGAATGTCTGGATCATGAAATGGGTTTTTCAGTTTTGTTACGAGTTACAGCGAGATTTCTAACTCATCTGCTGGTTTATGTCTATTGTTCTTGAGCCTTAATTCTTATTGTCGTATGGATATGAAAACAGACTCTTGATGGCACCGACAACAACCCCGAGGCCGGAAACGAAACAGCAGTCGCAGAAAATAATTCAGGCAGTAATGGGCCTCTAGGTTTTGCCTTTGAATTTATAAGGATGGCTTCTGGAATATTCTCTCGTGGACGCAACCATGAAAATTCCGAATCCTCCGGAGAAAATGAATTGCAGGGAGAGGAGGAAATATGTATTTCTGATGGAAGAGCTTCTAGCAATGTGTCTGACTCTCAAGTTCCTAGTGTTACTGATGACGGTGCTGGACATCCAAGCTCGGACATTAGTGTACTAGGTAAAGATGAAGCTTTGAGGAATTTGAGGCCTAATGGGTTAGACACTAATGCTCTTTCTGGTGGTAACCTTTGCAACTTTAAGCGATTTGATACCGCCAAGGACCCATCAGACCATTTTTTCTTAGGCGCGAACACACCGGTATAGCTTGCTCACTCTTAACCTTATCTAATTACGCACTATTGGCTAGAGCTTGTTAATGTTCTTATAATCTCCAAGTTCAATCCTTTAGTGTGTTATGGCGTACCTTTTTTTGGTGGAAAGGAAGCCATAATGGCAGATTGATGTTGACGGATTTAGTTTCTAAGGTCTTTAAGAATCGCTCCTTTATGTCTTTACTAGCTAGCTTAGCTAACATAGTTACATGTGCAAAGTGGGTGGATTGTTGATAGGCATGATCTTCTCTACCCTCTTTTTCGTCAAATTTTCACCTTTCAAACAGTATATATATATTGCTGTGGGTTATAGTATTTAGAAACATCATTTGAGACTCTTAAACATTTCATCTCGATAATGTTTTCAGGGTAATAATGAAAGAAAGTGGCTAAAGAAAGTTCAGCGAGATTGGACCATTCTACAGAACAACCTCCCAGGTAACAATTTATCTCAAAGGCGCTCATCTTAACGAAATTAACCAGCGTTAATGGATGAATAACTATCCACTTTTGTTTATTAGATGGAATATATGTACGCGTGTATGAGGATCGAATGGATCTCCTAAGAGCAGTAATTGTCGGTGCTTACGGAACACCATATCAAGATGGCCTTTTCTTCTTTGATTTTCAAATGCCTCCAGATTATCCCGATGTTCCTCCAGTGAGTATAGATTCATAAAATAGAAAAAAACTATGAATTTCCTAAATTTGTGACCTAAAATGACCTCGATGTACCCTTTTTTGTAGTCGGCGCATTATCATTCTGGTGGGTGGCGTATAAACCCTAATTTGTACGAGGAAGGAAAGGTTTGTCTTAGTCTACTAAACACTTGGACAGGACGAGGGAATGAAGTGTGGGATCCCCAATCGTCAAGCATCCTTCAAGTTTTGGTTTCATTGCAAGGTTTAGTTTTGAACTCGAGGCCGTATTTTAATGAAGCCGGATATGATAAGCAGATTGGGACAGCTGAAGGCGAGAAAAATTCCTTGTCCTACAATGAGAACACTTTCTTGCTAAATTGCAAGACAATAATGTATCTTATGCGGAAGCCTCCAAAGGTAATTGTGATACTCTTCTTCGCTTAGCTACTCGGTTTATTTTTAAGCTTTGTGCATAGTTTATTTATTTATTTTCTTCAAAAAGAAAAAAAATATAACATCCATAGAAATGCCAATAAAAAACTGATCCCCCCCACAAACGCAACCTGATACGTTTGACAAGCTTATTAAGTACCCTAGTATCTCAATTGCTTTAGCCAATAACGAGTGACGATAGTTGAGTTTATGCAATTTTGCCCCCTTGTTGTGCTCAAAGAATGACTCATAATGACAATTGTGTCATGGACAAATACATGGTCCATTTGCAGAAGTATTAAATCTGGTTCAAAGTACCAATACAACCGAGTTATAAGGTATAAAATTTAAGCAGGATCATGCTTGAGTCAGTATCTGCGGCATTTTTATCGGGACAACATAGATCAAACAGCAACGACCGATTCAAAACCAATATTTAATGCGATAATCTTAATGTGCTTTGAATTATCTAGGACTTCGAAGATCTAGTAAGAGAGCACTTCAAGCAGCGAGGCTATTACATCCTCAAGGCCTGTGATGCATACATGAAAGGTTATCTGATAGGCACTCTAGCAAAGGATGCTTTAGTGACCGATACAAGTGAAGCAAATGCCACTTCTGCCGGTTTTAAATTAATGCTAGCCAAGATTATTCCCAAGCTTATCTCCAGCTTGACCAATGTTGGAGCCGACTGTCACGAGTTCAAACACCTCCAGGAATCATAGTTCCATTCTAAGGGGAGGTTTGGTTCAAATAGTTGAAATGGAATGAATGGATTGGAACCAGGGAGGAATGAAGTTAGTATCCCATACCTTTTAAGACTTGTTTGGTTGGATTTTGTAACGGATTATATACGTCATTCATGGTGTTTGGTTCACATTCAAAATGGATTCAATATCCAATTTTGTTTTCTTCTTTAACCATACCTTATTATGACAAAATTAACTACTTTATTTGTGTACTTCTCAGTCTCACACTGGTGAAGAGCACAATCCGAAACAGTTGCGGGGAAAATTATATTGACAAAGATCATTAATCATTGCCCTTATACTTCGATTCTTTTGTATGCTAATCGCGATGGATTTCACTTGCCTTTGGTCGGGAATGTCGAAGCCCGTAGGAAAGCATTCTGATTACTTTTTTTGGGTCTGAACCCCATTTTTATTTGTACATGAACTTGTAGAAGAAGCTGGTGAGGCATAACTGTATTTGTGTGTTTACCATTGAAATTTGTTTAAATCCCAAGAAAAAAAGGGGTTCCAAAGAGAAAGAGATCACATAAGAAGAGACAATGTATCCTCTCAATGTTGTAATGTCAGCATACTGTATCTTCAAAGAAAAAAATAATTAAGTTGAGCTTTGTTTCAACTTTTGAACTATTATACATTTCATTTAATTTACTTATTTCTCACTAATTAAGTCATAGTTTTTAATGCACTTCTCGATGTAATTTTTGTCCTGAATTATATAGAAATAGCCTTGAATTGCCGATACAGAGAAAAGTTTGTGCACATTTGACCCTCCTTGGCCATTAGGATACTAGGGTAATGATATTGTTTAAAATCTTACATAAAAAGTTAACACAAACGAAGTTGATAGAAAGCGACAAACTCATTGCTACATTATTTTCTTTCAAAATTGTTAACGCTCTCTTTGTGTTGCACTGAGGTTAATGTTGTTATTGTTGTTGTAGACATTGGTTAATGGTTACACGTTAACAACAAAGATGAAATCATGTAATTGGGATACTTTCTATTTCTTCTAAAGCAAGTCTTGCTTGTGACAACCACAACTCACAAGTTTGCGATGTCTCACAAATCCTTTTCTATTTTAATATTATTTAAATCATGTGTAAGCTATCAACCTTGTGATAGTCACCGAATAAAAATTTGTATTCTAAACAGTTTAGAATTTGTTCCTAGGCAATGTAATGGTCAATTACTTGTTGAGATAAAAAAGAAATAATCTTACTTCTATTAAAGTAAGAACATTTAAATCAATCTCCTTAACCCACATCATCAAAAAAGTATGATATTTTGCATTAGTGGTGAGCCCTTTTGAGAAAAAAAAAAATCATTTATTCCACCACACTAAAGCTCTAAACCCAATTTGCAATTTTTGCAAACACAAATTCTCATTTGTGACGGACACTATCCGTCGCAAGCTTAAGACGGATATCATATTCTCTCACAAAATACCCATCAAGGGTGAGTGGAGAAGCACATGGGGGGTGCCCACCTTGTCCCCTCTACCCATTTCCTCTCACAAAATACCCGTCGCAAGATCCGATCCGTCGCAAGCAAGACCTACTGTTTTGCAAATGTTTAAATTTACATTTCATATACATATGTTTATCTTTTATTATTATAGACAAATATATAATATAGATTTATAAAATAATTGTTGTAGGTGACTTGTGTATATTTCTAGGCAATGCGGTTGATTCCGAAGTTTTTGTATGTGACATCTTCCAATTAATTCTTTTCGCTAAATGCAGTTACCAATAAAAATGAATTAATTTATGGAATGGAAAGTTGTTTAATTCATTGTTCAATTAATTTATCTCCAATTACAATTTGGCTGGCATATATATTTAATATATTTAATAGGTATAGTGAAATCTCATAATTTTAATTTTTTATTATTTTATAATAATCTAAAATTAAATGCATCCATATGTTATGCTCCAGATCGTAACCAGTTTCAAACACAAAGACCACTAGGAATAAATATTAGACTATGAATTTTACACGTAAATTTTGAACAAACAAGATTACATTAGTATTTTTTTTTTGTTAAATAAGGAATATTACTTTAGATTGGTGTAGAACTTTTTTCAGAAGTATAACTAAATAAAAATTATGAAGACCATTACACAAAAATAGTAAAAAAAATGGGTTCATAAAGTAAATCTAATCACATCTCTTTTAAATAAAATTACAAGAAATGTAGACTTTTTACTATATAACACTGCATGTGTAACGACTAACATAGGTAAAGTTAAGAATTATCGAAAATACCGCAATTTATTTTACTACAACTAAAGGTAGTTTTTTTTGTTGAAGTTAAAATTATGATTTTGAAACGAATAAATAAAGAGTATGTTCGAAAGTTGAAATTAGACTTCTATTTTCAATGTTGATTGGTTGGACCGAAATATCCCATTTATACCAGCAATTGTTTGGGGCATTGTAAATAGGTTGAAATATAGATGGACTGTGTAACGAGAAATACTATATCAAAATCATTTATTAGAAATGCATGCCTTTACATATTATTTGCACTATAAAAATATTTTTCCGTTATCTGCTCTTTGGTATTACAAATGGTTGATTCTTTTATTCAACTCGAATCTTATTTTTTCAATATTTTATGTATCTAATAATAAATTATTTTATCTCTCTCACAGAACTTAAATAGTTAACTCTTATTCATTATTTTTTCTTTTGAGTTTACGATTTTCAATACAAACAACGGTAGGTAGTAAGAGATCTAATAGAGCATCATTAACTGATTCTCCGTCTCTTTTTGTTTTGCGATAACGATAACTACATTTAGGGACAATACTCTTTTCACGCAAATATCTATTTTATATCCAACACCAGCTTTTAAACATGAAGAACTTTAAGGGCAATTCGAGAGCTATTTATTATTTTACGGTTAATGTAATTTACAAATAAATTTCGAATATTTCTATTTTATTATATTTTTTCTACTATTTATAAATTCAATTTCTTAAATGGCTTTCCGTAGTATTATTTAGCATTAAATTTAAATAGTTATTAATTTTAGGAAAAATGACAAAATACTACCTATTATAGTCAAGAATTTGTAACTTACTACATAATATACTTAATTATGCAAACTACTACCTACAAAGTTACAACTACACCCAACGTACTACCCATTGGACGGAATACACAGCTTAAAGTACCAAACTCGCCTGAGATTGACTGAGTTCCTCTTTCTTTTATTTTTACACTTGATTTATACCCATATTACCCTTACTAATAACCTTGAGTAATCAAATCATGTGCCTCCCTTCATTATCCGATTTACTCAGCCAATTTTTTTTCCTCATCCATTAAAGATAAATTAAGTTTTCTCTCTCTTAAATGTTAGAGAACGGTTTCCGTTAATTCTTCTCTATTTTTCTCTCTTTGTCTTCTTCATTCTTTCCCTGCTGTTAACCGTCCTTTATTGTTTCTCTCTTTTCTGGATTTTTTTGCATATGACATCCTACAATCAACATTAAACAAATATGGGTGACTAATCAACAACAAATTAAGCAATGTAAACACACATTTACGCCATTAATCATCATCAAGCAATAAAAACCCCTAAAATTTTACCAATAATACTATAATAGTGTTGATTATAAAGTTAGGGTTTCAAATTAAAAATTAGCAGAAATAACAGCAGAAACAATCAAGAAATAGAAGCTACTTACCTAAGTCTCTGACGGAAAGATGATCCCAAATGATGTCGATGATGATGAAAAGCTATGGATTTTGGTGATTTATGGAGGTTGTAATTTTTATTTACATGAGAAAGTTAAAAGGATGACTAATTTTGGGTATGTTTATGTTAATTGATAGGTGAGAGTGGGTAATTGATGGAGAGTGTTAAATAAGGGTAAAATGGTCATAACACATGCTCAGGTGAGTTATTAGAAGCAAATATCCATTTTCCGTCAAAGTGGTAGTAGAATATATTTAGTTGTAGGGTATTAGATAGTATTTTGCACAAATAGGTATATTAGGTAGTAATTTAAAAAAATTCAACTTTAATAGGTAGTAGTATGCAAATCGGCCTTAATTTTATTATAAATAACATATCTATTTAGTTGAATATATTTTAAAACAATATTAAAATAGCAAACCGTGCAATTTTGCACGGGATAAAACTAGTAATTATGATCGTTCAATTTGAGAAAAGGAAGAAAATGAAGAGAAAAAGGAAAAGAGCTCGGAGAATTAAGTACAAATTATGTGTGCCCAGGTTCTACGACCTCTCATGTAAAGCGATCTTACACATATTGTGTAAAATAAAATAGATCCATATATCCTAATATTATTATGACCCAAATTTGGAAAAGTTTTAACAAATTATTGTATAAACCTTATCGAAGAATTTGTAATAAGTCCACTAGATCCCATGTCCTTGATTGTAATGGTCTTGGTGTTTCATCTTAGGAAAAAGAAAAGAGTAACCTTTATCCCGGTCAATTGTCGTCATTTGCTTTTTGGACACTATTCATTTAGGAAGATAAACCTTAAAATAATTTCTAATGCATAACACAAAATATAGTAATGAGAGATCTTGTTTGATTAGTCTTAATGAGTACGTTAAGAATATCAAAATTTTATAATTTTCACCCTTATGTGGTAAAAGATATTTTCGAAATGAAATGTGCATTGTCAAACGTGTAAAAGACAAAGGATAACAATTGACTGGGACAAAGGGAGTATATTTTTATTTCCGGGTCGCAAAAAAATTCTTGAATTGAAAATCCCTCGACGGTTATACTACGTCCCTTTAAATTAAAGCCCACTGACGCGGTCATAGTTCAACAAAGATTTTAAGTGGGTTCGTTCTTCGTTCCCCCGAGGATTCCAAAAATCCTTATTGCTAAGCCCAAAGATACTTAATTTCTGATTCTTTAGCACTGCAACGTAGTTTCTTCGAGGCACAACTTTTTTTTTCGGGAACTGATGAGACGATTTTATTGCATATAAAAATGGAGCTCAACATTTGAAACTAATCTTAACCTCAAAACACCTTCAGAACAAAGCCAAATCTAAGAAGCTAATACTCCTAGTCCTAGACAATGTAACCTTCAGAGTACAACAAAAACACTGAAACGATAACAATACAGTACGACTCGATTACAACTATACCAAATATATACAAGAGAATGAGGCAACAGAAACAAAGCTAAACAGGAAAATCTATTAGGCCTTTACAACATGTTTTCATCCTCTGAGTTCCTTGATAGCCCTTCGAGCACACGAAACACCTTCCTCGTGTCAATTGATCCTCTCTTGGGTATCAGTGTATCACTGTAGTTAATACACTTAAGACGATATTCTCTTAATTATCATCAAGAAGCAGCTATAGAAGTTGGAGAACTTCCAACCCGTTTCAATTCATTCTTTAGCAATTATTATAGTAGAATTGTAGATCTATGAATGAAACACTCCACACGATCTATACTCAGTGTCCTTTGTAGGGATTAAAGCTCTTTAGAAAAATCATCAAGGGGTCTCTACACCATCAAGTAGAAACTGCTAATGAACGTTTGCTAGTAACAAAACAGAAAAACGCCAATACTTGAATTCCCAGTTCTAATCTATTTATCAGAGTGCAATGAAAGATATTACCTACTACGAAAAGAATGTCGAATAGAGTGCAAACATCTTTAAGAACTACGAAAAGAATGTTGAATAGAGTGCATTACTGAGTCATGCAGATTTATCTTGTTATATAAGAAAATTCTAAAAAAAACTACAGGGATCATATTAGGATAGAAAGATTAGACTTTCCGACTCAAGAATCAGGAAAATGAATGAGGAGTAACTAGCATTACCACAATAGCAGCAGAGCTCCGGGAAAAAGAGCTGGTAAATTAAAGGAGCTCAGATGGTGTCTACCTAACTTCTAGTGCATGCTTAACTATAATCTCTACAGTTTATCGCTCTCCAGAAGGATGAAAAGATCAGCATACAATCGTATGTCTCTATATCTTAAAACATAATTTTGCAAAAGAGCCCCAATGTTCCAAGGCTCAAAAGGTTGAAACTCAGAGCTATAATCTTGTTGAAAGCATAATCTAACAAAGAACTGCTCCTTACTAAAACCTGACTCCCACCTCCCTTTTACCCACTAATCACATACATGGTCGCAGGTGTCAGCTACTAGCTGATAAAATCATGAAGGTTGGTATCAATGAGACAATGACACATGGTTCAAATCCGTCAACATAATAGAGAAGAAACTAATCACATTCATGGCTGCACTCCCATCAATAGAGTCTCATAATCCTAACATTGAGTATTGAAAAACAATAGATCATAGGTGATGAGTGAACGCGTGAGATACACAAGTTCTGGGTTAATCTTTTCTCTCCATGAAACTCTTTCTGTCAGGCTTGTGTCTTGCGCAGTACATAATTGAGCCCAAGTCATGACTTTGGCTGGCCATAATGCCAGAGGTCAAATGAACTGCGCCACGGACACCTAAGAGAGCACGAGAACAGTACTAAATTTTTGTTTTCAAAGCCAAACTCTGTGGCGCAGCTTATTCTTACCTTGGCAATAGGATAACCCGTGAATTTTCTAGCTAAATTACCTCCTCATAACTCTCCACCAACCTAATCAAAGCCGACACAGGAAGTCTAATTACAAGAACAAAATAGAATCATCCTCCAACCCAACCCCATCGAATCTTTTAATTTGTCAAAATCTGCGAGGGAAACTTTGAAATATCGGAAAATTGGATTGAATCCGAGAGCATGAGCAGTTTAGAAATGAGCCCAAGTAATGATTTTTCTAGCTAAATTACCTCCCGTCAACTATCCACCAACCTAATCAGAGCCTCCACAGAAAGTCAGTTACTCTGACCCGCTACAAGTGTCGCACAAGAAATGGTGTTGGAGTGTCGGATATAGTATTTTTCCGTGAAAGTTATCAAAGTATCATGCTGTGTCCGTGTCATAGGAGACGAAAAATGTGCCAAGAAGTGAAATGTCGGAGTAACATAGACCAGATCAAAATACAATCCTCCAATCCTATCTATTCCAATCCAATCTTCACATAGTCAAAACAATTGTATTATCACACAAAAGTATACCTTCATCAAACCAAAACTCTCATATAAAATCCCCAATCTAAAATTAGCTAAAAAAACACATAATAATCAACAAAATCATTACACCAATGCCATTAAAACACTTGATAAGCTAATCAAAAACAATAATTGATAGCAAATCAGTAAACACTAATCCCTTTATTGCACAATTAAAACCCTAATCAAAGATTACTCCTTTAACAAACCCATTAATCAGAGAGCTACAAATGTCATAAACCCCAAAAAAAAAACTTAATTTTTTAAATTAAAAGAAAAGAGAGAAAGACATGATCAATCATACAGAGGTCTTAATTAGATTCCTTCGAGCCAAAAACCTAGCAATCGGAGGCGTAAGAGCAAGCGTAATCGGAACCCGAATCGGAAAAAGTGCCTTATTACAAAGCAATGCAAGTGCAAAAGCTCCGCCACTCGTCGCTGCAAGCTCCGCCGTACGATTCCGCTTCTTCTCCAGCTCCGGCGCCATTGTCGCCGGTTCATGGAGTTCTCCGTCGACCGAACCGGTTTTTGAGGCGGCGGTTCCCATGCCGACTTTTTCGAGGAGAGATTCGACGTCGACATTGTTGTTAATGGCGACGTAGAGAGCGGAAATTGAAGCTGCGGAAATGGAGACGTGTACACCGAGACCTACTTTGCCGTATTTCTTCATTAATTGCTTGAATTTGGAAGCTGTTGACGCCATTGTTGAAGGTTGGAGAAAGAAAAGTGAGATTTTGGGGGGTTTTTCTAGGGTTTATAATTGATTTGGGGGAAAAGAATCAAAGATTAGTCGTTTGTTTGTTTGGCAAGAAAGTAGTAAAGAGAAGTGTGTGGAAATGTCCAAATTTTGCTTCTTACCAAAACTTTTTCTTTTCTTAGTAAAAAAGTAACTTGAAAATGAACAAAAACATTTTTAAAATAATGTTTAAATAATAAGTATTTGTTATTTTGGGGCGGGTTTAAGACTATTTATCAAAATGATGTCCACGCAGGTTCGGATTTCGGGAACCAAAAACACGGTGGAAACACGTCATTGGCAATGACGCGTTTCTGTTGGGTAGGAAAATGCAAACTTACAAAAAATGGACTAAAAGTAAACACGCCATTGGGAATGACGGGTTTTCTTAATGAACTGTACAATTTTATTTATTTATTTATTTATTTTGAAAAATAAATAAATTAAAGACACGACATTCCCAATGGCTTGTTTGTTCCGTGTTTCAGGTTTTGAAAACCCGAGCCTATGTGGACACCATTTTGATAAATAATGTTGAACCCAACCCAAAACGACAAATAGTTATTTTTTTAGCATTATTTTAAAAATGCTTTCGAAAAAAACTTGTTCAATTTTATTCAAGTTATAAACCATTTTCTTATGTCATTATTAATTTTCCATCAAGAAATAATGATTTTCTTAAAATGAAATTACAAAAATATTAAACCAAAAGTATGAGTCGGTGACTAAATGTTTATAATACCTTCATTACACTATCAAAACTTTCTTAATATACCATCCAAAAGGCTAAATATGAGAAAAATATTGGAACGAAGGAATACATTTGTTTGTATCAAACAAAGCTTAAAAGATAAGCTAGCATCTTTATTATGTGGTAAAATAAAAACATGACTCCTTGTGCTAATTCTTAGCATTTTTTAGTCAAGATCAACTATATCGCCATTTCATCGAAAATTTTACATAAAGTATGGAACTGAAACTCAATACCATGTCTGTTATTCAAGTAATATATAGGTATTTAAGGTATTCTAACTCAAGAATCAAGGTGGTGGAAATGATTGTGGTAAGACCCGAAATGACGGTTGTGAAGATGATGATGGTGGTGATGATCAATTCCATTCCCATTCTCAGGCCAGAAGGCTGCTTGACTACCACGAGTCGCTTCGAGTAAAGAGTCCCTCAAGTATTCAGCATGAACATTTTCACTGTCCCTTTTCTATAACATAGAAAAACACCACCAGGCCAATTGTTAGTATATCCGGTGACATTGAGCAAAGTGATCGATTTATGTGACACAACAATGCATGAATGAAACCGGAACAAATTATATATGTAGGATAATCTAAGAATGACACAAAACTAAAATTGACCAGACGTATGCAACCAATTGTTGGATCTAAACTTTGATTCAAAACCCTCCGACTTAAATATCCACCTAACCCAGTGGGAATAAACATTTAGTCACCGACTCATACTCAAAATGACTCAATAAAAACAATAATCTAAACTTGAAGTGTCGCAATCAAAATAATCCGTTTATCCGATGTAAAAAATAAAAATGTAGAGAAATTTGTTACCTTGACAATGAAAACATAGGAAACAAGACTGATGCAACTGGTCATATTGACATTAGTTATTTCCAATCCAAGAGCATTTAAAGCCTCCATCAATCTTACAATCCCACCTCTCTTTTGCTCCCCAAATACCTTCACATAAAAATCATTCCCCTCTAATTGTCCAACTTCCACTTGTACCTACATTTGTGTATGTATCAATTCAATAAGACTGTCTTATGGTATGACGACATGAGTTTTATATTATCGTCAAGTTGTATCATAACTGTCTGACATAATTTAAACAAACGTATGAAAATGACTTGAGAAGGAAATACGGATTTATAGGGTAACTACTAACTACCTCCATTTGTTGTGCTTTATCTTTAGCAGTTTCGAGATCATAGTTACTCTTTAAGTTTGTTGGCTTCTCATGATCATAATCTGGTTCAAACAAATGACCATTTACATTTGAGACTTCTGCAGAGAAATTGTTGTTGTGATGCAGATCTGTCATGATGCTGTGATCAATTCCCTCGTCGTCTGAATTCCTCTCTAACTCATCTTGCAGTTCTTTTGCTTCTCTTTGCAGTTCTCGAACGTATGTAATTGCATCGCCGAGAATAGAAGCCCTATCCAACTTGAATTATTTTGTGCAATATAGAAACCATGTCAGTACTTCATTAAGTTCATTTGATAAATGTTCAGTGATTCAATGAATGAACTTGTTTGTAGATTAGGCAAACAAGTTATTTGGGTCAGATCATTAAAATTAAGTAACCTCTCATTTCAGATTTCAGACTGTCTTTTCCGTCTGAAATTAAGAAGAGAAATATCGTCATTTTGTTATAAAAAAATGGCTATTTAACGACAAAATGTTGCAACTAAAGTTACAGCTAAAATTTTTCACATTTTTTTAGAAAAATGTTCTGATAACGTTTTCCAAAAAAAGGTCACATTTTCTTTGTTTTAATTTCAGACAAAAAAGGCATGTCTTAAGGGAGACTCGCAGAAGTAATTATAGGCCATATCGCCATCAGGTATGTTCTAAGTAGATAATTGAAGTCATTATCCACCTGGGTTGTTTGGGATGAGCATATATGGTTTAGGCTCTAAGACAATTTCTAATGCTGACGGGTTCTGAACCCAAGTCGGAAATACCTTGGAAATATTAGGGACTAAAGAGCGAAGTGTGTAAAGTCTCTCATTAAGCTTCTTCCTTCGCTTTCTTTCAGCCACAAGGTTCTTAGACTGAGGTCCTTTAGTCACTCTCCTTCTATACTTAGGATCATCGTCATCATCTAGCTGATCACTGTCCGAGATTGAATCAACTCGGCTAACCTCCTGTTTTGGCAGCGAACCCTTCTCGTCATCCTGAAATCCATTTTCCGAGTTTTCCAAAACATGCAAAGCATCAACATTGGGTTGAATGAGCTCATCATATCCATTGAATGATTGGTTTTGATTGGCCTGAAACGAGTCGTTTTCTCCCTCGAGAAAATTGTTCCTAGCCTTGTTGCTATTGTTGTTGTTTTCGGAAACATAGTTGAACTGTTGTAAGAAATCCATTGAATTATTGGTTGAATCGCAAAAGTTCAAAGTTCCTGTGGCATTTGCAGGATTAAATGGTGCCTGAGATTCGCTGTTTTGACCGGAAAATGGTTGATTGGATTGTAGTTCACTGATCATGTTCATGTCGATAGCGAAGTTTGGGCCGGCATTTGTTGAATTACTCATTTGCCCTTGCTCCATTAAGATGTTGCATTGAGCCATGACATAGTCTATCACATTCAGATCTTCGGTAACCTTCAAAGTTCAGAAAATTTTCAAATATTTACAATCTGAAAATTAAAGAAATTAGGCCGTGTTTGGTAATCAACAGAAACCGATTTTAGATAGTAGATAATATTAGTTAATTAGCAATTTTTTTGTAATAGGTGTGATAAGTAACCGATACCATAACAATTAATAAGTAACATTATGTAATACTATCAAAATGTACCATTTATTAAACACGCGTAATTAGCAGATTGAACCGTTAATCTACTTTTTATCCCGAATCTACTAACTTTTACCCAATCTTCTTTAATTATACCTCAAAAATGGCCTTAGCACACATTTGATGTAATTTGAATCTCAAACAAAAAAAGAAGATAGGACTTGATTACTTGTTTAGCAGCATATAACTCAGCTAGCCCTCCAGGGATTGGAATTAAAACTTTTGTACCAACAGATTCCTGCAAGATGACATGAATTCAATAACAATGATAAAATAAATAATCCGTTTCGTCGTGACTCGTGAATTAAAGTTTATTGGACACCTTTGTTTTCACTAACTAGCTAGAATGGAGGAAGCTAAGCTAACATATATAGATGTTTATAATCTACACACGGGTTACGGGTATATATATTATCGACAATTCTTGCATGAGATCGTCATATTGTATATGAAACATTTTGAAATTATCTTCAAATCGCAAAGGACAGTTTTTAATACTCTAATAAGAGAAAATGTGACTTACTTCGTTTACATTCAAATCCGAGACATTAGAGAAATTTAACCATCTAGGTTCATTTGAAATCAGGATTTCCATATTAATCCTGTGTGTTACATAAAAGGCGTAAGAATTAGAGAATCATACTTTATAGGTGAGAAAATGTTAGGTATAAAGAAAATCAACTTGTCGGTCTTACTTAAGACCATCTTAACTTACAATCATCCACAACCTTCTTTTATCTCCACCTTTATTTTAATCAGGTGTGAGAGCTTTTTAAAGTTAGGACGGTCTTAAACAGAATTGACGAAAAAAAAGAAAAGAAATAATTTATATAGTATGTACCCATCCAAGGGTTGAGATAAGGGAAATTGAGAAAGTATGTCACAAGTTGTTGTTCTAGGATGTGCAAACATTCCATCTCTACATGTAAGCAATAGTTCTTCACCACTTGTTCCATTTTCAATGTTGCCTTCACTCCCACAACAACAACAATCCATGAACTCCAAAAACCTAAAAAAAAGACAACAAATTTTGACGAATTAAGTTAGACTTGAATTTAAAACCCGTCAGTATAACATTAAAAATATGTTAGATTTGGGCCACCTAAAATGGATCCGAGTTTCAAATAAGTACCTTTGATCTTCACTTAATTTCCAAAGAATACAATAATCCCAATTCTTTGGGCCAACCAATTGCCTTAGTCTTTCCATAGGAGTTGACATAGTGCCTTCAACAAGTTCATATAAAGGATGTTAGCTTTGTTGGACTATTACCTTTTTGTCAGAAACTATCTGTAATTTTTTAACTTTTGTCGAAGACTTTCAAATTGAAATTAATGAGCAAATTCGACAAAATGATCGTCCTAAATTATCTTACGGCAAAATGACCCAATTTTTTACGTCACGTTCTTTATCGTATTCTTAGAAAGAACCGCGAAAAATATTGATGAGAGAAATAATATTATTGTATGTGCAAGTTATTACCTGGACAAAAATACAGTCTTTCGTTACAATATCTTTCTACTAAGCAAAGTATGACATATAGAACAAGAGCAAACCAAGAACACAAAATAAAGCAATTTACATGGAAACAAAATCTCCATGCAAAACTCTTTAGTGTTACACTTCTATTATTGTCAATCAAATGAAATAAAACCCACATCATTCCTCAACTTACATCTCTTGACAATCATATGATTTTATTGGAAAAAAAATAGAATATTTGTAAGGTTTTACATGATGAGAGTATATATGATGATGATGAATGTTAAAAAGTATAAAAATATATAGCAAATTAAAGGAGGATTTTTAGTTGGATTGGTAGGTGAAGTGTAGTAGAGGTGTGAAATTAATTAGGAGGTAATAGTGTATGTTTATAGGCACTATATAAATGTATATTACTACATAAGTTGAAAAAAATATGTTGCAAAATGATACAAGTACTATTTGCATGAAGCTAAGACAATGTGATAGCCTAATTTTTTGCATTTCTTTTAGTTAATTCTCCCAATAATCAAATCCAATTCATTTGACTTTTCACGGTATACAAGAGTTTATATATTATTAATTTAGTCGAAATTATAACTTTTTGATTTTGTTTTACAACAAACGTAAATATGTTAATTTATAGTATTTTTATTTATAAATTTCTACAATTTAATTATATATAATCGAGATTAATATTTAATAAGTTTAACTTTAAAAATTGAATAAGTAGTTTGGATTGGATGGAAAAAAGTATATACTTTCAAATTTTGAACCTACAACAAAAGTTCAAGTCCAAATTCATCCGGGGTTGGTCCCTCTTCAAGAACAAGGCCCAAGGCATCCCGTGATAAAAATTAAGCGCTTTCAAGGCTAAATCCTCTTATTTTAAGGTCTTAAAAACAAAAAAGTCTAGGAGAGGTTTTGCTAATTCACAACAGTTAGAAAGTTTTCTTATGGCACCAAATAACTAGTCCGAGTAGGATCAAAACTGCTTAACCATGTGCCAAATCTGTTTTCTTTCCTATTTTGGCCGAACCGGCTCAAGGCATTATGTGAAAGTTATGTTAGATCCTTGTATATGAAGATGTGAAGATGCAGAATTTCAATCTCCAAGGTCTTAGATGTCTTAATTGACCTTGTGAAAGCAAGCAAACCCGAAGCAACTTTATTAATTACTTTATGCCTTTGTTGTTTAGCTTTCAGGTTATATATGTTTTTGTGAGAGGCAAGATGACTGTTATTTCTTGTCCTTTTGGTGATGTGTTTAAGGCTTTTAGATGATCATTTGTAGAGATTAGTAACTAATTGTTATTACCAAATATTTTAGGCTCGCAGTTAGATCGTAATTGTACGTCTGATAATAATAACCAAATAACCCATGATTGCTTTTATAAGTGCCATGGAAAAATTATAAGGGACGTAACACTAGTATGCTTGATGCTTGGTTATTTGGTTATGTTCGTGTGTTTTGAAGCGATGGTGAAGTCCGATCCTTCAAGAACGATAATGCAACCCGAGTCTATAGGATCGTCTACTGGTATTAGAATGAAAATAACTCTCCATCATTGACGCGTAGGTACAAGGTTACAAAATATTTATAGAAGGAAAATGAGAGGGTTTTTTTTTATTTACTTTTAAGTGTCTTTAACATGTTAAGGCACGCATTAGAAATAAAAGGGCACATGATAGACAAATCAAGTTGTTGTGTAGTACTCGTATATGTTTTCATTTATATTTCCTTATTCATTTGATTCAAATTTATTACATCCAAGGTAATTAGCTTCCTTGCACCATTCAAAAGGAAAAAACTAACAAAGGAACTAAGATATAAATGAATAATTGGTTTCTACCACATCTCTATATTGTAGCGTTCTTTAATTCAATTACCGAGGTGATGAAAGTGGTTGTGGAAAGTCTCTAACTGGTGGTTGAGACGGAGGTGTTGTTGATGACGATGATCAATCCCGTCTCCATTCTCTGATGGTTTTGTCATATTGGTCCAAAACCCGGCTTGGCAATTACGGGTTGCTTCCATCAAAGAGTCCCTCAAGTATTCTGCATGAAAATTTTCACTGTCCATTTTCTAGGACAGTAAAAACAGAAGCCTCAATTCAACAGTTTCTAATCTCTTAATAATGACCCTAAGTAAAATTGAACTCGCCCGAATGATCCTAGGTAAGACCTGAACCGGGCTCAAGACTCAACAACTTAACTCGAATGTGATGTAAAACGATAATTGGTACAATTTGATTGACTTGGAATTTTCATTAACTTTATTTGTTAAATTCAAATACTAACACTTCTCAACAACGCACTTGAAATGACCCAATTCAAATTAATCCGAGATGTGGAATTTGAATTTGAAATTGCACCTAACCTTAATAAACACAGCCTAAATAACCCAATAATATTAACTGGACAAATCTAAACCCAAAGCGATCTTACAATCCCACCCAGTAATATTTAACCCAATAGAAGTAATATTTAATTTATACTGGACAAATCTAAATCTCGGAACTGATCCAATTTGACCCGGCCCATTCCCGACCCCTGCAACTTGTTATAAGATGTATGTAGGGACTAGCTAGGGAGATATGTTACCTTGACAATGAAAACATAGGAAACAAGACTGATGCAGCTTGTCATATTGACATTAGTTATTTCCAATCCAAGACTATTCAAAGCCTCCATCAATCTTACAATCCCACCTCTCTTTTGCTCCCCAAATACCTTCACATAGAACTCATTCCCCTCCAATTGTCCTACTTCGACTTGTACCTACATTTTTTATCACAGTTTTATTCCGTTAGTCTCCCTTCAAAACGATCTCAACTTTTGACGAAATATATCACCATTTTGTAATAAAAAAAAAATGACCAGTTAATGATTAAAACTTAGAACTAAAACTGCCGCCTTCTAACAATACCTAGTTAATGGTAACTTTTTTATCAGGAAAATGTTCATATTTTACTGTAAAATGGTAAAATGTTATCTGTTTTAATTTTAGACAAATATCGCCCGTCTGAAGCGAGAATTTGTGTTATTGATGAGACTATCATATATTAGAACAAAACGAGTATTTCCTCAAAGTCTAAATCCTAATCATGTCATATCGTACAACAGTCTTATCCTAATGTTTGATATAAACGGGATAGTATAATAGCGCGATTACCTCCATTTGTTGAGCTTTATCATTAGCATTTTCGAGTTCATAGTTTCTCTTTACGCTCTCATTTTCGCCCACACGAAAGCCGTTTGTTGGCCTCTCATGATCATAATCTGATCCAAACAAAGGAGCATTAACATTTGAAACTTGTGCTGCGAAATTATTGTGATGAAGATTGTGAGGAAGATCTGTCATGATGTTGTGATTAGTGCATTCATCATCAGAATTCCGGTTTAGCTCATCTTGTAGGTCGTCTGCTTCCTTTTGTAGCTCTTGCACGTATGCAATTGCATCCACAAGAATTGCAGCCTTGTCCAACTAGCATCATGTTGTGCAATAAAAACAGAAACCATGTTAATACTTTATGATAATTATCAATAATTACTTAATGCAATCGTAATAAGACTTGTAAACGGGTCATTCTGGTCGAGTCATTATTAACATGTTACTCCCTCCATTTTTCTGCACGGTTTTTAATGCAATACTTTAACCATGTTTTTAGAGCGTTTATATTCTACGGAGTAGTTTTTTTGTTGAAAATATTATTCTATGAACGACTTTGGAATTGGAATGATAAATATACATACATTAGTATCATACGACGACAGTTCATTATACGAGTAGGTTTTACTATGCTTAAGGTCAAAATATTGAAATCTTGACCAAAAAGTCAAATGGGAAGAAGAGAAAAAATGTTTAGTACCTTGGAAATGTTAGGGACTAAAGAACGAAGAATGTAAAGCCTTTCATTAAGCTTCTTCCGTCGCTTTCTCTCAGCCACAAGGTTCTTCGCCTGAGGCCCTTTCGCCCCTCGTCTTCTATACTTAGGTTCGTCTTCTTCATCATCCTCCAACTGATCACTATCCGAAACTGAACCAACTCGGCTAACCTCTTGCTTTTGTGAACCCTTCTCAGCTCCCTGAAATCCATTTTCGGAGTTGTCCAAACCGTGCTGATGGCAATGATTGGCTTGAAACGAGACGTTTTCTCCCTGGATAAAATCGTTCCTCGTCTTGTTGGCATTTTCAGAAACATAGTTAAATTGTTGCAAGAAATTCATAGAAAAATCGGTGGCATCACAGAAGCTCAAAGTTCCTCCTCCTATGGCATTTGTAAGAGTCATTTGTGCTTGAGATTCATTCATGTTTGATTCTAGTTCATTCACCATGTTAGTAGAGTAGCTTGGGACGGTACTTGTTAAATTACTCATTTGCCCCTGCTCCGCGAAGATGTTGCATTGAGTCATGACATAGTCTATTACATTGAGATCTTCTGTAACCTTCAAATTTTAATACAGAAAATGTATAAATATTAGAACATTGTTGTAAATGTGAAATTGAGTCATATACTCATACATGTATTAATGCATCATAATTGAGAACGAATATATAACAATTTACTTGTTTTGCAGCATATAACTCTGCAAGTCCTCCAGAAATTGGAATTAGAACTTTTGTACCAAGAGATTCCTGTAAGATAACATAAGTTTTAAGGAGTAACATCTAATGAAATTGTCATATCGTACGAGACGGTTCAACATTTTTATGATCGCATGACGATAATTTTAAAGGATTTTCTTTTGGATATTAGGAGTGTTATTTTGAAGGGATGAAGCTAAACACAGGCTAACCAGGCGAACTTTTTGGGAAAAAGGTATACACAATTTACTACTTTCCAAAACGAATAAATATGATTAGAAATGTAGATAATTTTGATGTTTCAGCTCGACGTATAATTTGAAACTAGCCTCACTTACTTGCTCTTTCATTCACTACTTGCTCTTTCATTCAAGAAATCGTAGCTTTTCATTTTGGAAATCATTAATACTTAGGAGATAAGACAACTTACTTCGCTTACGTCCAAATCCGAGACATTAGAGAAATTTAGCCATCTAGGTTGATTTGAAATCAGGATCTCCATATTAATCCTGTGTTACAATATTTAAAGGTTAGATTATTAGTAATTTAGTATACTAGGTGGAGAAAAGTAGAGTTGTTCATGGGTCGTCCCTTCCATTAAACCCGCCAATTCCGCAGACAAGGCATTTTAAGAAAAATACAAAGGCCGGCCCACTAACCCGCTTGTCCGGGCCAAACCCGCATTTGATCACCTCGAGAGAAAAGGAGGCACAAGGAAAAGAAATTAATAGTGTAGTAATAATACCCATCCAAAGGTTGAGATGAGGGAAATTGAGAAAGTATTTCACAAGTTGTAATTCTAGGGTGTGCAAACATTCCATCTCTACATGTAAATAATAACTCTTCAACACTTGTTCCATTTTCAATGCTTCCTTCACTCCCACAACAACAACAATCCATGAATTCCAAGAACCTGAAAAAGAAACGGCAACGACAAACGAACTGATTACATTGGACTTGAGTTTAAAACCCGTCAGCACAACATCAAATAAACGACTCTAGGAGTTGAAATACATACCTTTGATCTTCACTTAATTTCCAAAGAATACAGTAATCCCAATTCTTTGAGCCTACCAATTGCCTTAGTCCTTCCATAGGGGTTGACATTTTGTAATTAATTATTCCTTCAACAAACAAAGATAATTAGCTTTTACATGCAAATTCAATCTTAATTACATTAGTAAGTATAACGATTGACGATACTAGGTGATCATACCTAGTCTCGGTACAACCCAGTGACGCCTTAGTATAGTTCATTATACTTCGTATTAATTAGGTTTTACAAAATTACGTCCAAATTTTATGTGCATTCACTCATTATAGAAACCATGTATCAACAAAAAAATGTGTTGCGCTTAGTTTTTACATAGGAAACTAACATGACTTTGTACCTATTAACTTCATAAAAAGGCCGTATCCGTATAATGTTATTATGTCTTGGTAAGGGAATGACGTATTGATAAAAGAAAATCAAATTGTACCAAAATATCGAAAAAAACATGAAATATATCCATTTTATTTCTTGAAATGTATTTTCTAACAAAAATTTTTTTTGGCTGTTATTTGTATACTTTTAAAAGAGATGCAAAATTATAGATTTAGGGCGACGATAATGTCACTACCGTTTTTGATAATGTCACTCAAATACAAGCTAATTATAGAAGTATCTTACTATTCACTTTCTCACAATTGAGGCGTTATCATTGCTCTAGATTTCTAGACACATAAACATAAAGAAGTGAGTTGTATAAATTACCTCGAATAGAAAAAAAAACTCTGGATATTGTATCTTTAATTTCTACCGAATAAAATAAGGCCACAAAACAAAGAAATTTACACGGAACCAAATATCCATGCAAAATATTTTAGTGTTTCACCAATAATAATAATGTCATTTGAATTAAATAAACCTTTTTGAGAATAATAAATAAAATTATATTTTATGGTTTTTTTTCTGTTGAGTTGGTAGGTGAAGTGTAGTGGTGGTGTGAAATTAGGAAGCAGTAGTGTATGTTTATAGGTTACAAGGTTGGTTAATTATACACTTTAAGTTGGGAAACAATATGTTGTAAAGATAGAAAGGTACTATTTGCATGAGCCTAATTAATTAAGATGACGTAACTGCTTAACTTTTTTTATCTATTTTAATTTCATTAATTAATATCTATTTCATTGTTTTTTTTTCAAATGGTTAACTACTTTCCATCAAATGTGAGCTTAAAAAACCATTTTAACTGGCTTTGAATAATGTATTCGCCTTATTTTCGAAGGCATTTCGGCACTAACTTGAGTAATTAATCTCTTGAAAGACGGTTTTTTATTAATGTATCGGATGACATTAATAATTTAGTTGATTTTAAAAATATAGTGAATTCGTGTTTGAGTTAGTGAAAGTTGAAATGTAAAAAATTAGTTATTTCATAGCATGAGTTAGATATGAGTGAATGAATGAATGAATCATTCAATTTATCATACTACCAGGTTAGAAATGTGAGAATCTTAAACACAAAATTGACATGAGGTCATTATATGATTACAATCACCGTGATCTCACAAGTCACAACTAAACTAAATTGACATGAGGTCATTACAAAGAACCCACCGTACATCATTTCAATTATTTGTTTATCTATAGTTATGACATTCATTATAAGCAATAAAATAATTTAAATAACTCATTAAGACAGAAAGAGTACTATATAAGACTTATCTTGAAAAACAAATACTCGTAGGACTTATAATTTTGAAAATAGAATAATATTCAGATTTGTACGGCGCATAATTTTATCAAAACCCCACTTATTTTATAAATATAAAAAAGAAAATTGAGAGTGTGCTAAGTCCTTTGCAACGAGCATATAAAGACAGGTGCATTTAGAGGTGAACGGGCCGGGTTAGTGTGGGAGGCGGGTTGGGTTGGTGGGGTAGGAGCCCGAGCCCGCACTACGGGCTAGGGGAGTGACAGCCGTGGACCGGCCCTATTGGTAAAAAATGGGCAAAAACTGATGCGGACTGGGGAGGAGGCAGCTCGGGATCGGCCCAGCTTGGGGAGCGGGCTGGGCATGCCATCGGAGCGAGCCAGCGGGCTGCGGAACAGAGGGCCCGTTGGGGCAGGGCGGGGCGGGCAGGTTGTCCAGCTCTAGGTGCATTAGAGTCTAGACTGGTTCTTTCATATCTAAAACCAATTGATGATGATATTAGTAGTTCATAGCTTATAAACTAGTCTCTTCTACCCGTATCTATCGAAGTGAGACAACTCCCCAACAAACATAGAAAAAGACAAACAATCTTCCCCTTTCACGCGTTTAATTTAAGTTTACCGAATCTCCCGCTCACTTGGTGCTACTCCGCACTCGATGTACTCGACATTGAGCTAACCAGGCTAATCCACACAGTGTTACTACGAATATGTGGTTATTCAAGGGAGAGAGTTAAGCTGGTGGTGCTCGACGTGAAGTACATCGAGTGCGGGGATATACAGAAGCTGGTTTTAGTATCTCATTAATCTTGTTTCCTGTAATGACATTCAGGAAGCCTAAATTTTCTGCTTTATGCTTCCGTAAGTCCTTCAGCTGTAAACTTTTTAAACTAGAACTTCCATGAGCATATTAAACTGAACTTGTCACAACTCACAAATGCAAATTTATACACCAAAAAGTAGAAAATATCCTTGATAATAGTTCCATATATTTGCCCACCCAAAGAGAAAGATCTGTCATTGTGTAGTTATGTCATATGATTAAACTACATATAGAAATATATACACTTGTATATATTTGGCATATTTACTATAATGGCTTCAAAATGACCTCATTTTACAATTTAAAAAGAAAAAGAAAAAGAAAAAGAAAAAATAATACTCCGTACATGACTAGTTAGATTCTAGTAATACCCGATTAGAATTGCGAGAAATCATCAGGGCGGTCTTGCACTTCCCAGCCAGAATAGAATGCTTCTGAGAATAAGACCCAAGGATTGCATCAACAGATCGGAAAACTACATTAATCTTTCAGTTATAGGCTTATACTCCCTCCGTCCCGGTCATTTGTTTACCATTTCCATTTTAGGGTGTCTCATTCATTTGTTTACCTTTCTATATTGAGAATGTTTTCTATGAGTAATTTGATGTGCCAATGGGACTATTGTCCACTTGTCATCCACCAAGGACCACTACAAATGGTCCCCTATCATTTCCTTAATAATTGTGCCAAAAGCAAAGGTAAACAAATGACCGGGACGGAGGGAGTAGCATTTAGTCGTGGCAATATATACTCACTAGTTAAAGGCTTGGTGCCATGAGAAGCTTCAGTTTCCCCCTTTCTCTCGGTAACAATAGTCAGAACTCGGAAGAGAGCCTTTGACTAACATATCGAAAGTATCATGGTTTGCTACTCCAAGCTGCCTCAATTTCAATGACTTCACTGCGCAGATAGTAAAACAAATAAATTACAAGAAACCAAGACTATTAAAACATAACAGCAGCAAAGCTTAATCCCAAGCATTTGGTGTCAGACTGTCAGCTAGCATAATTTTATTATTGGAATTGTCTGTGGAAGGTAAAAAACGCAAAGCAAAGAGCCGCGGGGAACATGATAAATGGCGTACATATAAGTAACGTTAAGAAACACAATGGCCAAATAGGCTACGATCATCCCAAGGGTAATGCAGCCCTAAAGCGTAAGATTATGTTGATTCAACACATCCAAACAAGGCGCACAAATACTGAAATACTACCACTATGTAGTACTATTGCCGAACAAAATATCTCATCACTTCATTCTGTGAAAATTAAACTAGATCAGCTACAACGTTGGCGAAGTTAGGAATTGGGCTTTTACCTTAATGAATGCGGATGCCATCCGTAAATGCAATTGTTATTGAGGAATGACACAGCTAATAATCCAGTGGATCTGCCGAACATCAAAGTAAACCGTCAGATTTTACTGTAAACTATTTATTATCTTTCTGAAATCTCCCTAAGACCACATTAAATTTTCAAAACTTAAGGGCCTGTAATGCTTACAATATTATTTTTAGGTGACCCTAAATAAAATCCTTGGAGTATGACGATAGCAACATTAGAAGTCAAGAGGATAAAAATGCCCAAGGAATGAACTCCAATCCACTCCAAAATAGACATCAACCATCTGTAATTCCACACATCTACCTGCACCAGAACAGCAGCCAATCAAGTAGATAAGCTTGCTAACCATTACGGAGTATTATGTAAATGATTTCAGGAAGCAAGAATACAAGTTGATATGAGATAAGCTCCTATCCACAAGAAGAAAAATCTCAAATTTCTAACCTACCATTAGATAGAAGGCATTAAATGTGAGTCCTGCACAGGCTGAAGTAATACGAGTATAACTGACGGTGTAAAGTGATTTATTCAAGGGAACCCCTGAAATAAAGGCAATATATAAGAGGCTGAGTTAAGAGCCTAGGAACACCACAAGCATAACACAATGGATTAGAAGTAAACGACGGATGGAGAATGTAACAGCCATGCAAACCTAAAATAGCAAGAAGCACCCCAAGCATAGAACAGTAGATAGAAAGCATGGACCACCAATGGAGCCTCTCCTTGTGATCCTGGAGGTCTTCAAAATTACAATGATATATGCAATAGTGAAGCAAAAATATCAAACCATTATATAGCTTAATGGCTAAAGAGTCCCGACCTGCGTTTGTACAAGAACATGACCAAACTGGAGTCCGATGATGCAAGTCACGGCAGCTGTAAGAGAGCTGTTGTTACAGATGAGTTTATTTCAGACAGTGAAGAATGCAACATGTTACAACGACAGAACAGCTTGGAACACTTAGGTATGTAAAAAAAACATATCAAGAAACAGATAGAGATAAGAGCGAAACATTATTTGCATTATCACAACTTTTAAGTGTAGAATTTACATTATATAATTAGGTTTGTACTTGTTTTTGCCCGAGTCACATAACATAGTCAAATCTCTGAGAGAACTTATTTAGATGTTCTTCATGCGTGTTTGAGAAAAGTTGTCTAACTTGTACCCCTTGGTAAAATTGAAGAACAAGATATATAAAGTTGATAGGTTACTCCTCTTAATGTCAATTAGTTTAAGATTAGAGTGTCAATGAGCTTGTGTATGGCATGCCCTCTTTGACTGGGTGCTGGCGAAACACGGAGTAATCTTTTAAATTGGACAGCAAGAATCCAATATAAGAAATCAAGATTTACCCCAAAATTCCTTCCGGGTCGAATGGAGCATGACACCATGAAGGTGAACTCTCAGGAATACCAATCTTGGTTTTGTTGCACTCCTGTGATGTAGGCAACTGTTATATAAACATCAACAGGCTCAAAGAACAACATATACGTTAGAAACAGATTTACCTTCAAATTTCCATAGGCAGGTTTTGCATAGAGGTGATTAATACCAAGCATATAACGATCAATCATTCCAGCTGAATTGCAGCCAGGACTAAGGTCACCTCTCAAAGCGCATTTAACCTGCAACAATGAACAAGAAAGAAGTATAAGATATCAGGTACAAGTATCATACATAGAAGGTGATTTGGCGAAACATCTCAATATGATTACGGAAAAACCATTGCACAATATTTGCTATTATTGAATTGATTCCATGAATGTATAAGCTCAACTATGGAGTCTTAAAGATCCGATCCACCTTGTAGGCATGAAACAGATTGCATCATCAGTCAAATCAACCCTAGACTGATGTCTGCTTTATATGTTCTAGTTAACAAATGTCAACAGCAACATCACCCAAAATGCTCCTAAAATTCCCACCTATGGTGCGCCAGGTGCAACAAGGAGGGCTAAAGCATATTATTCCGTAATAGAAATTGCATCAATTGACTAATACTTCAAAGAGAAGAAGGGCGTAGATAGTTCCATGAGTCAGTTTGCTTCATACCATTATATTCCAAAGCAAAATAATACTAAGTGCTTGGCTGAACGGCTCAATATAAATTGACTTCTCCTAATTGTTAAAAAAAATGAAATTAAGAGAAAGACAAAATCTTGGAACGGCGCTTTAACCTTAAGTTATTGGTACTTATTATAACTCATTCCTTATGTTTCACCTAATAAACAGTTTATACATGAGCATAACAAAATTTTACAAGCATTCACCTTGTACACAACAGTACTATTTGAAGCGGAGACAGATGTACTCAATTTTGGTATATGCCAATCAGGAACAAATAACCCGTAGAGAAGTCCACTATATACGGCACAAAGGATTACAACGACACACCTACAATAACAAAAATGCATCAGTATAATTCTGGTAGAAATATTTATCTCCAACAACGTAATTTGTTTCTGAGCTAAAAATATGTGAAGTAGTAAAAGAAATCTTTGCCCTTGCAACTTCGAGTGAGGAGATTGTCAAGTCACCAAGATAACAACACTAAGAAGAGATATTAATGTTTACAGCAGCCTAATAATAGATATGAGTCATATGACCATACCCTAGAGCTCTTTACAGCTCTTCAAATATCTCTAACACAGAGCACTTTCTAGTCAATGCAACTGTTAATTTTCATCTATTTCCATATACTTGTCATGGTTGGCTTCTGCTGTGATAAATGATAATACATGAAGGTACCAACGAGGGAAAAAATGGTCTAGGATATTCACTTTGACCAAGGGGGGGAATACAAATGGGACCGAGGGAATAACTTCTAGGCCCCTTCAATTTCGCAATGGGAATTGTTTAATCATTGAACTTTAGTAACAGTTTGCTTCCTAAAATCATAAGGGCACTTAGACCTAAGGTCACAGCTACAAATCCATGTTGTAAGCTCGTGAATGACCTCAATAAAATGAAGAGACATTAGAAGCTTGGGAAAGAAACGCAGTATGAGGCACAGAAAGAACCACTAGGCATCCAAAACCAGTTTGATATGGAATATAAAACATAAGAATTGCGCAATCAGCAATGATATCATAGATTTTTGCCAACCGCATTCAAGTAGGGTAAACAAGTGATGAAGTTTAATCTTACCACTGCCAAATGTAGCTTCTAATAACACCGAATCTTGTCCAATTCCGGCGTGGAATCCAGATTTCACATAATGCAGCAACTATGTAGGCAATAGATATCCTCTGGATATGAAAACGGACACTAATCAATGAGACACAATTGAAATCTCTCCCTGCTTCAAGGAAACTTAACTACAACTTGGGCTCAAGCGTGTATCAAGTTAAGTAACTATCAAATACCACAAAGGCAGCATTTAAATTAGTCATTTATTAATGATTAGAGTACACCCTGCTTTCATTCCAGACTCCATTTATTCAAATGAGTTCTTATCGCTAACATCGACAGTTGACAAATATAATTTCAGCAATATTTCCGATACCTCTAAACATACCTGCAAAATTCCCATCCACCTTATTTTTAAAATATCAACACCATAAGTCAAAGAATTAGCTCCATGAAGATAACCACCTGTAATTCATCCAAAAGTACCCAATCTGTTAGTGACACATCATTCCGTCCACACACTAGTCGAGAACACGCACCATGAATAATGGTGCACGGTAAGTCTTCATTCAAGGATCTGAAGATAATGACATCACTACATATATCAATGATTTTGCAGTTTCCCTTGTTTTTAAGGCAGTGAGCCAGTGATTTATTTCAAACTAATACTGAATGCTGGCCAGTATCTTAATTTAATTACTATAGTACTGTATCAATGAAATATTAGCCAGCATCGTCAACACAAAGGGTGACCTCAATTACATAGGAAGCACATTATCGACAAACAAGAAGACAGAATCCCATGCGCCCCACTAACCGAAAACACACAGATAGTTGAAGCAACGATAACAGCATTACTACATGAAAAGTTCGGTACAAAGAATAAAAGAATCAATTGAGAAAGAGGATGCTTAAATATAGAAGGATGCACCAGAGAATCATGGAGTAAGCAGAGAAACATAGTTTGTAGAAGCAGGCCGTATTTACTGACCAATTTAAATGGCCTTTAACTAATACATAGTGTATCGTAAATCGTAATGAGATGTTGTGCTACATAGTTATATTAAGAATGGCGAATGTGGATCATAATAATTTGGATGTTTTAAATTCAGAAATTAACTAATACGGCATTTAATATTATATTCCGAAGTTCAATGGAATCATATCCAAATTCCAAAACCAAAAATCAGATTTCAAGCTATTTATGTTGAGTCACAAAAAAAAAGAAAAAAAAAACTACTGTGAAAAACTAGGCAAAACTTATTAACTCAGTCAATTAATATTCATCTGTAAGGTTAATAAATTGATCTCAGACGAGTCTATCATCATCTAAATAAACAAAACACACCTAACGAAACATTTAGAAAGCAATGAAATATTAACCTTGAAGAAGAACACCAAGGACAAATAATTTAACTGCTTTAGACATTGCCTTCTTTGTCGCATCCATTCTATCTGTTACTTTCTGCATTATTTTATAAACCATTCAGATAACTAAATGTTGAGTAATACTTCTAAAAGACAAACCTTTACAAAGTGAAATCACGAATTTCTTTTTTTTTCCATTTTTATAGAGAAGTAACAACACCATAACTAAAAAGATTCATCAATGAACCTTGTAAGCAATGGCAAGAGAGAGTCCAGCAATGAATAGAAAAAAAGGCATAACAAAATCTGCTAAGTGCAGGCCATTCCATGGTGCATGTGCAATTGTCGGGAAAATCGAACCTCCATAATCCACCAACATCATCAACTGCAACATCGAATTGTATGAACTAGTTCATGTCAAAAGAAACAAGTCATAATGCGTCCATAAACTAGAACAAATTGCAGCAGCTTTCAAAGCTCAATGCAATGCACAATGCCACAATCATCACAGCTCCAAAATATTTATTAACGACAAATTAGTCGACAACATATTGCTACTTCATAATCCACCAACTCATTAACAATATCATATTGTAACAACTCTATCAAGTACTCCAGATCAAATACGGAGTAAGAAACGGATTCTGATTCTTCCAGTACTAATAAATTGTAGCAAATTCAAAGACTAAACAAACAATCCACAGTCATAAAAGCTCCCATTTTTTTTTATCTAAATCCTTCGTAATTCATCAACGTCAAACATCATAACATCGTACTAATAATTATGAAATTAAGAGACAATTCATGAAATTTCTAGAAATACAAACTAATTGCAACAAATACATAGACAGAATAAGCAATGCGCAATCATCAATGCTCCAAAAAAATTTCTACAACCTGTATAATCCACAAATCTTTTACTGCTACGTCATATAGTAACAGGCTAACAGCTACTCCGTATCAAAGAAGAAACAGATCATGATACTTATCAAAGAACGAACAAATTGCAGATATTCAAATCCAAAACAAGCAATGCAGAATCATCAAAGCTCCCAAAGTTTTTCTAAAGACTCCATAACTGATCAACATCGTTCACTACGACATCATATCATAACAGTTTACCAAAATAACAAACAAAAGATGATAATTTCACAAATAGAAACAAAAGGCAACAAATACAAAGACCGATCAAGCAACGCACAATCATCAGAGCTCCAAAATTTCATCTAAAACCTTCATAATCCACCAAAATCAGCAACTGCAACATATATCGTCGCAAATAATAATAAAAAAACACGATAATTCCAGAAAATCGAACAATTGACAGCAAATTTAAAAATCGCTCAAACAGCGCACACTCATCAAAGCGCCAAAATTTCATCAGAAACCTCCATAATCCACCAAAATCAATAACTACAGCATCTAATCGTCACAATTATCAAAATAACAAACAAATCATGATAATTCAAGAAATACGAACAATTAACAACAAATTCAAAATTCGCTTTAACGACGCACAATCATCAAAGCTTCAAAATTTAATCTAAAACCTCTATAATCCTCCAAAATAAACTGCAACATCACATTGTCACAATTATTACAAAATATCATAATAATTCCAGAAACACAAACAAATAACAGAAAATTCAAAGACCGCTCAAACAACGCGCAATTCTAAAACCTCAAAAATCTACCATAATCAGTAACTGCAAGATCATATCGTCACAATTACCAGAACAAGCAAATCGCGATAATTTTATAAATACGAACAAATAAATAGTTAAAAAAGATAAAAAAAAAAAACTAAAAATGGAGGAGGAATTACGAAGACGCAGAGGCCGCGGAAGACGTCGAGAGAAGCGACGCGAGGAGTGATAGGTTTGACGGCGACGGCGACGGTGGCGTACGGTGGAGGAGGTTGTTGTTCGTCGGCGAAGAGAGGCGCGTATTCCGCCATTGTTGTTGTTGGAGGTGGTTGAGTTTGATGGGAGGAGAGAGAAAATGGAGGGAATGATTTGGTGAGTGCATCAAGATATTTTATTTGAAAAAAAAAAAAAAAACAAGATTTTGGTGATTCGGAGTTCGGACTGTACTGTAGACTGTCTGTAATACTCACTGCTGAAGTACTGACTACTGAGTAGGACAGAGAATATAAAACGATATCCAATTATCCATATTCAATTATCACAAATTCTCATTTACGGACCGACACGCAAGTTTTTGGTATTTTCTCATTTGGTATTCAGATCCCCTTCTTATTATCCGTCTTAAATTTAAGACGGTTCAAATATTATTACACGGTGTAATTAAGTTAAAACTTTTGGTATTTTTTAGGTAATGAGTGAGTCCATTAGATATTTAAACGTGTTAAGTTTAAAACGAATAATAATCATCTTAAGACAGAATTTCGTTAGGTGGACCGATTCAGAGCTAACTCCCATGGTTTCGTTTGTTAATGTACTTGTAAAGTTTTACCGAGTAATTCTAATACGAGTAACTTGTTGCTTTCCCTTGGTGTAAAGGGATTGAAAAGAACGATTTTAATGTTGACGAGTTTTGGAATCTTATCATGAGTCCATTTTTCATGATTTTACCAACTTTACCAACTAATTCTGTCGTCCCAGTCAATAGTTTTTTTTTAACGATTTTCTTGGTGTAAAGTAGAGGTGATCATGGGTCGGGTCGGGTCGGGTTTGGGTCGAGCCAAAGTATTAAATTAAGCCCAAGTGTGCGGGTCGGGCTACATGTGCGGGCCTATTTATCGGCCCAAACCCGGCCCATGCGGCCTTAAATCGGGCTTGCGGGCCAATCTAGGCTTTAATCTTTACTCTACAAATAACTTAAGAAATCCTCATTATGTTATTAAAAACTTTGTTAACAAATGTTTTGTACACAACTATGAAAATTTTCTAATTATAAGAAGTAGAAATGTAATGTAGATTTTATCCACCTTCTATTTAGGGTGACTCGCACAAACTAATTAATTAGTGCACCATCCCATTAGTGTAATGATGTACGTATATCAGTATTGTGCACGCTTTATTGTGTTATAGTGTTGGACTTGTTATGTTGTTCTTTAGGCTAAAAATTATTGACTTATCACACATTCACCGTAATGTTGGAAGCAAATTACTCTATTAGTGTGGTAAACAAAATCATTGGAACATTTATCAAACTAATAGTGGTAAACAAATTAGTAATGATGTAAGGCTTATCACACTAATTAATACTGATAAACAAATAAACAAATTGCTAAGCTCATTTACTAGATAAGTAATTGTTTGGTTAAATTTTATTTCATTTACCAAGCCTCATTGCTTTTGTACATCCTTAAATTATATGCATAAAATCGTAAATTTTGCATATATTCGGATCGGGCCGAGCCAAAATTTGGGCCTTAAAGTAGGGCCAAACCCGGCCCAATATCAAGGCATGGGGGCGGGGAAAAAAATCAGGTTGGGTTGGGCCGGGTTGGGCTAGGCCGAGTCGGGCTAGCGAGCCTGGGCCATTTGATCAGCTCTAGTGTAAAGGAATTTATAAGTGAGCGATTTTAATGCGAACGGGATTTGAACTCTTATCACGATTCCACTTCTCATGACTTTACCAACTACTTTTGTTGTCCCAGTCAATATTTTTTTCGGTTTTTTGAAACATGACTACTAGCTATAGGAACCTTATTCTGGGTTTAGCTTGTTTACCTACCGAAAAATGTCTAGTGTCGTTTGATCTAGTAATTATCCTACTAAATTAAACATCTATAAGACCTAACAATACTCTACAATCTATACTGCTCACGTAAGGGTAGCAAAGTGATAAGGTAGGGTCAACTAGGGCTGAGCAAAAATATACGATACGGTTTTATTATACGTATCCGATACGATATACGGTTTCAATTATACGGATTTCCGTATATCCGATACGAATTTCCGTATATACGATACGGTTTATAAAAAACCGTATCGGATACGTATCGGAAAAATTTGAAACCGGATATACGGTTTCCGATACGGTTCCTATTTTTAATATAAAATATAAAAATAAAATCATAAAACCACTATACGTCGAGTATATCCGTGACTCAATGTTATTACTTTTATATATTTTTAAGTTGTTTATTCTTATAATATGTGATACTCTTTTAACTTATTAAGAAAAATCATAAAATCACAAAAAAAAATAAAAATAAGATATAAAATTTTACTTTATTAAATGAAAAACCGGATATCGGATATACGGTTTCCGGATATACGGAAAAACCGGATATACGGTTTCCGGATATACGGAAAATCCGTATCGGATAAGGATACTCAAAATTGAGATTTTTAAAACCGGATATCCAATACGATTTTGAAAACCGTATCGGATATACGGTTTTGCTCACCCCTAGGGTCAACCCCAAAGAAACGCGATTAAACTAAAGCTAACTTGTACTATTGGCTAACATAAGGGCAAAAAGGATTATACATCGGAGGTACTACCTCAGACTATTATGAATTTGAGTTTTTGTGCATTTTTTTCGAGTTTTTTAAAATTTATAAAAATCTTATATGTGATGTTTTTTTAGTTTTATTGTAATTTTTTTGTGCTTAATGTTCAAATTTATGAACTCAAAAACTTTTTAGTAAAATTCATAATTTTTCATACTAAACTCAAAAACTTTATTGTAAAACTCAAAAACTACATTATACGTGGTAGTACATCGGATGTATAGTCCACTTACTGATAACATAAGTTAATTAAGACACTAATATATCTATTTATCTATCTATAAATAATAATAAAAAAAGACAAACTAAGCATTTCACATGGGAGCTTTTTAGTGTTCTAAATCATATGTGGCCTTACTAGAATAAAACAATAAGTCTCTTCTTAACACACTAAATAATTTATCCATACAATTAATTTGTAAATTAATTAATATATTTTATATTTATACAATATACTTAAAAGTCTAACAAATTCAAATGAGAGTTGGACAATGAATGAAGAGTCATGTGGGATTAAAATCACTTGGTTTTTTAGGACATTTCTCATGAAGGAATCTGAAGGATCAAAGCTACTTAATCTATACAACATAAATACAACATATAATAAAAAGGCCAAGTTAAGTAGTTTTTTCTTTAAATTCACGTGTCAAGATAAGCTTTTTATAAATCAACTAGTTTTGCTACCCATGAAAATCACGGGTTATCTCTGGATATCCTTTGACATTTTATAATATATTTTTTCTTTTAAATACGATGTAGTGGGTACAATGTGAGCAGTTGGTATCTCCATTTTTTTATTATTCGTTTTTTATTCTTCTACTTAAAAATAAGTAGACGTTAGAAATATTTGTTGCCAACATGCCATGATAATTTATCCTTACTGTTAAAATCATATCGCGATAAATAACACTTAAGGTCTTACATTTTACTTGTACCAAATACCATCTTTTGTCTTACATAGTTAAGGACAATTCACTACACCATAGTTGTATTTATCGAAGTAAACCATTATTGCTCTTAATTTTTTTAATATACATAAAATGTACAAATGCACGACATATAAAGAGTACAATTAATAATAAGACATATTACTTTGAAAATATGTCAATATTTTAATTGAAAATTCATGCTTACATCTAAGTTGGTCAATTCCAATTCCACTATCCTCTACTTTGGTCAAGTTATATATCACTTTGTAACTAATTGTAATTACATGATACTAATAAAATTATCATAATTTACAAATTCTTGCTTTCACACAGGAATCCATGATTGGTGTGAGCAATGATGATCGGTGTAATTTGTACACTTCACTCTCGTTTCCTTAGAATGATCTATCGTTTAATTAATATAAAAGATATTTTGTAATAAGATAATAATGGCAAATGAAAAAAAGGAGCGTAATAGAAGATTAAATACAAAAAATGAGACGTGGTCTATTTTTCAGGTATATGTTCGATCTAATTTTCACGCTTTACTCTTGTATCCTTTTGAATGATCTATCGTGTAAATAATATAAATGACAATAATTTGTAGTAAGAAAATAATGGTAAATGAAAAAAAAAGGTGTAATATGAGATTAGGCGCAAAAATGAGACATGGTCCATTTGTGAGGTGTATAAAAGTATAATTTATCTATCTAGGTATTCATATAGGACATTCAACTATATATATATGACAATTTATAATCTCATAATATTAAAGGAATACAAGCAAAGATGTTTATCAATTGACTCGCATAGAATAACAATTATAAAGTTGGTTTTTCCCATAAAGTTCAAATAAATTTCGATATCCATCATTAATGCATATTTTTATTCTAAAAGTTTTAATCATCTTCAAATTTAACTTTCATAAATTTTAGAATTTGATTACGCAAAAAAAAAAAACTTTGAGAAATGGAAGGTTGAATTTACTAATTGTGTGGAAACTAAATTTACCACTGCATGACGTTGTTAGTTAGCCAAGCCTACGACTTTATCAAAGCGTCTTCATTATCGCCTACACAATATAAGAAAAACAAAAAACAATACACGAATTAGTAATTGATGATACAAAATTTAAGGAAGTCAAATAAACTACTCAAATTTGTATCCATCACATGACTATTTTAATTTAGAGGAAACAAAGAAATAATGTTAAATAGGAAAGACTACATAATACTAATTTGCTTGAAAGTTGAATGATGTACATTAACATTTGATGACATCAAATATTAATTAAGAAAAATAAGCATTCAAAAGTTGACATTCAAAGGCTTTTATATAATCTTTATAGTGATAAAAATTAGGAAAAATTCAAAATTACTCCCTTTTATATACAACTTTTTCAAACTTACTACCTTTCAAAACAAAACTTCAAAATTACTCCCTTATAAGCGACTTCCGATCAGAAATTGCTACCAAGACCCAACTTAAGTCATACTTAGTCAGAATTAACGAATTTGCCCTTGTTTATAACTCTCCTCTTAATCAGTAAGTTTATCTATTCTAACTAGTTTACCCTAATTTACTATTTACTCACTCTCAAATATTAAGAAGAAATTACTGCGTTAAAATCAACTAACCTTAATCCAGCGATTCAACTCCTCATTTGATCATTGCTAGGTTAGTCATTCTATTCTAGTTTGTTAGTTGTTTATTATGTGTTGATTTTTATTAGTTTACTGCAATTCATACAGTTTACTAAACCCTAATTTATGTAATTTAGGGGTTTTTGATTTATGAAGTTGATTTGTTGTTATTTAATTGATTTATTAGTTTAATGCAATTCCTACTGTTGATTAACCCTAATTTGATTGAATGCTTTAAGGCAAAAATGATGTATTGATTAGTGTTTAACATTTACCCCTTTTGACCTACATTGTCTTTGATTTGTAGGAATAATGGATACTGACTTTAATGTTAACCTAACCTTAGCAGAAGCATCAAAACTGCAGCGAGATTCTGAGTACGAGTGCGAGTGGGAGTTATATCTTGACATTGATTTTACAGTAAATAAAGGGGAGGAGGGGCAAAAAATGGTGGAATAGCAGAGAGAGAGAGAGAGGAGATAGAAACAAGGTAGACAAAGAGAAAGAAGTTAAACAAGAAAGAAAGATGGGGAAATATTAAGGCAAAAGAAACAGGGGCAAAATGGGAAGAAAATTACAAAAAAGTTGAATTTGGCCGGAAAATTAGTCTACTTATGACTTAAGTTGGGTCTTGGTAGCAATTTTTGATCGGAAGTCGCTTATAAGGGAGTAATTTTGAAATGTTGTTTTGAAAGGGAGTAAGTTTGAAAAAGTTGTATATAAAAGGGAGTAATTTTGAATTTTTCCTAAAAATTATTGTAAAATTAGTATGGGAGATGAATGAGTGATGGTTTTGGCATTCAAAGGGTTATAGATAATGAATTGTTTTATATAATATTTATGGTGATAACAATTAACTGCAAAGTTAATATGAGAGTTGAATAGGGTGATGATTAATATACTTCGGAATTAGAAGAGTCGGCATTCTAATACTACTAATGTAAACACAATGGATGGAGGCTTATGAGGTTCCGACATGGCATTCTAATACTACTCAATTTACCCTTTTTATATTATTGTATAGAATGACAAGAAATAATAAGGCCAACTGTTTCATCTTCAATGCAGTTATTATTAATTACACGAAATGAAAGGGGTTATAATCTATTAATGCTGCGATAATTGTAATTTTAATGTTAAAAGAAGGTGAAGAGTCTTCAGTTAGTGGGAGCCTCAGACGGAGATCAGCGCTTGTTATTTCATTTTTACTATATTGTGATTAAAAACCGACACAAACACAAATAATGGCGGTTTTTTAAGCCAAAAAATTGCCACTTACTATTAATTTTTAGCGTCATTTTTAACGTCGTTTGTTCATATAACCGCCATAGTTGACTTATGGTGGCGTTTTCTATTTGGAACCGCCATAAAAAGTTTCAATAATCACGTCGGTTCTTACTTAAACCGCCACAATAGACCACCTACATACATAAAAATTGTGTTCCCGCCGATTTATTGGGCTTTTCACGTCGTTTCTATTAGAACCGCCACTATAACTGCGTCGTGATAGAGGTTTTTTCTACTAGTGATGAAAAGTGTGCAAAACTCACGTAAGCTATATAGAGGTTTGATTAGATGTCAATGATGTCACGTCAACGTGGCTTCAACACATCGCTCATTTAGATTTTTTATAATATTGTATAGATTATTTTTAATTAAACATGGAATTGTACCTCGTCATGTATCATTCTCTTAGCTACTCAATGTAGTCTTTTTATATTATTGTAAAGAGAGATTACAAATAGTTGGTAATGAAGATGTAATAATGAGACTCAATTGAGATATTTAATTTGAAAATTTAGGTTTTTTTTATTGTGTCAAGGTATACAAAAAGATAAGAGAAAATGAAATTAAAGTACAATAATTATGTAGGTTTTATTATTATTTTTGTTATTTATAGAGGTGACATGTGGCAAGAAGTGGAGACGTGACACGTGTCACTTCAATGGAGGCTCAACAAGCCTTTTTATATTATTGTAAGATATATACAATATAATTAAAAGTTTAACATGAGTATTTTTTTTAACGACACGTGTGAAGATAAGCTATTTATAAAGTGTGTATCTAAAAAATAAAAACATTTATGATTATATTTGACAAGCCAACTAAAAATATTTTAATGTGGAAAGTTAATAAGTGAAACTAATAGCTTCTAATACACTTTTGACAGTTCTTCTCTCAATAGTAATTTTAAGAGTTATCCACATAAACTGTAAATGTTAATATTTAAACGTCTTATCTTCGACATTGCAGCTCTTAAGGAATATCAAAATTAACTAATTTAATCCCTAATCATAAGTGGAAAAATATATAGTATAAATAGTACATATATACAATATAATTGAAGGGTTAACTTGATAAGTTTTTTTATCTCCACGTGTCCCGTTAAAGTTATTTACAAAGTATTTATCTAATAACTAAATAATACGGAGTATCATATTTCTAAGGAAAATTTAACAAGAATAATCCAAACTATAGCCAGTTTTCTTATACTAATCCAAACTTTAGAAAAACCCACAATAAACCGAACTTTACACCCCCTCATATCTGACTAAACTAGGTGAAATTTTTACCTACTGTTGCCGGTTAATTTCTATTTGGGCCCCACTTTTCATATTTAAACACCTATCTTCTCCAATCCTTCATTCTCCATTGTTAAACCTTGCTTCAACCTCCCTCATATCTCCATTAATAATAATGATGATGAAATTCACTCATTTATGTTGCCATCAACCCCCTCCTAATTTTACTTTAAAAAAATCCATCTTGTTACTGTAACCAACCCACCACCATCGTTCACCCACTCATCTATAATACCACCATCTACCCACTAGAACCACCACAACCCAATTAAATTCACTAAACTCGCTTCACTACCACCATTACAAGCACCAAGTTAACCATTAACTTGTTCAAAACTATAGAAAATATCGCCGGAATCGAAGCCAGGAAGTACGACTAACACGAGATAAAAGACCGCTTCACTGCTAGTGAGGTTTTGGGTAAATCAAATAAAGAATAGCACAGTAATTTTTATGTTTAATTGTAAAATAGATCTGATGAAAAGGAGTACTTAATGGTGTGGGATGGTCGGAAAAGATGAAAAAGAAGTGACCGTGATTTATGGCGATTGACGCTAGCAGCGTTTACGGACGAAGGTGGTCGATTGTTTATAGGTGGGTTAGATGTTGGAGAGTGACTATAGGGGATGATTGTTTTGTAATCATAATTATTATTATTAGTAGTAGTATTATAGAAGGTAATAATGAGGGATTAGTAAAATGTTAACCGGTTTAGTAAGTTTCCCTTCCACCTAGTTTAGTCATATATGAGGGGGTGTAAAGTTGGGTTTATTGTCGGTTTTTCTAAAGTTTGGATTAGTATAAGCAGACTGTCTATAGTTTGGATTATTCTTGTTAAATTTTCCTATTTCTAAAGCCATATAAAGAAATAATTAAAGAGGGAAGATTAATGGATGAAAATTAATAGGTGAAGTTAATAGCTTATAGGTCACTTTTTACATTTTTTCTCTCAGTTGTAAGTTTTAGAGTTTATCCACATAAATTGTAACTATTTAAATTACAACGTCTTATAATTTATATTAAAGTTCTTGAGGAATATCAAAAGTGACACGCGTCGTTTCGATGTGTCAAACGATATTTATAACAAGACTTAGCACGGTGGCAAGTCAAGGTCGGTCCACAAGGACGGTGGGTATTCGATATGCAAAGTCTATACTAGCAATGCTTAAGGGGTGTCACGATATAGAAGTAGATTTGAAACTAATGTAAGAACATTGAGTAAATGCAAATAAGTAGGAAAGTAAGACAAAACTAAGATAATCAAATAACAAGCAATAAAAGGAAAGTGTAGGATCGGTGGGTTCAAATGGGTAATTTGGGTTCTAGTGAGTCGGGTTCATAGTTAATGGGTAGTCAAACTTGGGCGCGGTGGATTGAGGCTCTCAATCTCACAATCCCTCCCATATACCGAACCAAGCTAGCTCACGCGTACACAACGTCGATATACCAACTATATGCAAATCCTAACATATTCCGAGGCTGTCGATCTTACGGAAATGTAGAATAAACATGAATCATGCAAGTTTGTCAAGCAAGCATTTCATCAAACATGTGGTATGCATAAGTTGGAAGAAAGACAATTAATCAACAAATCAACCCAACAAACAAAGATTAACCCTCATTAAAACCCATTATCCCCCACTAACCCTAGATTAATCACTACTCACTACTTAACATGAGGAATATGGAAGAATAAGATATAAAACTAAGACAAGACATAATGATAAGAAGGAAACAAAACATGCAATGAAATGACAAGATTAGCAAGTATATGAAAAGGGATTAAGAAGATATACCAACTAATTAAGACAAAAGATGAACAATAAAAGAGGAAATCTTGAATAAAGGAGAAGACTTTGTCACCAATCTTCAAGTACAAAACCAAGAAATCCAATTACATGACTAGATCTAAAACTAATTAAAGAGTAATTGAGAAAAGATTAAACTAATTAGGAGGACTAATCTAATCTAATCTAACTAATTTTGAGTCTAGGGTTTCGTGCCCTCTAATTACACAAAAGGATCTATTTATAGGTTTACATACAAAATGGAGGAAAGATGGGCTTCGAAAGACTTCATGGACTGGCAAGGTCACGACCGTGAAAGGTGTTTCACGGTCGTGAGATATGTGCACTAATGTGGCAGAGACTTTTCACGATCAAGTCACGACCGTGAAATGAGTTTCACGACCGCGAGCTGAGTTTCACGACCGCAAGCTGTTTCACGACCGCGAGCTGAGTTTCACGACCGTGAACTGTGTTTCACGGTCGTGAAACCGTGAGCTGTGTTTCACGACCGTGAACTGTGTTTCTCGAAAATCATCATTCTTTGGAAGGAATCTCACGACCGTGAGATGTACTTCACGCCCGTGAAAGGTCTTTCCTCCTTGTTCCTTGATATAACTTTGTCAACTTCTCTCGGTTTAGCTCACCTTGACTTGGGATGACTCGGGTACGCCAAGTAGGCCCCCCAATGGTATGTGGGGCCCCCTAGGACATGCCGTGGGCCCTCAGTGTGATGTACCTTCTCTTTTGTCGATCAAAATTGGGTAGAACTCGCCCCAAGTGACGGTTTACCTACAAAAACACGATAAAAGCGAGAAATATGCTAGAAGAAGGTAAAACACATAGAAACGCTCTTAGGGAGCGTTAAAGACAAGCAAAACGAGCCAAAAAGGGATGGAAAAGTAGGGTGAAATGACACTATATCAAAAAGTAACTAATTTACTTTTTAATCATAAGTAGAAAAATCTAATGTATAGATTGTGCCAAAATGGCACCAATATACATATACAAAAATTATCACTACTTTTAATTTGCAATACTCCTATTTATTTGTTTTAACTGCAATTTTTCATTTTTTTTGTAGTTTATGATTTATGACTATAGATATTTCTTATTGACATTCTGAAAAAATTATTTAAAGTGAGGATTAACTTAAACACAAATTATTTGGCAGGTGAATTACTATTAGAAGTGCGAGCTACACAAATTTACAAACGAACACAAATTTACAAACGAGAAGGAGTTCTTACTCTCAAGCAAAACGGAAGATAATACTATTGGTACATAATAGTTTTTATTGAACCTTTTTTATCATGTTAATTTAGCTTTTTTGAATGCTACATATTCTTTTTAAAAGTACAGTCTCTGTTATTAATTTTGTTTATGCTAATTCCACTTTCAGTTGACATATGGAAAGCAAAATCATGTTCAATATCATGGTATGATACGAGTTATTGGGATACGGGTCAATGAAGGGACAGATTCAATTAAAATCGGAGATCAGTTTAATGCATTCCCGATGATTATTTTGGTTGGTTGAATGAATCTCATGATGATTAAATGTATCTCGAATTTATTGAATACAGAGCCTTTATTGAAGTCGTATCCATGGTTGAACTGGACAGTTCAAGTATTATTGTCCAAGTTCATAATTAGTTTCATTTAGTCTCAATAATTCATTATAATAAGTTCAATGTATCATGTTCTAGTGCAGTGTATTTAAGAATTAGGCTTTTCATATGGATTCATGTAATGTAGTTTAAATAGAGGCCTTAGGCCATCATTTTGAAGCAACCAGTATTTTGAGAAAAAAGAAAGAAAAAGTCGCGTCTCTCAATTAAACATGTGTTACGTTTGTTTGTGAAACTCGGATTGTTGCGATAATAAAAAACTAGTGATTAATTAGGACGTGTTTTCTAATTGGTACTCGATTGGAACCACTAGATCTTGGTTAGCCAATCTCGTTCATCAAGTTATAGGTCTAACTTGGTGCCTGTTTATCCCTTTCTTTTCCGCTGCAATTTATTCACCTCGATGAAATTTCGTATGATATGGTATCTGATATCCTTAAATTCAAGACGGTCCTAGGCGCATCAAATTCAAGTGTTGAAATTCTGATTGCGATTGGAATTCAAGGGTTAAACTCGAGCGAGATAGTTCGAGGGTTAATTGGTTTTGATCTCTATAGCACCTTCTAGTAACTTGTTATTTGAGGGAGTGGGAGTAAAAAAAAAAGTTAATGTTCTCATAAGAGTACTGTTCATCGGGGAAAAAAAAAGTAAGACATGTCGGAATTGTTCTTATTTGAAAGCACCTACGAGGAGGTAGATCATGGGGGATTTCACGATTTCAAGAATCGGGTCGATTCTTTTCAAAGGAAGGGAGTATGATGCGAATTCGATACGTGTTGTAGATGATCAAACATTTAATGAGTCATAATATATGGATTAGTGGTTTGACTGGATTCATTACTTGTCATTATGTTTATTAATAATTATCCTTAATAATGTTTACTTAATGCTTATTATTATGTGTAATTATAGTCATTCTTAATAGTTAGGCTCTTGCCTTTCTATTTGTTGCATTGTAAGGCTATATATAGCTAATCTAGTTAGTTTTGTAAAAAGATCATCACAAGACAAGAAAAATAAAATATATTGATTGTCGAGTTTCAATCAGTTCCTTGTTATTGTTTGACGCGTTTTCAAACACTAACCCGAAATGTAATCAATAGGTCATGATTATAGATCACCATTGTTCGAAATAAAGGTCTAGTTCGAGCAAATATCTCATTGGTTTGAGATCTTGACGGAATTCAAAGCAAATATCCCAACTCATATCATCCGCCCTTTCTTCAAAAAGAATCGTCCCGAATCTTAGACCTTCAAGTCCACCAGGATCAAACACGAGGGAATTGTGATTGCTGTAAATTATCACATTATTATGTGCTTCAATTCATCTAGCCATCTTGGCCCCCAACTCTTATGGAAGCGTAGCTCCCAGATAGGCGCTTGCCCACTTTCCCTAACTTGAGCATTATCATTGCTCCATAGTATTTTGTCGATGGACGTGTCAACTGAAGTGATCAAGCCAATCGACAACAAATTCACAACATACACGTGCGCTTTTCTAAATCCTAGCAATATTAATTAAGTCGTACAACTAGAATTTGCAATAACTAGACAATCAACATGAAAGAGTGATCAAGCCAACCATATAATCATCCAAAACTTAAATTCTATATGAAGTTCCACTTCTTTTAATTTTGGCAACAAACAACCCTTTAAAATTATACTTATAATACATGGCAAGTTGCAGTTTGCATGAATTAATGGGGTAATCAAATAACCCCTTATAATATTTCAATAAAGTTTCAAATGTATTAGTATCCTAGAGCTGATAAAACTAACCCGATTCCGATTACCCGAGATCTGAAAGTGACTTAAGAAGAGTGTGATCCGTCTTAAGACGGGTTAAATACATACCAAATCACCCAATTTGTTGCCTATAAAATACAATTTTTTTTTTATTACTACCACTTGATAGTAATTAACCCGTCTTAATCTTTAAACGAATAATATCCGTTTTAAGCCAGACTTGTTATACAATTCTAACCGTTAAACACTTAGCCGTTAATTATCTTCTTTTCCCATCAGTAACGTTCTAACTTCTAAAATACCCCACTAACTTCCCACATACTCCGTATTATTATAAGGAGTAGTCAGCATTTGATTGTGTTTTTTGGTTCTCAAACGCATTTCTATCTCATTTTCCTAAAAAAAAATACGTCCTCAGAAAATATGAGCTCTTTTTTGTTTTACAATAACGAGTTGTTCATATGTGAGATAGGTCGATGTTATATTTTCATAATAATATCGTTATTGTGGGACAAATACCAAAAATTCTTTCTTATTGTTGCGGGTGTAATTTTACTGTTCATTTGCTGCCAATTTGCTTACAACTTTTTACGTGATTATTTGGCAAGTTATATTATTCCTCCAATTTAATTGTATTTTAGTTTAGGTTTATTAATTAAAGTATGCTTTCATTATGTTTTTATACATATGTTAAAGTATATATAACGGTCTCATTCATTCATTTATCTTTATTAAATTATGTTGAACTAAGTACATACTAGTGGCAAATGTTTGAATTTTATATTAATTAACGTTTCAAATGTGATTTTAGTTCGATGAAGAGCGAAGATTTCAGTTCGAGGAGGAGAAAAGAAAGAATGTGAAAAGCTTGGTTTTGGACCAATTCAAGGAAGAAACTTTAGCTCTTGTGGAGCGACTTAGGGTCTTGGAAGAGGAAGAAGAAATGATGAATGAATTGAATCTTGATAAGTTATCGGATCTTGAAAAAAAAAAATTCGATGATAGAAAAAGAAAAAGAGAAACTAGCCTATGAACTGGAGGAGAAACAAGAGAAGGTCTTGGAATTGGAAGAACGTCGTGCTACATTGGAGAATGAACTCGAGGAGGAACACGAGAAGGCTTTAAATTTGGAAGAGAATTATGCAATATTGATGGAGGAGAAGGGTATATTAGAGAAAAAACTCGAGGAGGAAAGAGAATCGAAAAAATTGTTCAAAGTTGTGGATGAACGATTAAGAAATGGGTCGAGGAAAACGAAGACGAGAAAACTCGAAAATAAGTTAGAGGAGGACAAGAAGGTTTGGGAAGCGGAGAGAGAGAATTTGTTGATTGCGATACATAGTCAAGAGTCGGTAATTGAGGCGTATAAAGATATGATGAACAAGGAAGAATGTTTCATGAAGTTGTTCGGAGATCGTATTACAAATAATCCGAGTTATGGAGCTACTACTCAAATTGACCATGTTGGGTATTAGCTACACTTGTGTCATTCTAGATTTCTAGTTGGGAGTACTCTCTAAGTCTCATTTATTGTTTGTCTCTTATATTATTTTGTGACAGGAATTTTAATTAAACGCAAACAAATAATTGGGAAGTAGGGAATATTTTGTTAAAGGAATTTTTAGCAGCATTATTACTTTATTAGCATGTGTCAATGACAATATAAAATTGTTTATGTGGGTCAATTGTCAAACTATTTGCTTAATTGGAGATTTGGTTGTAATGGAAATTTGCTCACATGACGAGAGTTCCATTTACATTACGGATTGCTAGTTTCTTGACCAAAATTGTTGAGTCCATTGCCTTCTATCTATGACCAATGCTTTTCGTGACAAAGTATGATTAAACACAAATTCTTATTTTAGATGAGTTAAATTACCTCACAAAAGAACAAGTGGGGGACTACCCGTTTGTGAGGGGGCTTGATCCGTCTGAATTAATAAGACAAATCACCCATCTGAAGCAAGATCAACTGATGATTAAATGGATTTTAGCAAATATTTAAGTTAAAATCAACTTGAAACTCGTCAACAGTAAAACGTAAAGTATTTAGTACCATGTAGAAACTTAAATGTTCACTCGCAACAATAAATGGTAAAGTATTTAGTAAAGAAATGGGTACCATTTAGAATATCCTAAATGGTTTCTAATGCGTGCCTACTAGACATGTTTAGGGGCATAATTGATTGATTTTACCATACTTTTGCAAGGTATTGCTCCGTCCCAATTGGAACTTTCTTTTACACTCAGAGTAACTTGGGGTGTTTCTGGAACTAATATGAGAGTATAAAGGTGTATCAGATGTTCCTTAAAAAATCGAGAGTATATATATAATACAAAATCACTCTCCCCTCGGATGAAATTTCCGAGGTTTACTGTTAACTTTTTCGAATTTTTTTCAAGTGTACTTTATTAAATTAGTTGTTCACCCCCTTAAGTTTAAATCATGGCTCCGCTACTGATTATATACTTGTATGCATACAACGGTCTTGTATAAGTTTTTGTCGTAAGTCCCAAGTATCGTGCTGCTTACCCTCGTCTTTTTGGCTAGCTAGTGGCTATAGCGCTATACTAACGTGTGTTTGATGGTACTAGGAATATTAAGAGGTGTTGCTTTGTGATGTTTATGATCATTATGGGTCGGATCTGAACTTAATTGTCAAGTTAGTGTTCACACGGAGTAGACACATCACCGTACTCGTTGACAATAGCATGATTGATATCTTTAATCTTTAACTATTAAAAAGTGACAAAACCTACAACTATTCCTACAATAGTGTTCCATCTTTATCTTTAATCTTTAACTATTAAAAAGTGACAAAACCTACAACTATTCCTACAATAGTGTTCCATGTGCCTCCCACGTGACCTTGCCCCTTCACCTATGTGCTTATTTATCAGTTCGTCTTTCTTGTGTGCTTGTGACGGACTAAATGTGACCATGTTATGATAAAAGATGGAACACTATTGTAGGAATAGTTGTAGGTTTTGTCACTTTTTAATAGTTAAATCTTTAACTATTAAAAAGTGACAAAACCTACAACTATTCCTACAATAGTGTTCCATGTGCCTCCCACGTGACCTTGCCCCTTCACCTATGTGCTTATTTATCAGTTCGTCTTTCTTGTGTGCTTGTGACGGACTAAATGTGACCATGTTATGATAAAAGATGGAACACTATTGTAGGAATAGTTGTAGGTTTTGTCACTTTTTAATAGTTAAATCTTTAACTATTAAAAAGTGACAAAACCTACAACTATTCCTACAATAGTGTTCCATGTGCCTCCCACGTGACCTTGCCCCTTCACCTATGTGCTTATTTATCAGTTCGTCTTTCTTGTGTGCTTGTGACGGACTAAATGTGACCATGTTATGATAAAAGATGGAACACTATTGTAGGAATAGTTGTAGGTTTTGTCACTTTTTAATAGTTAAATCTTTAACTATTAAAAAGTGACAAAACCTACAACTATTCCTACAATAGTGTTCCATGTGCCTCCCACGTGACCTTGCCCCTTCACCTATGTGCTTATTTATCAGTTCGTCTTTCTTGTGTGCTTGTGACGGACTAAATGTGACCATGTTATGATAAAAAATAATCATCCATAAAATGTTACCAGTAATATAATGGTTACATTTTTCATAAAAATGGTCACACCTATGTGCTTATTTATCAGTTCGTCTTTCTTGTGTGCTTGTGACGGACTAAATGTGACCATGTTATGATAAAAAATAATCATCCATAAAATGTTACCAGTAATATAATGGTTACATTTTTCATAAAAATGGTCACACCTATGTGCTTATTTATCAATTCGTCTTTCTTGTGTGCTTGTGACGGACTAAATGTAACCATGTTATGATAAAAAATAATCATCCATAAAATGTTACCAGTCATATAATAGTTACATTTTTCATAAAAATAGTCACATTTGCTCCGTCACAAGCTTGTTACGAAAAATGTCCGTCACAAATGAGAATTTTTGCTTATTTTAATAGTCCCTCCTATTCTCAATAACATTCTTCATTTTTATTTTCGTCTATTCACAATACTTTTCCTATTTCCTTTTTGAGTTTTGTGCTCGAGGAGTAATTGTATAGCGGGGTAGTGTATTTTTGTGGTCAAAATTTAATTATATGGTGGAGTAGTGTGTTTTCTTCATTTTTTTTAAAGTGAAAGAGAAAGGTTATTAAGAATAAGAGGGGGAATTTCTATCTTTCTTTTAACCAACTCTCATGACCTCCTTTTCCGATTTTTGTGTTGGTTTTCGGTGTTTGTAATCTGACTCTATGTATCAGATTTTATTAATTTACTTGCTTCCTGGCCTACTGCAATTTTCCTTTGTAGTTATATAGTTTATTTTCTTCTTGTTAGTTGATTTGGTTACTAGATAAAATTTTGGGAAATACTACAATCTATCCCTGCATATCTTATGAATCTTTTCATTTTATTAAATAGTACTCCAATCATATATTCAACAAACGGGAAGATTACTAAAAAACGGAGGGAGTATGACATAATTTTGAGTTAGAGTAATTGAAAGAGTTGGAAAAGAGAGAGATATATAGTTTTTTTATAGGTACTTGAGATTGACATTAGAGGAATGAATTGAAGATAGAAACAACGGTAATTTGTGAGTAATATAGAAAATACCGAGAGAATTTTGGGTTGTTGATTATAGACAAGCGAGACTATATAAAATAGAGGGGATTTGCAATTACTCTGTATAACCGTATGTCAATTTCAACGGGACGAAAAACTAAGTAAGAATGTAGATAGAAATTAAATGGGCACATGTCAGTATACGGTAACCATACTAACACTACCGCTGGTATACATAGGTGTCCACTCAAAAGAGGACTCAGATTGAGGCATATAAAGGAAGTTTCTTTATTTAGAAGTTTACTCGACGAAAAAAGTACCATTTAGATCTTTTATATATTTTTCCCGTTGTAATTCGGACATGGGCAAAATAGTGGGAGCTTGCTGTTAGCATAAGATAAGAATTGATATATTGTTAGTATGAGAGTAAAAGGACATAAAATAGGCTGGTTCAAGAACTAAATCAAGCTAAAATATTTGACCGGAATGAATTTGAGCCTTCGAGAGATGGCGGTTCGAGAACAAAGAATTTGAGAGATGGCGGTTCGAGAACAAATGAACAGAATTGGCACTCGAAGTTTATAGTCTTGATAGACTGGTTTATTTGATGAAAAAGGTTTTAGTAAATAAGTGAATTTGTTGTAGAGAAAATTAGGGGTAGAGAAGAATGTTGAATAGTAAAGAGGGCATGCGTTTTAGTGTAAAAAACAAGGGGTAAGGATAATGAGAGTTCAGGAACTGAAGGTGATGCTTGGTAGAGATGCTCGTTTGCGAGGAGTAATTTCGTTCATAAAGATGGAGTTCATGGTGAAATAGAGTGCATGAAAGAAACAAAAGATGAACGAATATAAATGGGCGTAGGCTTATTATTCTTTAGCCCGTCGGAGATGGAAGAGATGACAACCATAACCATCTCCGTCCGGCAGCGGAAACCCTATGGTTGTTACATGCGATTAAGATAGAGGGAGCTCCTATGTCCTCTTCACATGTTCAGATTCAAGGACCGGCAAACACTCTATTTCTCTTTTTTTTTTTTGCTTTTGTAATTAACCGTGTTTTTATTGACATTTTTTAGCGTAAATGAGCTGACTATTCACAATTCAAGTGTTGTCAACTCTAAAAAAAAACTTTCTTTCTTAGGGCTGATCAAGTGTTTCAGCCCGCTATTTTAAAGTTGTAACATTTACTTGTACTACAGTGGGGTGAAACATATTGTTGTAAGTGGAGTTCCAAA